>JAODTK010004265.1:0-166186 GCA_026419785.1 Sclerodactyla briareus | reverse complement strand
AGTTTGATCATAGAGTTTTATCGTTGGGTATTAGTCCCATCTGATGTTTCTTTGAAAAGTGTAATTTTGTGGTCAAGGATCCTCCGTTTTTGGTGTTTTCTTCTCTCCTACTCGTATGCTCCTAAGATTGTTAACAGACTGTTGGCCCATGTGACTGATAATGTTTTAAACAGAGAACCACTTCTTAATGTTTAGTAGACGTTTTCACAGTTGTTATTTAGCAAATATTGCAACAGCATTGTCTTGGGCGTATAAATCATTCATTTGCCAAAGGGAGGGTGACTAAAATGAGGGCGGTCACTCCTTGTCCCCCCCCCGATCTCAAACCCCCCCCCCCCCTCCTCTCTCCCCGGTAGGAATCACAATCTCCCGATGCGCCCACTGCTTCTTGATGACCGTATCTTTTATAGTCAACAAATAGCGAATTTATTACATACTCTATATTAGAGCTCCAGCTGGAGGAGTATCTGTACACGGGAACAATGTGTCAAATGAAATCCAGTTGAGTTGAGGAAAGGTTTTGTATGTTCTGACTATTCAATAACCCAGATGACGAAGCAATCAAATTTTCTTATCAGATGAGTGACACGATCTTCGGAACTGTACATATTTGTGGGCATAAAGTGAACAACAAATCAGCTTGGCAAACCCAAAATTCTTAACGAAGAGTCAATGCGGCAAATCGAACCCTTGTTAGTGCTCTGTTGATTAGTTTTATTTTTTCCATAGCTGAGCCGTGAGGTGAAAGAATGGCGTGTATATAACATTTTAGTAAGACAGCGACGAATACATTGTGCTTTCCATGTGACATGGGTGAATCAATGAAATAACCGGACAAAATCTTATACCACTTTTAAGTAGGGTGTCTGATTGTTGGTAGGATATGGGACTGTGTAACACGCACGCCGGGCTGTGACCGCGAGCGGCACCACCGTAGGCTCCTTGCTACTCCTACGAAATTCACTTATCCAATCATTGAAGGAAGTGACCAATGATAGTAAAGAGGGAAGGATACCAGTACTACTTCAGGCGAACATTTCGCCTTCCTCATCTTGTCCTATCTGCCAATAGCTTCCCGCTCCGCCATTACAAAACTTAAAAAAGCACGCCTTTGGGAATACTTTTCGATTTTTTTTTTTTTATGCACCTCGTCAAAGATTCGCCGCAACGCTTGGTGGGCCGGTCGGGTTTCTTCGCAGTGACTAAGCGTTGCGTTGGGCGTCATTGCCAATACAACCCTTCGTACAGTGTGAGCAGCTTTAACACCATTCTCATGACGAAGTTACGAATGAACTTTGTCCTTCAAAGAGTCACTGAAACTCATTGGCGATCGACCATCATCCTCACGGCCTTGACAGAGCCGGGCCGTGAACCCCCCCCCGTTCATTAAGGCTTCCCTTCCCTTCCCGCGTGACATGAATTAATTTCAATGGGCGAACAATCCTGTGGGATGGGAGTGACGTGTCTGATTGCAGATCATTGAGGAATGCCTCCTGACTGCACTCGTGACTGCATAGTTTCATTCCTGCTCAAGCAGGGCGTCATGTCCGTTTCGAAAGGTGGGGGAGTCCATCCATCTAGGGGCCTGGGGAGTCGTGACCCCCCCAACTTTTGGGAGGGCCTCCATACATACTGATGTTTTTACACACAAATGTTTCCTGTCATTGCTTCGGACCCCCCAAATTGATCTTTACCCCCCAACTTTCAGACAGTGGCTCCGCCCGTGGGGAGGGGGAGAAGTTGGACTGCATTTACTACTACGTGGAACGCAACGGGTTTTGCGCATTAGCGTACAGGTATTTTTCGCTTGTTTTATACCGTCCGAGATCGCCGTGATGGCACTTGCAGGTATTGCAATTTTATTAAAAGAGGTTTTCAAAGTTGTCGTAGGCTTTACACTGGCAGATAAATTAGCAAACACACAGCATCTACGGCCTCTTCACTAATTCTTGAGAATAAATATGTCGCAAGCAGGCGCGCGCATCCAGGGGTGTGGGCTTTGGTGCCGCTGCCCCCTCGGGTGAGAGAGGAACAAAGGAAGGGGGGAGAAGAAAAAAAGGAGGAGGAAAAAAGAAAAGATAGGGAGCGAGCTAGAAAAGATAGGAAAGAAAAAAGTAGACGAAAAAGAGAAAGGGGAAAGAGGAGAAATAGGAAGGGTGGTAAAAACATCCGAGAAAAACCAAAAAATTGAAATGGTTACGTAGGCTATTGGGAGTCTATACGCGAATAACCGTGTCCGAAGAGACTTTCCCCCGATTTGGACACTAAAAAGTCCCACCCCCCCCCTCGCTGAATCCAATCAATGTTACAATCATCAGCTTCCAGGATCGCACCTGAAAAAAATTGGATCGAGGCCGGAAGCCCCCCCCCCCCCGGCCACTACACACACGGCTATCAGGAAAGTTCTGGGGTTAAAATGAAGGAATTTGGTGGTTCCGCCACATACCCCCTATAATTTGGAGTTGAACGCAATTTCGACATAAATTCATGTTGAACAATCCTTTGTCGAACGGTTGACCATAACTGCCCTCGTGAAGGTCACCGAGCCTTCGAATCACTGAAATGGTACAATGTTCGACCCGCCGTCAACACCCAACTCGGAACCCTTTATCCCCACTGGTATACCAGAAGCCCCCGTCCTAATAAAATCCTTAATACGATCCTCTTCGGCCGATGATAGTGCTCCGCTTATAGGCCACGTCATAAATACTACTCACTAACTGATTCTTTCTCTCCGCTCAGATATTAATCATCAAGAACGCATATGGAAATACTCTAGCCTCAGTTGGTCGTCGCCATGGCGCGTTTTGGGGGTGTGAGTTTGGGGCTGCCCTCCCCCCCCGAACCATGGGCAACTTCCCCTGTGCCCCAAATTGCGATTTCTGAGGAAAAAAATCGTGTAAGTCAGTATTCGAGACCAGTTCGATATAGTCCCGGTAATTTGTTTTTTTTTAATGACAAAAAAGGCATATTGTGTCATTTGCCTCGATGGCACTAAAAGTGTACAATTTTTCATGCTTCGCGCGGGTACAGTGTTGGACTTCGTCCCGTTTGCCCTCCCTGTCTCCCGACGTCTCTGCAAGCTCTATGGGAAAATTCTGCCTCAGGCCCCTATAGCTTATACAATACTGTGGGTGATAAAATATACAACCCAACATTCTCACTAACTTGAAAACTACAGTCAACCTATTTTGATTACTGACCCCTTTAGCCTCTTGTCCGTTTTCTTCCTTTTCTCTTTCTTCCTCTCTCAACCAGCGCGCAATTTGAACTGGAGTCCCCTAGCCCTATCAGACTGCTTGGATTTCAACTTTCCACCTCGTGTTTCCTCCAGGCTGCCAGGGACTACTGCTCCGGATGTTCTCTGCTCGCGTCCTACGTTCATATCAGATTGGGACAGTAGAGTGAAAGCTGGCTAAATGTCCTACATTTCTGCTGGGATCCGGATTTCCTCAGATGTTTCTCTGGAAACTTGAAAAAAGTGTGCTCTTTCGTGGATAGGTAAGTATGACGCAGCATTGGGTGGAACATTCTGGCTGACATTTAAGTCGGGGCAACGGTGCTAGGGCGACTACCCACCTACCCCCGGACAGATAACCCCCCGGACATACCCCTCGTCCAACTACCCCCGAGGCAACAACCCCCGGACAATTCCCTCTCGGACAATTACCCTCTGGATAATTACCTCCCGGACAATTAACCCCCTTAGGACAAATAACCACCCGAGGACAACTACCCCCCCAGACATCACCCCCCTGACAATTACTCCCGAGGACAAATACCAATACCCCCGAGGACAACTACCCCACCCAACTACCACCCCCCCCCCCCCCACAGACAATCACCCCCCGGGCAATAACCGATCGAGGTCGAAATACCCCCCGGGGGACATCTACCAACTCCAACCGGACATTCCCCGCAGGACAATAACCCCCGAAGTCAAGTTACGATGGATACTATCATCGAGGCTATTATCCGGGACCACTACCTCCCGGAAGATACCCCCCCGGAACAGAATGCCCACAGATAATGTGAAAAAACTTTTTTGGAACCGAACTTCACATTGTCTGCAGACGACTTCCGGAATATCACCGAGGTTGGGCTACTCCGACGCCGGCGAGTCACTGTGGAACAGCCTGCGCCGTGCCGCGCTATGTACCCACTAATATTACAACCAATTATCCTTATGATCATGATTTATTTATCTATGAGATTTGCTGCTTTTTCAATCAACCGGAGGCGTGTCCTGTACCTCTACAAGTCGAAATAATTCATCATATTGAATTATATTTTATTCAATTGGTGTTGCATTCTAGCTTGCTTCATGTGAAAGAAAATGTTGAGATTAATGACTGATTGACTGTAAATTTGAATGGCTGCAATTTGTAGATTTACCATGCATGGTGATATGCGCTGGGTGAACAAGATATGTAAATCGGTTCATACTGTTTAGGGGAAGCATTTTGGCGTCAACAAGTGGAGCGGGGGACAAGTCCTGTCCCCCCCCTTTTTGCCAATGCCTCCTATTGACTTTAAACATTTCACACAGTAAAATGTTTGAAAATTGGTCCATTTCCCCCCCCCCCCCCAATTTCCCCCCCCCCCCCCCCCCACCACCACTTTGAGAGAATTATGACCCCATGGGGGAATGGGATTAGCTTACCCCTGCTTCCTGCCAGATGTTCCGACGAATGGTGCATAGTTACGCTTAATAATTTGATGATGAAATCAGCGACATTTCCTCTGTACTACGTGGGCACATCACAGAGGCGTATGCGGGTTAATCAACCCTGTGGGCGCGATCCACTAATCTGAGCGGTGCTGCGCCCAATAGTTTGCCCGGAACACTCAATAACATTTTTGGGGTTTTTAACCCTACCATATCGCCGTAAGGCCCCCTCTGGGGATGAGATAACCGTCATACTCACAATATCGACTAAAACAAGTGCCCTGCCCTCTTGGTGGGATTACACGTGAACACGAAAAGATCTTTTACTCTTACTGATATATTGAATCTAAATGGAGGGTTTCTTTTTCTTTCTCCCCATCATATTCATCACGTCTATATGAAACCAACGGCCAATACGAGTGACATCTCCTCTTCCCGTCAGCCAATACAGTAAATGCCCGACACTGAACAAACTCACCTTCATGGTCCCTGAATAGATTAACAGTGTCGTATAGTTACAGCAAAAAAAAAAAGGGAAAAAGTGCAATCGGTTTATTGTTTGAATAAACGATGTGTGAGTGTATTTGCTGTGCATTTTTTTCTCTTCAAAAACGTACACTTCATATCAGGCTGATCGAGATCATTGATGCACATTTATACGGCCTATCTCTCTTATCTTGTGAACTGCGCTAAACAATGCATGGAAGAAACACGAACATCAGCCATGAAACATTATGCATGATTCCCCTGCCAGGAGCCTTTTTGTGCGATGGCCCCCCCCCCCACCCCCCCTCCCCATGCAGTGTATATGAGGGTTCTACTGGCAGCTTGCTGGGGCGCCCCTTGTGCAGAAGTTTTTTGATAACTGCGTTAGAGGCCCTTTTTCTGTCATTCTTACTGACAGGTATTTGTATGGACGACCAGGGACGAGTGGACTGCAATTTCATGATTAAGCGGAGCGCCTACCATGGTGGCGCGTAGTAGCGCACTCAGAAAATTTTAGCTTTTTAACCTCTTAGATCGCCAGAAATGGCACTAATTGCCGGGGCCTAATTGCAAAAAACTGAATGTGCGATTTTAGTGAGAAAAGTATATTGAAGAGGTGTCACTCTGCAACGATATAGGCAGATAAAAAATAGCAACACATCATTATATCTTATTAAGCGAAGTGACAATATGTGGATTAATGTACACCCCCGTTGTGAAATGTGGGAGAATATTTTGCCGGGTACCTAAGCGGAGCCCAATCATTGCTTGGCACGAATCGTTGAGAAAGTTTCGATAGGAATAGGTCACTCAAATTGCAGGAAAGAGTACTTTTGGTACTTTACTCCAGTAGCGTAGCTAGAATTTTCAGTGGGAGGCGCTGGAAGAGGGGTGGGGCAGGGGCGTCGTGCAAAAGTGATTTTTGGGTCCATCAGCAGGGTGATGACTTTTTGAGCCGAGCGCCACCACGTGTGTGCGCGCGCAACATAATATACACAAATGTTCGTGAGACTAGCAGGAGAAGGCACTTCCCACTGTCCGTGCCTTTTGAAAGTAAAGCAATAATAACACCCCTAACATGTACAATAACTTTTCTATTCCGGGAATTATTCTCGAAAATGTTCAGTTGATATTCTTCTGGCTACAAATCACTCCTTTTACAACTCAAATATTCAGTTGATAGGCTTCTGGATACAATAACTTCTTTCACACCTCTCTAGTTTATGCATCACAGAGAAAAATAACCATGGGTTCCCAATGATGGGTTTCAGATGGGCCAGATTGCCGCGCTTGAATTATTTAAGTAAAGTGTTCTCCGTTGTGAAAAATCATTCCAATGAACCTGAATTTTGAATTGAATTTTTTTTTTAATATACCACCAACAGTTTGTCCATACAATATTTCTTAGTAAAGCATAGCGGCATCCACTGGTTGCCGCTAAGCTGAGTGAATACGTCAAGTCACGGTCTTCTCAGATGCTCGGTAAGCCCCAGATGGACATTTTCATGTATACAATGAAAATAAACTTAAAAATTGGAATTAAAATGATTTCATCTTAGCCACTCTTTGTTCAATACGCTTTATACTATCAATGCACCAATTAAAGTTGCCGCGGCCGCATAGCGAATTTTCGAAATTAGGTCCTTTCAAGCCAAATGGTGATCTCCATGATAGCATTTGTCGTAATATCTCAATTATAACCTTGAATTTTAACTTAGTCACACGAGTTCTTGCGATTTCGAGGCTATCCGAGCGGAGCGGCACCATTGGTTTCAGCGCAGCGTATCAAGTCAGATGGCCATTCTCAATGGATATATCCAAAAAATTTCGCGAGCGCTTCGCGCGCATGTGCGGATTTACTTCTCTGTGCTATACCCATGAACCTCCCATGCACCTGTGGGACGCACAGAAGAATGAAAAATGGGGCAGTAATCTTTTCGGTAAAAATCTCAGGTCTATCTAAGTGATACGTAGGTCAGAAGGGGGTCAGTGCAATGTTCATCGGTTCAAATTGGATCCTACCGTATTTTAGAACTCACAGCTCCCAACCTTGAAATTGATTCCCGAAGGCGATGTTTTTCGGGAACCTTCCCTAGAAAAAACCATTTTTTGTTATCAATTTTAGGAATGCTGCTTAGTTTCCCATAAGGCACGGGCAGTGCCTTTTCCTGCAATCTAGGGGATCTGCCAACCGGAACTTTGCCTGGTGCGCTCCTGTGGTGGCGCTCCGCTTAGATAGTATTCATCTTGTCCCCCTCCGCCCTCCCCCCCCCCAAACCCACCAATCGCCGCCCCTTGACCTCGGTTATCGTGGGTTTGTAACCGTTGCTATCATCTGGGTATATCTTAGCAAAATTGACAACCTTCAACATTTTTTTAAACTGAAATCGACATATCGACATTTACACGGCCCTTCAGGTGCCATCTCCGGGATTCTAGGAGTTAACAAGCCGAAACTCAACCTAGCGTACGCTCTGCTTTGCGAAACGGATCGACGCCCCTTATTGACTCTAATTATTTTCGGGACATTCGTACTATGTCCTCATATCAGTTGATATAAAGTAATTGTAAGATATTGCGTAATTTAGCTACCTCGTTGTCACATGTATACTCCCTATCCTGCTTATGTTCCCACCATTTCTATTGTTATGGTGTGCGTGTGTCGGCTGTTGTGTGTCGCGCGTTCATTTTTGTTTCCTTGCGAAGGCAACAGGATCTATGCAGTCGTGCACCGTTCTATGTGTGGTGTGTGTGGTCTGTGTGTGTTGGCACCGTGGCATGGCAACCCCTTGACAAGCACGTATCACGTCTCACCTGGTACAAGTTCAAATTAGGTAATATGGGTTTGCACATATGGGGGGGACGGATGACCCCAATTGTGTTGGGTGCCCTTCAAGTTCATTCAATGTCAAAGAGGTCACATTTCAGAAAGCTTGCAGCACGATATCTAACGCACGCGAGTATCTATCACGTCAAATTGGGTATGTTGTTAGCATGTATGGTGAGGATTAACCCTATGTTTTTGGTTCCAGGTCAAGGTCATTCAAGTCACCATAGGAAATTGTCATATATCTCGGCAACGAAACATTTTGAGGACTGGTTTTTTAATGGACATTTCGTTCGTCTGGGTGAAATACATCTGGTGACGCGAGCTTTGACCGCTCATTTGACTTTTTGACTTTGACCTCATTTGAGACCTAATTTGACCTGGTGACCTTTTTTTTGCCTGCTTTTTTCGTGTTGGCGGGAAGCGTCTTTTTTTTTTGTTTTTTTTTTTTTTAAAGAAAAAAAAACAAACAAAAAGTCAATGACATTACCATACTACGACTACTCTTTCACAAGCTATCTCATGAATGGTAGTCCGAGACAGCTAAAATTGGTCAAATATCTCGGCAACACAACTTTTGGAGGACGTCGTAATGTGAAATTTTTCGTTTCGTCTGGGTAAAATACATCTGGTGACCGCTTTCGACATCTTTGACATATTGACTTTTGACCTATTGACCTTTTCACCTCAATTTGACCTGGTATTTGCATTCTTGTTTGTATGGCCGGAAGCTCTTGTTAGACAAACAAAAAGTCATGCCCTTCCCATACTACGATACTCTTATCACAACTATCTCAATGAATGTGAAGTCAAGACAGCTAAAACACTGAAATGTGGATAAAATTGGCATTTGACATCTTCTGCTCGTCAGCATGATTCAAATGAACAGTAATTATCAAGTTCACATTGAGTGTGTGGATTGTACACATGATGAAGATTAACCCTTCTTGTTTTTGGTATCAATTCAAGGTCATGCAGGTCACCATAGGAAATCGTCATATATCTCGGCAACGAAACCATTTTGGAGACTGTTGTAATGGCAATTTTCGTTCGTCTGTTGAAATACTCTGGTGACCGACTTTGACCTCATTTGCCCTTTTTGACCTCTCATTTGACCAATTGACCTGGTGCGTTTACCTGCTTTTTTGTGTTGGCGGGAAGCGCTTGTTAAGACAACAAAAAGTCAATACGATACCATACTATACGATACTCTTAATCACCAGCTTCTCAATGATGTGGAGGTCAAGACAGCTAAATTGTCATTATCTGGCCAACGAACTTTTTGGAGGACTGTCCGTAATGGAAAGTTTTCGTTCGTCCGGGGTGAAATCATCTGGTGACCGACTTCAGACATCAGTTGACCTATTGCCCTTTTGACCTCATTTGACCTCTTGACCTGGTGAATTTTGCATGCTTTTTGTATTGGGCCGGAAGCGTCTTGTTGAGAACAAAACAAACAAGTCATGACCCCTACCATACTACGATAACTTTATTCCAAGCTATCTCAATGAATGTGAGGTCAAGACAGCTAACACTGAAATTGGATACATTTGGCATTTGACATCTGCTTCGTCAGCAAATGATTCAACTGAATGGCAAGTATCTATTAAGTCAAATTGAGTGTGTGGATTGTAACCATGATGAAGATTAACCCTATTGTTTTTGGTATCAGGTCAAGGTCATTCCTGCACCATAGGACAATCCTTAGATCTCTGCAACGATTCATTGATCATAGTGGGGTAACCAGCATATAGCAAGACCAAACAATATTTCCCCCAGTGAAGACAGTAAAATTCTTCAAGGTCCTTTTATTGTTCTTCCTGATATGCTGAGTATTGGAACTAGCAACAATTATTTCCCCCAGTAGAAGACAGTCAAATTCGTGGAATTGTCATTTTATTATTATTCCTGATATGTCTGATTATTGGACTAGCACCAGTGACCAGCCTATATGTACCTTCCTGATCAGTAGTGTGTTGCAACGGGTGGGGTGGGAATTTTGGTCCTGCATGCCCCCACCTCCCCCCCCCAAAACACCGGCCAGTTCATAGGCAGCTTAGGAAAATTGAAAAATGTAGCCCTAGTTGAAGCCTGCATCACTGCATTTATTGACAATTCCTAATTTGGTATACTCCCTCTCATTTAGTGGTATATTTTTACATTTAATCCCAGTTGGGCATTTCCTCAGGGAAGGACAAATTGGGATTAGTAACCATGGATAATCTATGGTGGGTGGAGAGGGGGGGTAGACAAAGTGCAATTTTTCCATTAGTGCGTATATTTAATTTACTCGAGGGGGAAATGTACGCGTTGTTGCTTTACATTATTGAAAACGGTTATATGACTTAAATTTCCCTTTAAAACTCGTTATTACAGCAGAATGCACACAAGGAACTGTCCTGCTGAATTCAATTAGAACACCTCTGTGGCCCAGGCATTATCCCTCTTCAACCACTGCTGCATTGTGTGGTGTATACTATAATAAGCCGTCAGTTTGGCTGGTCAACCTCCCAATCCTCAAAAGGATTTAATCTCTCAAGTTGTGTTGTGAGACTGGAAGTAAACAACCCACATATAAATGGGTACCTGGGCACTGGCAAATGTCCAGAGGATTAGAGTGGTAATCCCATTATTTTTCTGTGGTGCAATCAGTCTACTGTTATCGAATTTTCACACTTCCTATTTGGGATGCATAACAAAGCACAATTCCAGGATGTGAATTACATGACAGGCAGGACAGAACAGTGGGTATTATTTACTGTGATTCATAGACAAGACTAATGAAGGGATTAACTGTGGTGTGTGTGTTAGAAGCAGTGATGAGGGTGGTAGTGAGTAGTTGGGAGGAGAAGAAAGCAAGGGTCAAGAAGCTTCTGAAAGTGGGAAGGGCACAACATTTGTGGCATTTTTTGCGATTGAGCAAAAGTGAGGGCAAGGCAGAAATGGGTAGCGGTTTGAGTCTATAAAGTATCTCTCTTCTTCCCCCTGTGCCTATCTATCTGGTGTGGATGTCAATGATGTTGACTATTGGGAAAAGTATTGCGGGAAATAACATTGTAAACAAAGTGGCCAGAAGTCCAGACTGGATCAACATAACTGAGCCCACATAATTCAGAAGTGTGAGAAGTGCGCATATATATATATATAAATATATAATATTATATAGATATATATATATATATATATATATATATATATATATATAATATATATATATATATTATATATATTAACTAGAAAATTACAAAGATCTTGTCTGTTCTATATCTATTTGTTAATTTTACCATGCAGCCAGATGTAGGTGCTATGGGAGGTGATGCATAGGGTGGGCCGGATAGAGAGAATCCCCAACCCAACCAATGTAGAGAGAGAGACGGAGAAATATGTGATTGAAAGCCTTGTGAAAAGTTTGACCCTTGAAAATAGCAATAAAGACAGTTGTGGACTGGTAAAATGGCTATTGAGACAAAAGTATTTGAACAGTTTTGCACTTGTCAATTGCATAAACAACCCTTGTACCCCAGACAAGGGAGTCATTGCACTAGGGGGTCAACAAAATGATTGCACCCTCAGGCACTTTTGTGCCGGAAAAATAATGATGAAAATTATACCACCACAATTACTTTGAAAGACCCGACTACTCAGCTGCACCAAATGAAACATTGACTGGCAAGCTTACCCCTCAGTCATATAGTGATTAAGACAATTATGGTACAATGACCAACATATGGGACACCATGCTATTGGGCACTGAATGTACCTACAATTGACTCAGATGTACAGGGTAGGGAGGGAGGGATGCAATTGACAATATATAGGCCGGTATGCACTTCTCTTTCCCACACATTTGACCCCCAAAAAAAGGAGATTGTTTTTTCCACCCCCACATTCGTGTTGAGGATGTGATGATTGTTGGTCGTCCGATTCAAAGAACTGCACTTCATTCAATCTATCGGCTTTGACCACACCAGTCACTTCGGAGTGAGGAATTGCGCTAAAGTGATCCTCATCACTTAGCATTGCCTGCAGTCTGCTGCCGTAGTGTTACGGTCGCTGGGGCCTTACACACTGAATGGAAAACGTTCGACCTCGCTGGTTATGACTCGTGACTTTCTACCTTCACTCTTCAAGAGACCACTACCAGGTTTATTTTTCAGTATTTCACGCAATTGCCCTCAGAGAATTTTGACCTTGGTCACAAAAAGCAACAAGCATCTCTTTGCAGAGTAACAATATCGCAGGATGGGTCGTTTTGTGTCAAGTGTGGTTTGGAGTTGGCCAACAACATCTGCGGGTTTGATATAGTTGAGGAAGGGGAACATGTCGGAAAAAGGCAAGGAACACTACGCAGATTTGCGTTCTTGTATTACTAGGGTTCAGTATGTGTTTGTTTGCGTCATAGTGGGATTTCCTCTAGGTGGCTGCGGTGTGAGCGTGTTGTTGTTTTCCGTTGTGTGCGTGTGCGGTTTTCTTATATTAAGTTTATCTAAGGTAATAAACTGGCAACTGGGAGACTTGTACGGTGAATTAAACAAGTCGAGACTCTGAAATTTAGATAAATAACGGACCGAGGCGCAGCCGAGTTCGTTATTATACTAAATTCAGAGTCGAGAACGGTTAGGAACCAGTAAAAGTCGGACCATGCTGTAGTTCCTTTTCTACACGATATTAAGAATTACCCAAAGATTAGCTAGATCTATATTCTATATCGTTGGATTCTAACCAGTAAATAAGCAGCTAGGGTAACTTATTGCATTAGTGCGATCGAAGTTAAATTGCATTGCGCTTTTCGACCACAGAGAAGCTGAAATATATTAAATAGATAGACCTTATATGCCATAACTACAGTAAATAACGCATGGGTATTGTCATTCCCGACTATCGAGAACTAGTCGTTCAGTCCGAATGTTCATTGGCTTCGCGCTAAAAAACCGTTAGTGGCGTACACTTGAATAGTTTCAAAAGTTACCTCAGTGCCTATACCCCGGACGACGATTGGTTCGGTTAATGAGTAGGTTGCCCATGGCGACACGCTTACCAAGAAGGATCTAGACCACTCCCCATGTGCTAGTGTGGTATTTATACCCGGGGGTATTCGTCCACTAAGGTATTAGCCCGGGGGGGAAATGTCCGGGTGGTAGTTGTCCTCGGCGGGTATGTCTTCGGGGGTGATTGTCCGGGGGGGTAATTGTCCTGGGAGTTGTTGTCCTGGGGGGGTATTTGATCTTCGGGGGGGATTGTCAGGGGGGGTAATGGTATGGGAGGTTGTTGTCCTGGGGCGGGGTATTTGTCTCGGGGGTGATTGTCCGGGTGGTTACTTTCCGGGTGGGATTTGTCCCGGGAAGGGTCTTATGTGTCCGGCTTTTGGGACTTAATCCGGGAGGTATTTATCCAATGGTTAAATTTCCGGAGGGTATTGTCCGGGGGGTAAGTTGGCCCGGTCACGGACTACGTCAGGTGACACATGATGCATCTCTTCAACTGATGTTGTCATCATCTTATATATTAATAGTTTCTTCTTTCATACAAGAGATCTATTTAACCTTGACCTGTCAGTGTCATGTGAACAGCCCTAATCCAATCAAATTCTGATACACATGTACAAGTGATACATTCACTACTGCAATGATTGAAAGTCATCAATACTCACCTGTACAATTCCTATACAACTATCACACAATCATGGAATAGTGAAAGGAATATTCGGAGCCCTGTGACCAACACTAGATCCAGTCACATTCCTGGGGATACAACAGGGTTGTTGTATAGCACAAACTCAGTGTTTGTATATTTTAGGAAGAGTTTTGCAGTTGTAGACCCAAAAAAAGTAGCAAATTAGTACAAAAATGTTTTGAAAATACATGTTTGATTACAGGTTTTATGATTTTGATTGCGTGTATTTGATGCCATTGAAGACTCAACAGACTATTCACAATTTTGTACTTCATTACCTGAAGTGAGATGGGAATCTCCGAAAAATGTGTACTTCCAAAACATTTTAGTTCTAATTTGCTCCTTTATTTGGTTCTATAACTGCAAAACTCTTCCTAAAAATGTGATTGGATCTAGTGTTTGTCACAGGGCTCCGGATATTGTTTCACTATTCCATGATTTGGTTCTATAACTCTGTACTATGCGATGGGTAGTTCCTCCTCCCGCTGCATCCTGGCAAAGTTGAGGAAGACCTGTTCAAGGCTGGTCTGGCTAACAGAGTAGTCCTCAATCTGGTAGGTGGCCTTTCGCCCGCTCTAGGGTTTTTTTTTTTTTTTTTACCAAAGATGGCAAGCCCAGGAGCATTGTGCGGTCTGTGATGTGGTAGTGGACCATTCCCTGGTGCTCCATCCTTTAATTGACTTTCTGTGGGGAAAATAAAGAACAAAAAACAAAACAATAGCTTTGAAATTGATCTCCGTTGTAGTTTCTTCAATTCATTGAACTAGTAACCCACACCTTTCTTCCACAGCTATGGGGCACTTGGAACAGACGGTGTGGCAGAATTTGTCAAAATGTGGAAAATACCCAATATTTGACCCTGCACCAACCCCATGTGGCAAACGTCTGGCAGTTACGCAAACTCCAATTGGCAATCGGCAATTCAGCATCGCATGGATTTATAGCACTAGGATACAGCTTGGCGTTCATAGGCCAAAAGAGCTAGGTTCGATAAAGTTCTCTGAATGTGAGCTTGAATTATATTACAGACAGCCCATATCTATGGGAGGTCTTTGAACCAGACAGTCAATCTCAATATGACATCCAGGTGATAGTGGCCGATGCAGGACTGGTTCCCATGCATGACCAAGGAAATATGATATGGCCATAAAAATACTACTCCATATCTATTTATTATATAGATAGTAATATTAATATTAACAATTACCATTGTTATATAGTGCGACATGCCTTTTGTAGTACAGTCTCAAAGAGGCTGAAAGGGCATTAGCTCCTGGTCAATGGTGACTTGTTCATCAGCACCATAGTGCACACAAGTCATATACTTCTGGCAATGGTTGCCCCTCACAACAATTCATCACATGGCTGCTGTAATCAGCGCACTTGTCATACACAGTTACCTCTCAGAGGTTCCCAATAATGCCTAGGTGGAATGGAGAGGAGTCATTCGTGCATAACGATGCACCGGAAAGGCCAATGGCCAGGATCCAAACTCGGAACCTCTTGATCACTAGTCCACTAAAGCTCTACCGACTAAGCTGATCCCATTCCATGTCCAAGCAAACTGGAGCTTACCGCCAAGTAGATTGAAATGTACAATGTTCCGAAAAAAACAACTTCCCTAATTTTTTCGGGTGTTATCAAAAGATACAAATGGTCATTTAAAATGCCAAGAACTGCCATCAAAGTCAGTAAAATTGTTTTTTTTTTTTTTTAACCTGTATTCAGGAGGGCCCCTCGTGACGTCATAAGGGGACCTTTCTGCTAGATTGCGCCATGAACTGTTCATATCCAACACGCCGCCTCAAAGAGATTAACAGGGCGCACCCGAATTCAAGTACGCCCGAAGAGTACGCGTGTTCCTATTTTTGTGTGCGAGCGTCTGTGTAGCTACGGAGAATCTGTACAGGACCAAGCACACTCAACGTGTCTGTTTCTTTCTCTGAACCGGTTTCAGTGCTTTGAATTTAACTAGAGCACCAATGGTGCTGAAGCTCACTGCACAAATGTCCAAGAATAATGTACAATTATGTGACCAATGTTCACGATCCTGAGGTTCAAGAAGCAGTTTCAAACAATGGCCTACTTTGCCCCTTTATGACTTTTAACCTGCATGGCCCAGCAGTCAATAATATTTCCACATGGGTGCCGGGCCCACAGTGACACTGGCCTTGGGTCCTCTTATCCCTACCACCCTGAAGATACAAGCTAGCACCATCCTTATGATGAACCTCAGCAATGGCACCAGGATTTTGCAGTATTCATATATGGGGCCCTAGGCTCCAAATTCCCCAAGCACCTGCTGGCCCCTCGACACAGTACTGGTAACTTTGATAAAATCAATTGAAGCTGTGAGGAGAATCATTTCAAGTACCATTGGTGTGAACTTTCATAAAATGGGCCTACATGCACCACGTATGTACGGCTGTTAGACCATGATTATGACCGAATATCAGCACTGGTGCAACAAAATGCAATATGATAAGCTTTTTCGTGCTTCTACACGATGGGCCCTTGGGCCCACACTGGGCTTAGAGACCTAATTCCTGGGGCACCATTAAGGTATGGCAATTGGACCACATTATGATGACATGAGCACTGTCCACCAAAATTTGTAGGAGATACAAGATTTTGGCAGTATTTCATATGATGGGCCCAGTACCCCAACTGGCCTCGAGCAAAATCCTGAACACCCTCATGGCCCTCTACCCAAAGAATATTTACATTTAACTTTGAAGAACATCAATTTGATCTTGTGGGAAATGTCAAATACCATTTGGGAATTTCATCAAAAGGCCCACGTGCCGATGGGACATTAGACCAAATTCCTGACACCCAGGGTAAGGCTGTCTGTTAGACCATAATTATGACCTAATGTCAGCACTGTGCACTGAAATTTGTAAGAGGAGAAGCAATTTGCGTAATGCCACATGGTGGGCCCCAGAGCCCACACTTGGCCCAGGACCTAAATCCCTGGGCACCCTGACAGTACGGCTATTAGACAAAAATTATGACCGAACATCCACTTTGGCACAATTGTAAAGAGATACAAGCGGTTGCAGTATTTCCTATAATGGCCTTGGGGCCCAAGCTGGGCCTTGACCCCAAACCCTGAACTCTCCCTTATGCCCTCTACCCAGGATCCGCACATGCAATTTGAAGAACATCAATTGATCTTGTGGGAGGAGATGCATTCACGTCTATGTGTGAAATTCCATAAAATGGGCCCTCGGGCCCACGTGGGACTGGACCGAACATTCCGTACACCCCGAAGGTACGGCTGTTAGCCATCATTATGACGCGAAAATCACACGTGGGCCCAAAATTTTAGTAGGAGATACATTTGAATTTTCACACATAATAGCCTATACTCCCCTTTAATGACTCTTGACCTTGCCTTCGCAAGTCCCCCATGTCCCATTGGCCATCACAGTTTGGTCCCTCATTACAGAATGCTGTTTGGTGCCAAAAGGCAATGTTTTAACCAAGTGACGGCCGTACGGTCCGTCCCGTCCGGCAGGCAGCTGGTAGGCAGGCAGCAGGCAGGTAGGTATTATAGAGTGACATTCAGATTCCAATAGCTCAACCAGCATAGCTGACTTGAGCTAAAAACACTGCCTTCTCTTTCATGTTTTCTAAATTGTCCATGTACATTGTTTTTGGCCATGCCTTATTTCCTACTACTTTGGCCCTAAAATGGAGTACACCCCATAATCAAATTGATTTTTTTGGTGGCTGAACCTACAAAACAGTCAATAAATTTTTGGAGAAACTTAATTCCCGACCATTGTACTTGCAAGGTCTTCATCAGATTACCATGACGGGGATTCAGTGCTAGGTCGTGTGAAGAGGCGCTGCCCTGATGCAAGACTCGGAAAACCGAATCTCAATCTAATCTTATTTACAGGAGGTATGGTTCCCTGTGAAGTATATGAGGAGGCAAGTGTCATTATCATCAACTCGAACAGTTTACCTTTCAATTGGCTGCCCACAAAATCCTTGATGGGCTGCATGTTCGGGGGGGGGAGGGACGCGTCGGGGTGGGAGCAACCGGATCAGGAGGTATAGCCCCCGCCCAAACCGGCTCTTGAGGTGCTGGGTGCTCCCGAGGCACTTGACCAGCACCGTTGCCATGATGGCTAATCTGGTGCAGAGTGCTTCACACTCCTCCTGCTTGCCCCAAAGAAGAAAGTTGTGAGAGAGGATAACGAGTGGCTAATTTTGTTTTTACAGAATACTATGCGGCACCTAGACCAACTAGGCATGGGATCGATTTCCCAATGCAAGTTCTAGGAATGATGCCACACCTGAACACTGCAGGTTGGGCTGCGATCTATCTCGGACACAGAATGTAGAATTAATTGTCCCTTTGGACATGATATGATTTCTCTTCACTTAATTTCTTACCAGGTTCAGTAGACGAGTGAGGCATCAGGGAACTTGGATGCTGGCCCTTATCATTCTTGGATTGAGCACCTTGTATTCGACTAGTGCTAGCTAAAATTAGGTCAGGGGTGTAACCAATTCAAACCTGCTCCTAGGAGAACCATTTTAGTACAGCAGAGTACAACTGAGCTCAATCAGCATAGCAGGGTAGTAGTCGAAAGCGTGGTGGCAAAAAAAGCTGCGCTGAAGGCCATTACCCCTGGTCAATGGTGACGGTTGGCCTGCACCTTAGTGCACCACATCGAGCTATGCACTCCCTGGCACAACGGCCCCAAGGATCTGCCATCCACACACAGTCCCCACGGACATTTCATCACACAGCTGCCGTAATCAGCGCACTCGTGATTACAGGTCCCCTCTCAGAGGTTCAAATTAACACTGGTAAGGACAGGCAATTGAGATGAAGCATCTGGTATCAAGGACACACCATAACGGCCCACCGCATGGCCGGGATCAAAACTCAGAATTTTCGATTACCGTAAGCTCTACCGACTGAGCTATAATCTGAGCTAGGTGCAAAAGTGACGGGCAACCACATAAATGTTAATAGGTGGGTATATAGTTACCTGTGAGATGTGAGTACGATGGACCGGCCTGCATCCCTGATCTCACAGGGGCCCTTCCATAGGAGACGTTTGGTGACCGGGGGGTCCATACCAGAGTGGAGGGCTCGTCCAGAAGGACGAGAGGCGGGTCACCGATTCAGGGCCACGCGGTGCTCAGCTCCTCTTAGTTCCTACCACTGCAAGAGTATACAAATAATGAATATTCATGATGGCATTCATAGTTCAGTTCATCTGGTTTCACTTTATGCAAGAAAGAGTATTATATCTGATATTCATGATTGATGAGTGATCAGCTCTCCATTGTTCCACCAATGCAAGGAGGTGCCACGAATCTGAATATCATAAGACTCCAAACTTCCTATGCGTTTCCAGCACTGCCAAAAAGCTGGAACAATAGTGAATATTCTATAAATACAATATTATTATTCAAGTAAAAAGATGCAATATGGTCAGTTTCATTCGGTTTTCAGAATTTCCACCCACTGGCAAAGATAGAGTACACAATTCCCACTTTCTACCAGAAACGACCCATCCGATATCTGAACCCAAATCAAAAGGGGTTCTCGAACACTCTATAAGGAAGCTATACCTCAGTTTCCAACTTCTCAAAAAGTGGTTAAAATTTAGGCGTGTAGCGATTTTGAAAGGGCCCAGTTCCACTTATTTAAGGCATGTGAGCAATGAAAGTACCTCAATTCGTCACCCTGGTGGATGAAGCTCAAAATTTTGGCATCATAGTTTGGAAACAGATGGCAACCAAACCATTTAGCACATCGCATTTACCAGGATCTAAGCCGCCAGCTAGGCAGAACCAAAAAACTGAAAACCAAATTTATATTTTAGTTTTATAAGAGTTTATCAGAAGAAACATTTCAATTTCTAACATTCTTTTAATGCACCATTGCCCATGGTCCTCTGGTTCTGTTGGAACAACCTGTATTGGCTCCTAACCCGGTATCTGCTTGTGCTTATGTGGAGTACCACACGGGGATTACCTTAGACTTGAACTACTTGTCGTATTATCCTGTACCGCTCTGTTTATATGAGTACCACAAGGGACTCGCCTATAGGCCATGACCTGCTTGTCTGCAATAATTCTGTATCTCTCTGCTTGTATGGAGACCCCCATGGGACTCACCTGTAGTCATTGACCTCTTGTCTTCCTGATCCTGTAACTCTTGCTGCCTATGTGGAGACCATTAGGGGACTCCCTGTAGGCCATGACCTGCATGTCTGCATGATCCTTTACCCTTCCTCCCATGTGGATTACCACAAGGGGACTCCCTGGTAGGTCCCTGACCTGCATGTCCACATGTTTCTGTACCTTTTCTGCTTATGTGGAGTACCACAATGGGACTCAACGTTTTAGCCCTGACTTGCTTGTAGGCATGATCCTTTTATCTTTTCTTGGCTGCTTATGTGAGTAACCACAATTGGACTCACCTGTAAGCCTTGACCTGCCCTGCTGCAATGTTCCTTTATCGCTCTGCTTATATGGAGTACCACAATGGGACTCACCGTAGAGCCTTGCCCTGCTCGTTCTTCATTATCCTTACCCCTTTTCTGCTTATGTGGCGTACCACAGTGGGACTCACATCATTGGCCAGGACCTTGTCTTCTGATTCCTTTATCTGCTCGCTTATGTGGAGCACCCACCAAGGGACTTCACCTGTAGGGCCCTTGACTGCTTGTCTGCATGCTCCTCCATATTGAAGACCCTCAGGAAGGCAGTTGACCTTGGGGGCGATTCTCTTCTCCAGGACCCCCCGGCGCTGGCGTACATGAAGAGCGTCTCCATGCCCGTCAGATGGTCGATGAGACCGTCAAACTGGGGGCAGTAGCCAATCTCTGTGAGCATGGAGATTGTAGATGGAAGTAAAGTATTCACCTGTCAGCAGCATGACTCACCTACTACGGGTTATATAGATCATTAGAAAAATTGTCGATATCATTACCTGGTCTATCTACTATTCCAGAGCCACAAATTGAGGTAAGTTTGAAATGGAATGATTTTTTCAGTTACCAAAATTCCCTTGATTTTTTGTGATATAGTATAATTAGGAGAAGTGATGGTAGTGTTCTTATCTAAATCTGGGCTGATGATTTAAAAAACAAATACCAATGGAGTGCTGCTGTATGGAAGTGCTGTTGATGTATGTGGGACAATAAGGGTTGCATTCTTTCAAACCCTGTTTATACTGTATATACCAGGTAGAGCGGACAAAACCAAGGGGAGAGTTGTGAATGCGTCACAAACCATTGGAGGAATGTACGGTATGGTTAATCTACCTGGTATGCCAAAGCCACAACTTCGAAGACTCACAATAAAGTGACAGTGATAGAAGAGACAATAATTGAGTGGCCAGTAGGAGAATATGTCAGACTTTCTAGAATAGAACTGATTAACGATAAACCCTGATAGAATGTGTGTGGTATGAAGTAAGTTTAGGAGAAAAGTAGAGTGATGAAAAGGACAATTGGAGGGGCCAGTAGGGATATGGTGTGGATGGAAGTGCCAGAATGTGATATAGTGGAGGTGATATCAAAAGTGATAAGAAAGGTTAAGGAGAGGAAAGAGGAAAAGGACAGTCACACCTGTGTGAGGATTACATGCCTGTTCGTGTATTCTTTATAGCTGAACCCCTCCACGTATGCTCACCCACGCTCAGTGCTCGTCCCCGGTCAGATCTTGAAGGTGCTGGTATGGCCTGCCTCGGTCACCCAGGAGGCCAAAGCATCCGGGAGGGGACCCCCAGGCTTGACCCCTCGATGGCCACCACCGGGGGGCGCATGCCCCTACTGGGGTAGACCTTACGGAGGTTCTTGAGCACCAGGGCGAAGGAGCTCATGAGTCCCTGGATCGGTGATTTTCCGATCTGTTTCCCTCGTCGGCCCGCGAACGTCTGGGCCTCCTGATGAGAGTAAAATGATGACACATTAGGAAATATCAAATTCAAATAGGGTAAACATGTCTTAACGCTTCACATCATACCGTTCACTCCTGATGCACTTTTCCAGCTTCTTACTCCAACGTACCCCAGTCACTTCCAAATACGGCCTGTCACTAGTACCTTAAACACCGTTGAGAGCAAAAATGAAGCATGTCAGCTAGCTAAAGCGGCAATGCCTCCTTCAGTTTAGAATGGTCAAAAAATCATATGGTAAATTCAGGAGAAGATCTTTGTGTGTATTTCGATTCTACATTTGAAACTTTCCAGTCACGAGGTAATGGTAGTTGGATCCCCAGCTGATTTAAAACATGGGCTCAGGGTCCTTGACAAAGACAGTTTTGTCAGGGAATGTTCAGCAGGTGTAAGGACCTAACATGAGTATTCATGCCAGTGTGGAATCCTCATTCCGGAAAAAAGGGAATACGTTCTAATAAGAACGTTTCAAACGAGATGATTCACCTTTTTTTATGAATAGATCGCTGCTTATTAAGGAGGGGGATTGAAGCGTATTAGTCCGGCTTAATGGAAAGCTAAGGCGAATTTGGAGTGAATGATTCAGGTTTCAAAATTGTTCCATAGCTTTGGTGGCTTTACTTTCAACTACTTCCTTGAACTTTCCAATGTTCCCACTAAGGGGGGCCTTGGTCTCAAGCTTTTTAGTAAACGTTGCAGATTGAGCAAGCAGAGTATTCGGTCTGGTGATCATGGGTGGAATAGCCTCCTCGCAGATGTTGCTCGGTTTGAGGGGTGATGAGGCGCCACGAACTGGACTTGTTTTTGAGGAAATGTGGGACATTTTGGAAACATTTTGGAAACAGGGGAAAGCTGTGCTACCACAATAGCTGAGTTCGTGTTGTGTGTGGTGTTGTCAAGAGCTTCAAAAGTTAATCCATACTTCACCTATACTTCAGGAACCTCAGTTTGAACATTCATTTTATACACCCTTGTTCCAAAATTTACGCAATGACCTGCAAATGATCAAAATCATTCTTCACATGATAATGCAGACAATGACCTGCATTAGTGTGAACAAGTATAAGGTAGCAGCATTGGACCTGCCTGAACCCTCAGAGAGTTGATCCCTGTTCTCGACGGTACGAGCAGTCCACTGACAGAGAACAGGTGACCGACCACTGACCACATTAAAGTCTTTGAACTATGGACCCATCAAACCCACATCGGAAAATGAAAAAAGTCACACTTCACCTCTTCACTGCTGTCAGGAGGATTCTTCACCATCCTGGTGGGCGACCCTCTCTCTCCCCCGCAGCAAATATCTAATTTTCCGGAAGACACCCATCTCTATAGGAGGACAACTCCGATGTAAGAAACCCCTCAGCCGCCAAGAGATACAGACGCGGCGGCACCCCGCCGATGCCAGGATATTCCCATGCCAGATAGTTCTCCTGGAACTTGAAATCTGTGCAAACATGAAAAAAAAATGCATGCAGCTGCTCTGCCAAGAAGGAGGGGATGTCATCTGGGAATGGGGGGGGGGGAATTTCTGTCACCTTCAGGTTGCACCCAGATTAAATGTGGGGTATGAAAGATAAAATGCAAATCTGTCCATGAATTTTCAGAAGAATGGTACATTCCTGACACCATTTCTCTGCACAGGATAGCAGATGTGGCACCCTCATTATCTTAGTCATCCAAAATGTTTCAAATGGGAGAAAAAGCCCCCCCCCCCCCCCACCCTCAGGTTGGTGATTATAATGTTCCTGTGTTGCCCCTCCATTGGAATCACTGTGCCCCTCCCCAAACTGGGAATGTATGTATGTAGCATGGGTGTCCCTCAAGGCTCAAATGGTTGAGAAATTTCTACCCACAACCTGAAGATTAAACACAGGAAGTGAGCCTTCCCAGTAGTCCATGGTCACACAGCCAAAAAGACTAGATCTGGGATCCATATATTTAACATCTGATATAAATAAAATCAAAGGAATCAAGGAAGAGCTGCATGTTTGGTGACATGTAACTGTAGATATTAATGAGTCCTTGAACTGGGAACCACTGTCTGAAAGCAGGAGAAATGCCAGGCTTGTCACTCGGGCAATCAAGCAATCTAAGGCAGGTGGCAGTTTCCAATGAACTGAGACTTGGTAGGTGTGGCCGCTACATCGAAATCCCCCATAAATATTAACCCTTCCAAGTGCAGTTTCTACCCACAAACTATTAGAGACTGAAAATGAATTACCATCCCCTGTTAGGGAAAGCCTTAGTTTTGAGGTGTTCAAGGCCACCTGCCCCAGACAGTTGCTAGTGCTGCCTGATGTTCACTTAACACCAAAATCCTTGCTGTGGATCCCGACATGTGTTTTAAGAGTACCAAGCAAAAATCCAGGGGTTGCTCCCTTGCTGAGAACATCACTAAGTGAAACCATCAGGATGGGAAACGTAGAACTGTTTGTTCTGTTAATCCAGCAGAAGCTCTCTATCGATTGTAAGGCTGCACAAAACTATGGATCAAACTAAGGTGGAAGATAGACAACTCCATCGAGCAGATAGCATTTATTACCTTCCTGGTGAGACGGCTCAAAACTAATTTGTTTGGTCGACATTATGCTTTTCAGTGATATCCTTTTTTACGTTTATTGTCATGTTTGTCTCTGTAGGAGAGCACAACCAGGAATATTCCAGTGGACATCCCCAAGCCAAGCTATGTCATGTCCCCCCCTCCGTCTCTGACACCATGAAATGATGAAATGTTTACAAGCTGTTATTCTCTCTTCATTCAATACAACCTTTGGATTGTTTGGATTTCTTTCCGACTGAATGGGAATGACCAGGTTAATGATCGTTTATGCATTTGAACGTGAAAAAGATGAAATCTTGATGTGGTGATAATTATCTTTCAATTCGAGTTGAGAGTTACAGGGATTTTAAACCTCCACTTTCTTTGCAGAACTGCATGGCCAATGGTGATGAATTGCACACAGAGAGGATCTGGTAGTTATTATAGAAGTCTGCCAACGCCTTGCCCAACGGTATGAGGGGGAGAACACAAAGGCCCAGTCCAGCACCTGCCCCACCCTGACCAGGTTCAGCTCAGGGACCATCAGCACCTCCACTGCCAGGAACGTGGTTGACCCGAAAATGACGTTAAACATCGCATGCTGAAAAGCCGTCGAGGCACGGAGAAGAGGAAGGATGCCATGTAACATGAGGGGTATGATCGCCCAGCCATGGAGGAACAACACAAAGGTATGCAAGAACCGGCCTTTCCTCCTATAACGCCTCCACGTCGAATGCCACGAACAACCCCAGGAGAGGACGGCAGGGGAATGCATAGTTTGAGTAACTCCCAGGATAGGCGGAGATCCCAGAATTTGGGAGGGTCCTCACGCCGCTGACAAACTGCAGGTTGCTTCGACTTGGTCTTGTTCTCTTTGAGTCAGAAGCGACGAAGCTAGCGCCAGGAAAGTGTGTTGCGAGGGGGCGCGAGAAGCATTTAAAGTTAGGATTAGAAGCAGGGAGAGGGAACATCCCGAAGAGCATGTTGTATGCGATCGCGAACCCGTCTGGACCCCTTTGTTGACCTGTCGCTGGCCTGCTCCTGGACGGTCCGGGGAGGGGGTGTGGTTGATCGTCGTGATGGATAAGCCCTCGTCCAGTAGTACCTCAGAAGGCATTGTCCTAGCGTCTGATGGGAGGCCGGCGCAGTGTGATAGGGCTTATTTTTGAAGCGTGCCATGCCTTGATTCCGTTTGGAGTCGATGAGACAACAACATGTTGCCCCGATGAGTTGTCAAGTTGAAAGAGACAGTGGTGTCAGGTTACGTTCAATCCAGTAATCAATCATTGATATTCAGGGTAGGATTCGTGTGAGGAATTCGTTCCTGTAACGGTTCTCTGAATTGGTTTCACTGAAAACCTCTCCCAGTTTGATTGAAGAGGACATTTACACTCCAGAAATGATGATTGAAACGAATTGAGTATCACTATTTTATTTTTGCCTGTTGGCTAGATCATGCTTGAGGGAGACGGTTGTGGGAAGAAAGCCAAGTCCTAATACTAGATATACCTACCACCATGCTCTCTGATCACTTAGAGAGTCTGCAGCATATTATGGTCAGTGAAGCAATCTCAGCATTGGAATCAAACTTGAATGCCAAAATTCTCAGCATTGATATAAGGCCGGGAGTGCAAGAAGTTTAAGAATTCAAAGCAAACGTTGTATACCGAGTTGTCAACATTTGAAGCAAGCTCAGATTCCACAGTTGTCAGCATTTTAAGCAGCTCCAATGCCAAAGTTGTCAGCATATCATGCTTTTATGCCGAAAGTGTCAGTGTTCAAAGCAAGCTAGATTTCAAGTTGCCACATTTGAAGCAAGGCCTAGATGCTAAGTGTTCAGCATTTGAAAAAAAGTTGATCAAAAGTTGTTAAGTAACGCCTTACTGTTCAGCCCCATCACCTCTAATTAACGAGTCCTACTCACAGTTTTGCAACTGCCCTGTATGCTCCCTTTAGAATGGTTACATGGAAGCTTTTGTGCTCTCGATTTGAGAATTGATCGAGCAAGCAGAGCAGTTTATGGTGCTCCTGAGCGTGCTGGGTACCCCACCCTGATAATGCACAGTGGTGTTCCCCTAAATGGAGATGTCATCGCCAGAGGGGGTGATTCCTCCACCGTGTGAAACATCTGGCCGCCAGGAGGGCAACAAGGGTACACTGTATGGGTATGAGGCCGCTGGAAGACCATCAGGAGCCAGTTACGGAGCGAGTGGATGAACCGCTTAATGAAGGGCGTAAGTACTGCTGCCAGTAGAGGCAGGAGGCCAAGTTCCGACAGGATTTTCCTGTAGAGATGGTCTGCGGGGTAGAGAGAGACAAAGATGAACCTTCTAACTGGGAGGGGGGGGAGTTCCCCAACCAACTTGAGTTCACCCCCAAATCTTCTAGAAGAGTATATGATAATGGCCTTCGCTATCACCACTGCACACGCAACTTGCTTACTGTGCATGTTTCTACTTACTAAGGAGACCTATCGCAAACATGCCCCCAAAACTCACCTGTGCTGTTAAGCACTTGTCGATGGTATGACACCAGGTTGAGCTAAAAATGTGGATTTTAAAGGGGAAACTTGATTTTTAGCCAAATTGAGGGATTTGTGAAAATTGTCTTTCCTCAGTGTATTTAGAGATTGAGGAAATGAAGGAGGAAATGATACAAAGTACGAAAGGTTCGAGTGTTCCCCAGTATTTTTGCAGAAAATAGGATTTTTCTTCTTCTTCTTTTTTTTGTGGAGGGGGGGGGAGGAATGTCCGTGTCAGATATATTATGATAGATTTTGACACTTTGCAACTTGCAATTTGTTTTTGCAGGTAGCAAAAAACTAAAAATAGACCCTATTACCATGGATCCACAACTCTGGGGGTTGCCCTCTCGTTATTATTTGTATATTATTTTTTGATATTACTATTATATAATGAGTGTATGGACTATCATACCCTGTGTTTTTCAGCGCGCACTAGAGGCACTGGTCACCCTGTGGTATGTCGTCCTTCTAATTCGCTCTTCAGTCGCAGGAGATCCATACGAGTTGTAACGAGCCTCGCTTCTACATCATGATCTTCAACTCTAGACAGGCAATAATAGTGTGTTGGGGAAGTGGAACAAATGGTTACTAGACATTCCGGTCTGGTTCATATATATATAACAACCTTCAAATGCTATCCTTAAACAAGGGAAAAATCAAAAGGCCGTAGTGTTTCCTCGACTCTTTCTGATAGCCTTGACTAGACATGAAACAAAGGGGATAAGGAGATGATAAAACACCGAAACTCCAGCTCGATAGGACAGGAGAGTTAGGAATTTGTCATGGCCACAAGGTTTGCATGTGACCTAAGATGACCTTTGTCCCGACCACAAAGCAATTAAGGATCATTTACTATTAGGGAACCCACTTACAAGTATGAGCTTCACATACTTGGAAAATGGCATAAATTATGCCAAGTTAGACCACTTAATTAGCAATTTTAGGCTTGACGAAAATCTAATCAGTTATCTCTACCTGTCATCCAGAGTCCTACATGCCAAATACATCACTGTAGCACATACGGTTCTTGGGCAATGTTGCTAACGAGCTTTGACAATAATTCACATAAAATGAGCTAATACCCAACTTAATTAATGACACTTTGCGCCCAAAATCTAATCAGATCGTGTACACACAACCCCGGTGCTACACACAAAATCAAAATGTTGTCATAGGTCGGGCCTCATGGTTTGTGGAAATCCTGCTAAGAGAAAGTGGGACACACATCAAACATAATGTAAGGACGTCAAACGAGGACATTGCATTGAACCCCTCCAACCGAGGACATCGTCAAGCAAGGCATGGTGGACGCGAGACCAATAGCTGACCAAAGGAGTGTAGTTGGAAATTGAACAAAAGTTAACACTGCCCTATGGTGGTTCGAGTGTGAAAAAAGTGTAGATTTCTGCATGACACCCACCCGAGGTTCACACTGCTGACTGCGACGCACAATAATACCATGCAACCGTGGACCACACAACTGGTTGACCACCCTACCCCACCGATGACTGTGATCGCAGATTGACATAAACTGCACTAAAGCCATTGGTGTAGCATTGCGCTTGTCTGTACAACCCTCTTTCAAGCGTGGACAGTCCTTGTTTCCATGTGTGTCCGCAGTTGACAAGTGTGTATCCATATGAACGTCCTCGTTTGACACCTGTTACACACGCACGCACACACACACACCCACACACAATTACACACACGCACACGCCCACACACACCCATCGTGACCAACTACGTTCTCTTCCTGAATTTCATTCAGGCGGACACAAACAAAAAGTGAACATCTTCGCCGACATGGAATAGAGCCATTGAGACCAGTTTTCAGAGGCATTCCCTCAAACTCGAAGCAGATTTTGGTACCCAAAATCAACAGGTATTGCAGTATTCACAGGAACTTTTATTTGGCTTTCTCTTTCTGTGATACCTTATCGGGTAAATATTCCTTCAATGGCTTCTAGGCGACCAGGCAAAATTTTTCCCATTGAAACTAGTGGTGATTTCAATTCAGTACTTGACTCAGTAACAAGCTTTAGTGGTTCTGACATGATTGCCATCTGGGAACCAAGTTAAGCACTGTCGCCTCCATTAATCATTATGGGGAACCCATATAATACCAGTAACAAGTAAATCTATGAATTAATATTTTTCCCCCCCTTTGAAAGTCATTTCTGGTCTACACAAAATATTGGGGTTTTATAGACTCCTCATGTTAACACATTATCCAGATTTGACTTCGATTGACCTGTGACTGCCCCTAAAAATCAAATCTGCATTCAATGGGGAGGGGGGGGGGAAACGACGCTGAGATATGAAGCTCCATGCATTCAGGTGGTGTCAAGTTATGGTGTTACCAGACTAAAATTTGGTCCAAATCTTAATTTATCAGGGTCAGCAGGCCCAAGCTTTCCACTCCAGCCAAATATCAATCTCAGCACAATGTCTTCATTGTTCACTGCACTAGACCTCAGGTCTAACACTAAAAAGCTATGGGGCTTCATTCATTTTCTTCGGATAACAAAGTGGACCAGGATTCTGGCCTTGACATGTTAAAAGGCTTTAAACTTTGACCTATGTTGACCTCCGATGACCTTGACTCAGATCTCAGACAATAGGGATCATGTACTCATAATGGGGAACCGGGGACCAACAAAAGCTAATCTTTCAGAGTGGGGTCAATTTATTTAGCCAAAATATTTATTTCTCCCATTTTTTACCCAAATCAATAGAGCTCATAACTTGTCATAAGGACAGAAAAAGCTGTATACCAAATTTCAGCCTGATCGGACACAAAACTCTACATTGAATCTAGTCATTAATTAATTTATACTCAGCCCCTCAGTTGTTTGATCTTCTGACCATGACTCCAAAACAATAGGAAGCATTCACCTATGAGTAGAAGTATGAACCGATCCACCAAACTGTAGCCAAAAAACAATTCCTCAGTTTCATCTAGAAATGACCTCCGCCCGTCTACGTCAATAGTGGGTCGAGGGAACGACTTGTCGTGTAATTGTACGTGATCAGTGGTTGTTCATTTTGCTCAGATTGATTCAACCCCCTGATCTTAGAGGTCAAAAGATGGCAAATTGCCAGTTAGAAGATGATATGATAACAGCAAAATCGCAAAGCAGATATAGAAGGGGATTATAGTTTGTCAGCCCCCGAGGACACCACCCATACTGGCCGCATTCCAGTGACCATATCAAATTCATTAGAATAAGCTGTGACCGTGTCTAAAAATGGGAGTAATAGTTTTGTGGAAATGGGAATGACCTGCCCGTATGTGATGGCAATTGGACACTTACTCAATTCCAGTGACCATTCTCAAAATTCGAATATTCAGGAACACGTGGCTGCACTCATTTTCAAGGAATTTCAAGAGACTTGAAGGGAAGAGTATAAATCTGGCATAATTAGAAACATTGAATGACTCCAATGACCTGAATCTATGCTGAAAATTTTCACGGATTACCCAACAAAGTCTGGAATCCAGCAATCTCTCAAAATCTCAGAAAGGGGGGGGGGGAGAAATTGCTTGAAAGAACACAGGACCCTGAATCTATGTTAACAAATTTCCAAACTAAAGGTAAACAAAACCAACCACCAGGTTCATGGAATTCAAAACACTTCAAAAGTGGCATATAATAAACATATATGAAAAAAAAAAATGATAAACAATATATTAACCGTATATAGAACACTTGGATTGACATCCGTGACCCCTGAATCTTTGTTAAAAAAATTAGGAACTCAAAGAAGGCATTTAATATAAATGGGACACTATTAGCAGTTTCATGCTTGGAAATCTATCTGCTTTATATTCTGTACCTTTGTACCAGACCAGAACACCATAGCACTCATGGTTCATTTGTGATCTTGCTAACAAGCTCAAACAATAAAAGTACATAAGATAGGCTATTACCCCTACTGTGATTTTGTGCTAAAAAATCTAATCATAGGGTTTCCCCCACACCCGGATACTAACATCTTTCTATCCTGTATATTGAGATCTCTATATTGTCATCATTTATTTTGTTACTTATATTCTATTTTCTGACGGACTTCCAAAGGAACCAAGGTGTCTCTCCTTGAATGAAATTCAGTTCGGACAAAAATTAAAAAGATGGTGAGAGGGGGGAAGGGAAAGGGGTTACGCCCTAAACTTGCTGGTTGAGCCCTTGGATAAAATGAACTAACCTGTTAACAACCCATCAATTCTGGGGGTGGCAGTCATATGAATGGCTAATGTTGCTGCCATGGAAATGGTAAGCCTAGGAAAAGGGCAAATAATAGAAGGGAAAATTCTCGTTCCACCTTCTGTTACTACTTTTTCTTACTCAAGAAGACATCCTCCATGGTTGTTGAATGAGGCCCCATAGTGTCAACGCCCATCTCCCACTTGCGGGTCTTCCATCTCATGAAGAGGCTCAAACGCACCAACCTCTTCCTGCCCGCGGGAGGATGAATGAGAGCTCGGCCCGACGTTATTCTCGAGCTGAGCGATCTTGACGTGGCCTTGATTCAGGTTGATCACATTCTGTGACAGCAAGCAGCCTGGAGCCTTAGCAATGGTCATGTGGTAGCCCACGCCTGCAGTAAAATACAAGCCAATCGCCAAATAAAAGGCTGTCACGGTAATATTCTAACAGCAAACGCAAAAACTGATAACGTGAACTTTTGTCATATTCCTGCGGGGGCTTTCCACCCTCTGTACTAGATTACACTATAGCCACCACCATATAATATACTTTATTATAATTAAATAATATGTTCCTCTGAATACCCAAAGGTTATGATTTCTCTGACGAATACGAAATTACCGTTACCTGGCATGTCAACCGATCAACCTTTCAAACACACCGTACAAATAGAAACATATCACAAAGATAAACAAACCGCCTGGTGAAAAATCTAGTATCATACTAGACGATTGTCGATATTGACTGTTGACAGCCTTTTCAAACCCTTCATGTGCAAAAACAGTTAATTTCCATGTAAAAACAATTTCAGCCAATTGAATATGGCACATACCCTCTAACTCATAGAAAAACCCACTTCGAATACAATGAAGAAGATGTCAGCATGGACTTTGGATTTTGGTACTTTGTAAACATCTATTTCCACCCATTTCCCCTCTCCAGTCTCTTACAATGAGCACCCTACTAGACGATTGCTCCGATATTGATGTTGACAGCCTTCAACCTTAATGTGCAAAAAAAAAACCGTTAATTTTCAGGGTAAAAAAAATTCAGCCAATTAAATAATGTGCACATACCTCATAACACCACTTCAAATACCAATGCAAGAAGATGTCGCATCTTGACTTTTGGTACTTCTTAAACTCATTTCCACCATTTCCCCTCTTCCCGTCTATTACGAATGAGCACCCCAGTCAAAAGGTACTCAAGTTAAAACTTGAAGTCTTAAACTTGAACTAGCATAGGTTTAAAAAAAAAAAGGAGATCCCCACACCCAGTTTGGAGGTTCTACCATGTGCCGTGTTGAGATAATTCAATTTACTCTTGAGAAATCTGAGGAATTTTGACATCACAGGGGGAACGAAGCAAGAAGAGGCCCTTAGACCCTACACAATAAATGCAGCATATCTGCGTCCATGAAACAGAAGCTCACTTGGAAATGAATGAGATTATCTTGATATCTGTGAAACGAGTTGTAGGTTTCTATGAATGTCATCTATAGTTTGGTACAGATTTCTAAAGTACATGTTTTACATTGGCTGGGGTGTAGGGGATCTGCAGTTTCCCCTTGTGATGACACAAGGCAAATATGCAATACATCATTCATGCCTTATCAGAAACTGGATGCCGCTGAATTCTGGACTGAAGTTTTGAGTGTCATGATGGAAGAGTAGGAAGTACATAGTCCCCATATTACATGACCATTAGCCTTCAAGATGTAACCTGACTGCAATTGACCACATGGTACACAAGACAACAAGGGGTTACCATGAAACTGCTGAACATGAGGACTTACCTGGCAGAGTAACATACCCATATTTTTTTCACCGGAAGCGGACGGACCCCACACCACTGCAGTCTCCCCTCCGCCATGATGGCTATCCGGCCCCCAGGAGGTCCGCATCACATGAAGTGGTCGTCAAGCAGTAGGTCCGCCCCTCCCTGTGTCGCTGCAGGATTGTCCAAGGTTGAAGCGCCTCGCTGACGGGTTCCATCCCGAGGTAGGCTAACTAATGATATCTGGGAAGAAGAGTTTTGAGATGAGAAGATTTGCGGCCAATGTGGTCCAAAAAGAGCCACAGTCATTCAAGCTAACAACCTGTCCAATGTGGTGTGTGAGTCTTATGTATAAATGAATTAAAGAGGCAGATGAATATCTGGAACGACTCCCTCCCTCCCCCTCCCATGGAGAATCGGTTATGTTGCAATTCATGAGGGTACCTGTACACCTCCATCCGGGCTCAAGCTATGTTACTAACCAATCTGGCAGAAAGAGGAAGCAGCGCAACTGGCGACCCCCATCGGCCATTACTGTCAGTTGTTCACCGGAAAACAATCGAAACAACATCACAGTTTTTTTAAAGAGAAGTCTTTAGAAAATAGCTTAAGGATATGGTGGTCAGCTACACTACGACCAAAGCGAGCTCCCTTTGTGGACTCGTATAACATAGCCAATTGACGTAAAATCTGGCTCGTCTGGGGACATTCCCAAGGTCAACCATCTAATCACACCAGACATTACTTATATCGCTAGATGGTTGAAGACTGACCATGCTCACCTTGAGCCCCGCAATCAGGCTATGGACGGGAGAGTTTTCCTCTTAATCCGCCGGAGAGGGCCTTGATCATGATGGTCTCTATCCTCCAGCTCAGAGATCTATGTAGTGATCAATCTCCCTTTGGACAGTGTTACTCTCTGACACCCTTCAAGCTAAAATAACTTTAACACTGAACAAAATATAGTGAGATACACCATGCTGCTCCATTAATGGGTCTGCCATAGTGGTCTGTGAGGGGGCCCATGAACCGGAAGCCAGAAGGTTAACGTTTTCAGCTCATCTCCTTTTAAATACAGCTAAGCATGTGACTTCGGATCTGAGACCCTGCCCATGAAACACTAGGGTTTGTGTACAATTATGGAAATTCCATATACCAATTATGTGGCTCGATCCATCCAGTGTGGTCAAGTAACACATTGACAACTATAATTGGCCCAGTGAAATCTTCTCACAATTTCCCTAGATTATGTTATAAAAAAAACACAATTGTGCTGTAGCTCAAACCCCAAAATGTTACAAGACGAATTTACAATTATGTGTCAAATGTCCAAATCATGAGCAAGAAGGCATTTCGAAACAAGGCCTTTGCGCCCCTGTTTTATCTACTTTGACTTGATCTTCACATGGCCAGATGTCTTAGCAGTCAATAAACATTGTTGTAACTCATTTGGTCAACATCCATCGAAGAACATGACCCATAGAGAGAGAACCAGAAATGCCAAAAGGCTTATGAATTCCTTGACTGATTCCTGCCTGTCAAGCATAGCCAGCCACACAGACAAAGGGAGATAGAACCATCTCATTAATGGGCACTAACGTCTGACAAATTTCCTATTCCTATCTTCACCACCAACTATAGGTTCCGTACCTTGGTAAGAAAGGTGCATACTAAATTTCAAGGTGTTTAGACTTTGAACTCTGGTACCTTAGATGGCCTCCGACTGACCCCAAAACAATGGGGTTCATGTACTATCATTGGGAATACCAAGTATGAGCCTCCCATTCCCCTGCCCTTTACCAGAAACATAGAGTTCATGTACTCCCCATAAAAAAGATCACCACCCTCAACTTCAATCACCTGAAATCGAACCAACCGTTCTGGATTTACCGTGTCCACAAGGTTTTCAGACTTGCCTCTGGTGACCTCTACCGACCCCAAAACAATAGGGTTCATGTACCATAATGGTAACACACATACCAAGTATGAGCTTCATCCATACCTGGTGAGGTCGCTTTACTCGTGTTTACAAGCCAAAATTGGCCAAAATATAAATTTCCCATCATTTTCTATTTTCGACATCGACCAAAATTCACCCAACCTAGAACCAGAACCATAGGGTTTTTCCTGTACTCCCCATAGAAAGCTTATACACCTAATTTCAATTTGAATTAGCCTAACCAATTTCTGGACTTTCGTGTTTACAAGATTTCAACCTTTGAAACCTCTGTGACCATCGGATAACCTCTGACCTTACCCAAAACAATAGGTTCATGTCCTCATCATGGGAACACCCCTACCAAGTATGAATTCATCCATCCTGGTGGGGTCGATTTATCGTGTTTACAAGCCAAAATTCGGCCAAAATATCGAATTTTCCACAAATTTTCTTTTTCCTACCAAAATTCACCCCCACCTATAACCGACAAAAAGGATCCTGTACTTCCCCCATAAGACACAGCTATCCTAATTTCAACTGTCAGACCAACCATTCTGGACTTCCCGTTTTACAAGGTTTTTCAGACCTTTGACCTCTTGTGACCTCAATGGACCTCGGACCTGACCCCAAACAATAGGGTTCCATGACTCATCATGGGGAACACACATACCAAGTATAGCTTCATCATCCGTGTGGCTCGAGTTATCGTTTTACAAGCCAAAATTGGCCAAATACAAATTTCACCAATTTTTTCTATTTTTCGACCAAAATTCACTCCGACCTGAAACCAAAAACAATAAGGGTTTCTGTACTCCCCATAAGAAGCTATACACCAATTTCAAACTTAATCAAACAAACCATCCTGGACTTATCGAGTTTACGGTTTTCAGACTTGACCTCTGGTGACCTCAGATGACCTCTTACCTGACCAAAAACAATGGGTTCCCTGTCTCATCATGGGGAACACACATACCAAGTATGAGCCTGACCTACTCCGACCCGGATCACTTTATCGGTTTACAAGCTTGAGCGTCACACCACACATCCACACACAGCACGACACACACGCACACGTGACGCTAGATTCCGCTACTTCGTCAAGGGAATCAAAAAGAAATTTTCCCACAGTGGCTATTTGTGCCGCCTCAAAGTACCCTTGACCTCACCTTCACAAGCCAAAGATGTCCGAAGGTCAATGAACCTTGATTCCAATTAGTTCAACCTCAATCAAGCACAGGATGTTTGTTTGGAGATTTGAATTGAGAATTCAGAATGATTGTTGACACACCTGGATGCGTAGATATGCCCTAGGGCCAAGTTGGACCTTGGGCTTGGGCCCCGGGCAGAAGTTCGCAAACACCCCCACTACTCAGGACATTACCGTTAACTTCAAAAAAATCATTAAAACTTGTGGGAGGAGATGCATGTTAGTAACATTGGTGTGAATTTCATGACTGGCCCCTCACCCCAGTGGACCTTAGAATCAAAATTCCTGAGCATGCACCCTAAGGTATGTATATTAAACTAATCCTTATGACCGGATGTCAGCAGTGTGCACCAAAGTTTGTAAGCGGACAGGCCCTTTTGCTAATGTCCACAAGAATGGTCCCCAGGGTCCACACTGGGCGTTGGGTCCTTAATCCTGCGCAAACGTTGAAGATAAGAATATTAGAGACCACATTATACCGAACATCAGCTCTGTGCAGCAAAATTTGTAGGCGATACAACGATTGCGGTATTCCATATAATAGGCCCAGGGTCCAAACGAACTTGAATTCCCCGTCTTCAATGGAATCTTTGACATGAATGATAATTCTGATTGGAACATTGCTGACGGAAATAGATGAGTTGGAATGAGACACTCACTGCAAAGAAGTAGAGGTGCTCGTGGACGGAGATTGTCATAGAGCATGTCATGCTGTGGAAAGAAGACCGAGCTGCTGGTGTACCCCGTCAATGTCGCTGCGGATGTCGTGCCCGTTGACGACCTCGGTGCCCATCCGTGGGTGGAAGAACCGGTCCGGATGGAGAGGTGGTGGTCTTACCGGCTGCCGTTGTGGCCAAGGAGAGCAGTGAATCTTACTGACCCTCGTACATGTTGATAGTCATGCTGTTCACAGCGTCTTCTCCCCCCTTATCCCCTGGTGGGTGGTAGTTGGGTTAGTTTCAGTGTTTAACCCTTCTGGTCATGCTTTAGCCAGCCCCTCTTGTGCGACACTGTCGGCATGAACAGCGGGAATGTCCCATAAAGAAAATCTACAAGCGAATTCTACGCTTGTAAATTTTATAAATCTCTCCAGAAAGTCTCACCAGAAAATTAAGGCAGTTTTTCCCTGGCACACCCTAATTGTCCTTTTTGCGATCGACTTCCTTCATCACATTCACAAACCTTTATTTACTTTTAATTTGATCGGCCGCTGTCTCCGTGCTGTCCCCCACAGCCTCGACTATAGCCTACTTTTCATACACGAATATGAAGTCCAGTAAACGTGTTTAAATACTATTTCGGTGTTCCTTCAACTCGTAATTCCCGTAATTATGACTTTCCCACTCGTAATTGGCAATGTTCCGAAATGGCGAACCACCATGGGCAATCAACACTCCCCATGTGACAAAATCATGAGAATATAAGGAATCTGTTGATATGGTTGTGTTCTTTATCAGAAACTATCCACTAAATTAAAATTAAAGCATTCCTACTGTAGTTCCACCATGGAAACTTTTCATACTGTCCGAACGATATACGTTACTGCACTGGGATTGGTGCGTGCAAACTCTCGATCCATCGACGCTCATCGTACTACTTTTTTACCTAAATGCGTGACAATCTCAAAATGATCTCATCTTCAAGAAATATTGCCTCAATGTCATATTCGTGCATTATTCTTAATGGCTTTCAATAATCACTCAGGGATCGAATGTCCCGCCATTGGAAAAGCTGTTGAAAGTCGATATGCATTTCATTCATGAGATATGTGCAAATGGAACGCTCTTTACTAGTCGTGATACGGAATCACCCATAATGGCAGGCAGCAATCAGTAACCTCTACATATGTGCATTCACGAGTACCGTAAGAATGGGATGCCCGGTCACGTTAAACATACATGTGAGTACATAACGCCTATTGTGTGCGCGTGGCCAGCGCACCCACGTGCAGTCAGAGCAATGAGATCAAAGTTAAAGCATGGTGAAGAAATACGAAGAAAAAGAACAAAGTACCACATATGAAACATTTGTCATCGACATCAACATTGGTTGGTGTGTTTTGATTAGGGAGAATCCGTCAAACATCGCACAATTTGTGCGATCTAGGCACTTTCATATTCCCACAAATTTTCCAATGGGAAGGCGACAGCCTCGACACCCCCTCCCCTTAGACCCCTCCCCGCACCGACCGAATACCATACTGACGCATGATAAAACATCTGGCTAAACCTGCCCGCGGGTTCAACTGGCGTGCTTAATCACTTTTCCTATGTGAAAATCTTCTCCAAGGTGCAAATGCAGCATTGCTGTATAAGGTCCTGGGTGTGTGTCCTTTCATCGTTGCCCCCCCCATGTTGTCATTGATTCGTCATATTTCTCAGAAGTCAAAATGGAAATATCTCAACAATGCACAAGAACCTCTAAATTTTTTGAATGCAGATTTTTTCACCTGTGGCCGTTAAAGCAAATCTGTTATACATACGCATTGAACTTTATTGGGGATCCAATGAACCTGAAGGTGTGAGCAACAGTGTTGGGGTCAAGTCCGCCATCGAGTCCGAGTCCACGACCGAGTCTCACCCTCCAAGTCCGAGTCCAAGACCGATCCTCAACCATCCCGAGTCCGAGTCAAGTCCGAGTCTTGTGTTCGAGTCCCATCCCGAGTCCTATTAACAACTTGGCATCTTATCAGAAAATATATGTATCAGGTTCAAAGAAGAAGTTAGGCAGTTAGTTTGTTGCATCATCCCCCCACAACAGGTATCTTGTAATTTTGCCCTATCCAATGCCCCAGTTGGGGCTGCCCCTTACCTGTTTTACAGTTTGAGTCCTCATTGGGGAAGTTCAAACAATAACCATGTAACTGGCCAAATTGCATGACAGCAGTGCCAAAAAACTAACAAAATAGATGCCCTAAACAACCACTCACGTATATATAACACCACCTGATCTCCACCTCCCACCAGTGTTGCAAACGCTAGGAACAATAATAACTTTCCAGAAAGCAGTTAATAGTTATCACTTTAGTATTTATCACTATAATATTTTTTCATGCATTTCACGAACACCAACATATCCATCTTTAATAAACAAGGCGTTCATAGTGTATCACCTCATAAGGATGCCACCTGCAACGCCATTCCGACACGCGCAGTTAGTCAATAAAATGCCTATTGGCTATAACTTCAGATTTGTTTGAGCGAATTCTGGAGACAATTGACATGACATTGTCTGACAACACGACACGCATATGATTGTCAATGTCGATGTCAAATTCCTGTAGTATAACACCTAAGTTTCGGATTCCCCTGTGGATTTTTTTCTGAGCGGTCCTGACCTCGGACTCGGACCCGAGTCCCTGAGTCCCAACAGCGCCGAAAGGCGAGTCCCGAGTCCGAGTCATCAGGGAGGACGGTCCGGAGTCCGAGACGAGTCCTTCAAAATCGTTCTCGAGACCGTCTCAAGACGGAGACGCGGAACCTCGAGTCCTCCAACACTGGTGAGCAAGTACACAGTTGGAGTCCATATTATATCTCATTTAATATCATTGCATTTGAACTATTTGCTTTCCTGCTAGGATGAAAATTGATATTAATTTACATTAATATTACCCATATTGCATACATATTCTAGTTCCATATTGTGAGCTGCCTATTAACAGGGGTTGCTAAGATATGCTATTCTTCCCTGCCAAAATTGGTTAGAAATATAGCCAAGGCATATGGTGCACAGGTAATTATCACTGCGTCAAATTGCCCATTCAGTGTTGTTGTTTTTTTCATATGGGAGTGTTTCATTATTTAACACTCTCATAACGCTGTGATTTGAATTTCACAATTTCCTTTGTATGTGTTTGTATGTGTAACATCGCATCAGCAACATACAGTTTGTGTCACCCTATCTTTTAAATTGCAGGAAAGCTGCAGAGACGAAAAATTCTCGTAGAGCAACCTGTATGTGAAAAGTGCCAGTAATTGTGCATGCACTATCGATGCAGTAGTGCAATCGCCCTTCCAGCAGGGCTGGGCTGGTGGACATTTCTCCCTCTGGGCTGTAAGTAGCTCAACTAATGCCATAAGTTGGTTGTACAGCCTCACATGTAGACATAGCAAAGTTGCAAAAAAGTTTTTTTCATCTCATTATTCTACATAGCAGCGTCAATACAGTATAGGCACATTATTGTTGGATTGTCGGGGCTACAGACATACAACTCTGTAAAACCTAACAAAACACAGAACCAAGCAGAGCTAATCCTTCCCGTATCAGATTGTCACATGCAATTGGCTGGAAGTGCGGTGAGCTGTGTGACGTCATACGCGCAGGGATCGGGGCTGATCCTTGCATGGAATTTGGCATAGTCGGTACTATTGTTTGCAGGTAGCACAGGTGTATTGGTGGGACGCTAGCTTCGCATTGAGAGTGTGGGTGTCACTTTGTGCTTGTCGCCACGGCGAAGCTGGAGACATAGTTGGCAGGGCAGTTGGTCCTGTTTCTGGCTCGCCGTCTCTTAAATTTAGGGGTCAGGCATAAAGGCTGGGAGTACCCTGATTTTAGTTATTGTGCTGCCAGTCCGTCGATGGAGAGCCAGTGCCGGTGACCAAGGCGTTGTCAGCATTGTTACTGCAGTCTATGTGAGTACCATAAACTTTGTTATAATTCTGGTATGCATGTGTTGTAGTAGTAGTATTGATGTCATATGCGTGTGTCCATGTTTTTAGTAGTTAGGGTTAGGGCGAGCATTGTGTACAATGTACTGATTCGTGGGCAGTGGGTTTTACAGGTGCGGCCATCTTGTGGTCGCTAGTCATTGAATAGTAGGGATTAACAGCCGTGGATTGGGGTAACAGCACTATGTTATTGTGTAGATCTGGGTAAATGTAGTTGTTTAGTGGGTGCCTGGTCGTAGAAAGTGTTAGTCAAGGGAAACAAGCCTAGATAGAGCATCCATGATTTTGAGTTGGAGAATGAAATTGGGCTTCATGGACCTCAAGAGGAAGGCAAGAACCTCTTGATGGGGGACCGTTAACATAGATTTTCAGTAGGTTCGGGAGTATTAGGAGGTAAGAGTAGTGTAGTGGAACTGCTACAAACAGTTAAAGCATATACTTAGTGGATTGAATGGATTGTAAATGGATTTATTTACCAGTTAAATCAGCGGGTGAAGCTTGGTGAGCATAGTTCTGCCAAGGCGGAGGGCCTCTCGTCATCATCCGTGCGGGGTCAGTCGATGTGTACTAGACTGTCCCTATGGTCCCTCTGTGGAGACGGGAGTGCTCAACGGCCACTCTGGGTGGTCTGATTGTATTGGCGGAACGGGTTTCCTGTGCTTAGCCAGCTGGATTAAGGTTACTGGCGTTTTGGCACTGTCCTGATGGCGGCTGGTCGGCGTTCTTGGCCTACTACATTGGTCTCGGCGTGCCTGGATGAGACGTGAGCGCTCAACACTCTGAGGGGCAGCCACGAGGCTCGAGACTACTTTGTATGATGGATCTAGGTTTGCAGTGTGGCTGAAGGTTGGGGTGTGTGATGGTTTGGTCTGAAATGGAGCATTGGAACCGAGCGGGTCTACCTCAGCAGCCGTAAGAGAGAGGATACGTTTCCTCAATGTGTCCCAGCTAGTGTAAACCACGGTAGAAAAGTGCAAAACTGTTGAGATTGGATTAGGGACCCTGGACAGAGCATATAGGGTTATCTTGTTAGGGATATGAAGGGACCTACCGTAGATTAAAAAGGGGGACTCAAACGAGGGTTAAGGGTGTATGTAGGGTTATAGTTCTTGGGGAATGAGAGTAGTTTGATTCTGAAGTAATTTCTGTATGGGTTAAAATAGTGTTGTTCAATGTTGGCGCGAAGGATTTATATTTTGGGGGGGGAAATTCCCCCTTCAAGAAAATTTGGGGGGGATCTGACAAAAAGGGGGGGGGATTTCTAGAAGTTGTTGATTGGTGTCTGCTGTCAACTACCATAAAGGCAGTGCCATAGCATTTGGATTGATATTTTTTTCAGAGGGTATCAGCCAACAAAAGCCCGGTTTTGAGGAACAACTGTATGCATTTGGTTTCTCAGAATTATAAAACAACAGCACTAGCAGGAATGCATTGTGTGTTTGATTAAAAAAACGTCATTAGGCCTTATGACCTTCAATCCTACCCGCCTATCAGCCACTCTATGCACCCCCACCCCGTCCCACTTTATGCACCCTCTGTGACGGCGATCATTTGCAAATGGACCCCAAACAGATTTAGGCCTGATGGTCAGCGCGGGATCATACTTTGCCCCTCAGCTCCAGATTAGTTCAATGTGCCCGGCATAGCTGTATCATTCATCACTCATCTCGAGCGGTGAGCCAATTTCCCAAAGCCAGCCAAACCTGTCCCCACCCCTGAATCTGTTATCTTCGCCCACAAGCAAATCTAGTAGAATCCCATCACATGTAAAATTAGTTTGAATAATTTTAGATTTAGCTGGGCCCGATGCAAAATCGTAACAACAATCCACCAAGACGAACCAACACATTTGGCCTAGCCATTGGCTAGCCTGTAGTGTTTTCAACACACCATTTATAGTTTTTTAACAGGGGATATGCACATATGATTGTATTGGAAGGCGGGATGGAATGACAAATACTCTGGGAATCTTACACCTAGCTTGAAGTAGAGCTAGCAAATAGGAATATTTGAAGTATTTCTATTTTGACCTCGATTAATATGTCTGCGATTTTACGCAAAACTTTGCAGGAAGTATCGTTAGCCTAATCTAATACAACAGGATATTATTGGGGCCTAATCTATGTGCATATGATGTGCACTGTATGTACATATCTTGCCCCTATAATCATGCACTTAGAACTAGAAGCAGCTATGATGTTGTTTACTTGCAGCACATTGAGTTGCGTGGGGGGTGCTTAGGTACTGAGTATTGCGCATATCTTTTTGTGTAGTGCTCCGAGGAACTGAGTCGTTCTCATGTATATGAAGGCTCTCCTACGCTTACCTCAATGACTTCTGTGGTCTTGTAGTGTAGTTTCACAATATTATGAATTAAGGATAGAGTTTTTATGCCATTAATAATAAGTACTGGGCTTCTTGTGTGTTGTTTGTTTGGTGTATGTGCCAAGCTCCATCGCAAAAAAAGTATCGGAATTTTCCCCCGCATATGACCAATTTCTCTGCAGGAATCATGAGAGGAGTGCGGCGAATCCCGCAATCGCGCACCTTAGCGCGAACACTGGTGTTGTTGTGACCCCATGTTGTACTTTTGAGTATTATTGGTACCACTTGCAAAAGGAAGCATTACAAGAATGTATTTACTTGTCAATATTAAATTTTTGTTTGTCATTATTAGTATTGACTTCCAGGAAGAACTCAGGGTGGGATCACCATATTAGGAATTCCACATGACGCAGATTACCTCCTTTGATCAAAGACATCCACCCACCTTCTTGAGGTTTCTTATCTCGATTCCTGCCTTCATTCCGACTGCTCTCTCTTCTTAATGTACTCAGCATTAAGGCTTTCTGTGGAGAGCCAGAGCCTATCCCCAGGGTCATGAACATCTTCCACTGTAGTGACCTTCTGACCGCACCAATCGACTTCTGTTTAATAATTTGGATAGGGGGTGAGGATATGACAGCATTGAATACGATATGATGCAACACGGTGAACTGGAGACTCGGGGGGTCATTAGTTCTGGAACACTATACCACCTATTTTGCAATCAGTGGTCATTTCTTCAGTGGTATTTAATTTTTTTCAACCATCCTGATCCAAAAGATGGATCGCCAAGTCTCTTTTTGACCTTTGATCAAGAGATTGGATTCACTAAGTCCAGTTCTGAACTTTGTTCAGAGGAAAAGGAAACTGGACGTTCCATTTTTAAGTCAAAGACGAATTGAATGCAATCAGCGAGTACTGCACAATTTGCCTTTCAACTTTTTCTTTTTGATCAATTGGCTGATATTTAGCTCACACAAATAATTTTGAAAGTCATTTCATACTTCGCATGGACTTCAACAAGGGCATAACTAACTGTGATTAATTCAGAATGACTCGCCCTCCAAACATGCAGATTTCCCCATATTGGGGCTGCTGTGAAATGTGTTTTTCACATTTTCGTGAGAAAAATGTCTTGTTAAGCCAAAAGTGAATAATTCAGGAATGGATTACCTCTATAAATAGCATCAGTAGAGGTGGGAGGTATGAATGCATGCTTTACCACCAGAAAACCTCCCTCATAGGCAGCCTCTCAAAGCAAGGATTTTTGTCATGCCAAGAAATTTGTTTGAGGTATGGGAGACCACAACCTTCAAAATGCCACCGGACAAGTAGCCAAGTAGGTTGCCCAATTGCAATGTATTTTTCCACTTGAGTACGTCATTTACAACTGAACAGATGACGGCAGTAACCATGCATATCTGAGTGAGCACTCTCCTATTTCATAGACGTTATACAGCTAAAATACAGCAAAAAAAGAGCTACGAAGCTTGAAAAAAAAGCTCACCATGAATGGGAAGTACCAAGGCCTTGGAATGCCATATTCACCAGGGAAGACGCCTCAAATGTACCCGGTCAATGATAGGTAGAGGATGATGTCCACAATGAACATTATGTAAATGTCCAGCATGCTCAGATTGTCATCACTAACACGGGACTGGAAATGTTGTCGAAGGTCAGACCGGCACCTGAATGAAGGATAAATAGGAAATAGAATGCCTAACTTATCAATGTTGGTTGAGTGACTCGTGAACTAATGTGCCCACAGCTATGCTAATGATACCCATCACTTTGTGTCTTTCTATGCCCTGCTGACAATCCCCAGCTCTATGTATCTTCCTTTGCTATGCCAACGATATCCTGATCTATGTCTTTCTATACCCAGCTCCATGCGTCTTCCCATGCTAGGCTGGACATTCCCCTCTCTATGTTGTCTTCCTTTGTATGCTAACGATTATCCTGCTCTATATGTCTTTCTATAGTATACCACAATACCCAGCTTCATGTGTCTTGCTGTGAACTATGAATACTAATCCCACTGAGGACGCTGCACACCACCAGTTGTGCAAGCTGAGTTTATAAAACAATAAAACTTCAAACTAGCCACTCATGGCCCTGTCATTTTTATTTTTGTTTTTTTCCAAACCTATTGTTCATGTCCGTCTGTAGACTAAGGAAGAAATGACCCAGTTGTGTTTTTTTTTTTTTTCCTCACCTGTACCCTCATACATGCTGATGAGGTAGGTCCCTAGGGCCATGGCATCATTGACAGCAGGCACACGGTCAGCTTGGCACCTCGGGACATGGTGGAGTACCGTGGGAAGATGAAGAAGTAGGGGGCGTACGTGATGAACCAAGACGACCCCCCAGCGCTGCTGTCGAGGAGTTGGCTGAAACAGACAATGACAAACAGTGATGACACTCATGACCAAGAGGCTCAGTGATCCTTGACTGCTTGATGTTCTTTGACCTCAGATGACCGTTGACCGACCCTAAAATAATTGGGGTGATATTTCATCGCCCGAATATGGGGACCCAAGACCAAGCCAGGAGATTATTCATTCAAAGGTGTAGTGGCGTGTTAACAAGCTAAATTTGGCCAAAATATCTAGTTGTCACGATTTTTTCCATTCCTTCCCCCCCCCCCCCCTCTCTCTCTCAAAAGCCCAAGTCTTAATCCAAAACCTGTTAACAAACTGCAACTCCTGGCAGCTAGGTGTCTTATGATTTGGAAGTTAATTCTGCTGACAAAATCGAAATAAACTGCCAGTCTCCAGGTCTGTGTGATTAGTTACCTCCATAGGTCAACGAAACCCATCATTATTTGATACTTGTAATCATCAGGATGATCCACCACAAAAGCAATTATTAGCAGTTTCATAGTCCCCAATGGGCGTAGGTCACTCCAATCCAGACTGAGATGATGAGTTGCCACTTTCAAAATTGGTTGTTCATTTTTCCTTCATATTGTGATTGTGAATACAGGGGAACACAAAATAAAACCTAGATTACCCCACTCGATAGACCATGGACAACTTGTTAATAGTAGATGAGCAAATTTGTCGCATTCTTCTGAAGGAAGGCTTACATCCTGCGGAAACTTGCACCACACGGGGGGAAATTCATATTTCTAGGCATGCCCATCTGGTATATGTCTATGAAGACCACAGGCCAAGACATCACCCTTTACTAGATGTAGTTCCCAGCTTCAGCCAGACAGAAACAGAACACCCAACAAATATTTTTGAGCTCAAAAGAAATGTGGGGGAAAAAAGAGCACTAATGGTTTACAGATCAAACTACACAAATACAGATCAAACTACACAAATACAGATCAAACTACACAAATACAGATCAAACTACACAAATACAGATCAAACTACACAAATACAGATCAAACTACACAATACAGAATCAAACTACACAAATACATCTACTCCATTACTGATAAAATCGACCATTTTTGACTCAATATGGGACCTGATTACGCGACATCAAATGCTTGAACACCCACCCCGTAGATATTACCATCAGTCACTGATGACAACACAACATTGTTGATCACCCGCTAAATTTTGCATAAGAAGCATTTGCCCTCCACAAATTAGTGCTCTTGGGGCCCTGACAGTTTTTAAGTGGGTGGCCCTTGGAAAGTTTGAAATAGCATTTCCCCTAAAACCTCAATTCCATCCTGACCGTCTATATTAGGATTTTTCATTATTTTTTTTATATAAACTTCTGGGAATACTGTAAGCTTGTCCACTTGAAAAATACAATCGAACTATATATTAATTCGGTGCTACACCAACCTTCTTGAAGAAGGTTGATAGTAGGAATGCCAAGACATGGAGGATTGCAAACAGCTCCAGGAATACAAACAGGAGGAAGGGGTTGCTGTGGGCAAGGACGGCCCCGTTCGCACTCGCCGGGATATGAAGAGGATTGTCTGACAACACGGAGATGTCAGTTGGATCAGGTATCGGACAAACCAGGCCAGCCAATGGAGCCAATTGTGCAGCCCCATCATTTTCATTGCTCCCTGTTGACGGATCCGAGGAGGGGAAAATTTGACCACGTTCGTTGAAACATTGATACATACTTAAAAAGGACAACCTGGCAGGATGATTTATACATGGGCTAATTCAATAGCTAGATAAAAACTGAATGCCAGTCCAAACCGGAAATTCATAGGACCTTCCGCTTTTCCGTTACATAGTGTATAGTCATTTGAGTTTGTGTATTGTGAAGCATGTGTAGTTCTTGTGCAAGATTGAAATCAATCCCATCATGCAATAATAAATGATGTCATCCTTGCACAACCCTTCAAAGAACTTTTTGTTTTGCTATTGGAATTCCAAACATTATTTCCTTTGAAAAGCATTTGGTCTATGGAAGAGATGGCTGTAGGTGGGTTGGTAGGTGTTGATGGTTAACTTTGGTGAGAAGAAAGACCAACATAACTTATGCTAAATGTTTACTTATTCAACAAAATGAAACAATCAAACACATAACATTAATTCTGTGTTGTCCATGTGCGATGTCATGCGTTATTGCGCATTTGGAATTCGCCTCCATTTCTCTGCTTAATGTCCAAAACTTTGAAGGGCAATAACTCCCCATAGGAAACATCTGTTAATACGAAATGGGGGTTTGACACCTATAGGTAGTTTTCCATTCTCCACAATATAACCTCCTGCGTTGTATCCAACTCAGTTTTGTCCTTCTTTATCTGAGTTTTGTTTTTAACTGTGACCGCATGATTACAGCGAATCCTAAATAAATAGATTCTCCCAAATTTCTCTACAAATGGACCAAACCTTGAAGGACAATAACTCCTCACAGGGACATATATTGAAAAGGGGACAGGACCCTACGAAATGGTTTTGTAAATCCTCGCAATATCACCTCCATTGTGGTCTAACCTGCAGTTGTCTATTCCAGTGTTTCCATAAAATAATATAACTACTGGCAGTTCCATTATTCAACTATGCTACAACCCCAAGCTTCCGTTATTTGCAAACAGGATTCGACTGGCTATCCCAATCACGTAGCGGACTACTATTTTTGCAATAACTCAGCTGTTCAGAGTTACCCAACAATCGAATACTTGCTCGATTTGTCTGGCGTTTCAAGGAAACGCAGTATTTTTTGAACGCGAATGTAAGGTTTGCGTGCGCCATTGGAAGTTTATGTTTAAACGCGCAGATCCGGCTTTCAGTAAACGCGCTCTTCAGAGGGTCGTACTGCCTCAACGGAATACACGAGCGAACGAGTGCTTCGCTTCGTTGCCTTGGAGAACGCCATGTTCACACGCGCAGAACCCTCCGGTTTGGCACGCGTCGTTGTATTGCGTTTCCGTGGAAGTACGCACAGCAGCACTGCCAATCTTTTGTGTATGGTACGCAATGCAATTTACAAAGATTGAACCACCGCAATAAGTTACCCTAGCTGCTTATTTACTGTTTAGAGATACAAAGATAAAGATCTATAGATATCGATATCTCTTATCCGTTCTATAATTCTTGGTTTGCGGGTTGTGAATAGGAATAAACTACAGCAGTCGACGTTTACTGGTTCATAAACTCTCGACTCTGAATTTAGCTTAATAAACGGACTCCGCTGCGCCTCGTCCTTATTTACCTAAATTCAAAGGTCTCGACTGTTTATTCACCATTAAAAATCTCCCTTGCGTTCTATTCCTTAACTATAGTATATAAAAAATCTTGATTGTTGACCTATTAATAAGAATATTTACTCTTTTATATTTTTGTTGAAGTTTTTGGCTTACAAAATACTTATAGCAGGTAATGATGGGGAGAGAAGTAATGTTACTAGGGGCTTTCCTCTGAAAACAGGTTATATAATTTCACCAGCGCCTATGGATCTTATCTTTCTAATTTATTTGATGTACACCCAGGGTCCGTAAAATTGGGGTTGGTTACAGTAACACCAAAGTTACGTATGATCTTTGTTGACCGACGATAGTCAAGATAGGCGAGTAACATCTTAGGTAGTTTTTTTCAAATTTAAACCAGAAAGTCGGAAAGACTAGTGATTCCTTGACTGAACCTCAGCTTGACCAAGTCCAAGACTGTCACTCCTTCTTACACATGTGCCACATAACTAAACTACCTGTGAGCTCCATCCATCTACATAATCCTCCTAATTTCCTTGAGCACTGGCAATAACTTTTTCGTAGTGGGCTCTAAGAGAAAATACAAACAAAATTAATTTTTCCATCCAGACAAGCCAGAAACCTCCAGCTCTTAAATTGCTGTATCAAAATCGTTGTATCTGATACTAGAAAACTATGTATACATAACTATAGAGCTATCTACTCAGTCAAACGTCATTACCTTCAAATTCAGAAAAATACTCAAGCGATAACAACCCTCAATGTTATTGAAATTGAAACTAGACGCCCTGATGATGCTGTAGATTCAACCACACAAATGCAATTTTTCATGCCTTGTTGGTGGCTCGATATGATCACCAAGGAGACCACTAACTTCCAAATTCTTGAACAATCACCCACCCCATGAGTACCATTGGTCACTGACCGACATTCAATACATGTGTAAGATATCCAAGATAAATCTGCAGGCTAAACATCTCCGATCGACTTCCCCACAATACTCCTTGGTAAGAATATCCCTAGATGACTTCTGACTGCTAGCCCCTAGAAGATCGCTGACCCCAAAATCCAGAGACACTCTACTCTCCCCAGCAGAGTTTTTGGCCCTACTCCGAACAGCAACAGATGGTCTGATAGGCCAGTAAAAAACTGAATTCCTACTTACGTAACTACTTATTTGAGTCGTTTTCCGTCTCATACACCAAGCTCCTGGTAATGTTCATTACTTGGGTAACCAGGGAGAGCAGGATGATAGTGGAAGCGTGTCCTTTACCGCTATATCAGGAAAAGTCTCCCTTGTAGGCGGGTACCCGGGTACCGTTGCCTCTTGACGAGGGAGTCGCTGCCGTTGTTGACTTTTCGCATGCATTGCTCGCTTGTCCAGAGCATGCTGTATTGACAGGAACCCTTCCTCCCGGAAGTCTGAGGCAATTTGTTCCGATTAATGTCGAGATTACGGTCACCGTTAACCATCTTGTTTGAGGAGAGCGGCCGGCTGCGCAATCCGTGCAGCATGGGATTGAATGAGACACAAATGTCATGCCTACTTTCCCCTGAATATTATTATCCAGAGCATTTGGGCGGACATATCAGATTCCTGTGTGGGACCACAATCTAACGACCGGACCCGAGTGCAATCTTTCACATGCAACCACATGAGCATGGGCAATGCTGTTTTGGTGACAAAAGGGGATAGTGGAAGGGAGCTTGTGGTGATGGGATGCTAACAGCCATATGTCATCTATGACAACAGATTTTTATTTTTTATTACAATACAGTTCATGGCTTGCCCCCACCCCTCTCTCCCACTGACTGGACTCGAAGTGGAAAGACTCGGTCTGGACTCGGATGCTGTGTTAAGGAAGTGTGGGGTGCATGGGTGGGATAACAGGTGAGGGAAGATGAGTGGAAGAGTTATCGAAGTGGACGTGCATGGATGATTGGTTGGGACGATGGGAAATGAGCGCGGGGTCAGTGAAGAATATTATAAACTACTTGGGTGACACCCCCATGTCGAGTCAACATAGCGTGGATGCTGCTCGGAGAGGGCTGTCAGTCGGTCGGTGTCCCAATCGCTTTGACAGCGGCCCGAAGCTCCCTGCAGAGTAGTAGGAGTTCCGCTGGCTGGAGCTGAGCCGGATGCTGTACGTGTAGTTCTTAGGGTCCGAGAGGTTTCCGGTGGAGGCATTCCCTCAAGGGAGAGGTCGGAGTGGCTACATTACTGATCCCAAAGGAATGATAATCATCTCATTTTCAGTGGGGGACCCCTGAGTGTGGAAGGAATAACAAAGCTTTTGTTTGTGAAAACTTCTGTGGTATTAGGAATGTTCCTGACAATTTACAAAGAATTGTTAACAACAATGTGACTTAAGCTTTGAAAAGCAGAATTTGACATCAAAACCACAACACCTCCAGTGAATAATACATCGCCAGGAATAATGAAGGTAAAACAGTACAGAAATCTCTCAGTATCATCAGCATAACAATGATAGTATGAATTTGAATCATTGAGGTCCAAAATGTAGAATGTAGAACAGTGTAGAAAGTAGTCAAACAGTATACTGCCTATAAATCATGAGCTTTGAAATACTTTAATTTTATGAGGAACAAATGTAGCCCCATCACCAAGTTTCGTTCAAATCTGGACGGAAGAAGTTTGGAATATGAATATAAAATTCACAAATTTACCTCTGATGACCTTTGAATGAACCTCCACATTTAACGGGATCAACTATAGTCCCTACCCGCCCAAGTTTCGTTCAAATGACAAAGTTTGGAAAATCGTTATAAAGTCGCAAATTTGACCTCCGATGACCTTGAAATGACCTACTTGTTCCTCAGATCAACTGTAATCCCTACCCACCAAGTTTTCGTTCAAAATATGACCAAAGATTGGAAAAATCGTTTTATTATAATATGAAATATGCAATTTTGACCTACGATGACCTTGAAATGACCTCACATTTTTGGGACAAACTATAGTCCCTACCCACCAAGTTTCGTTCAAAACCGACTAGCTTGAAAATTTCACGTAAATTATGCAAATTAGCGGCCCCCAGCATTGCAGTGATCCCACTTTCGATTAAAGCGGTTTAAAGAGTTATGCGCTAATGCCTAAAGTAGTTACGGCTGGGGCGGGCGGCGGAGCCTGGGACGGGCGGCGGCGGCTCACACCAAAACCATCTATCCCCGGACACTTCCAGTGTCGCGGGGATTTATTCAATAGAAATGCAATTCAAGAATATAAACAGTATGTATGAGAACGAGTATGAATCAACAGCAATTCTCTCTACCCTAGGCTTAGCAAAACCATCAGGGTTGATTTTGTGTGAAAATTCTGAAATTTCTTGAGACTTGTGACTTGGGGCATGAAGCTAATGCATGATCTATGTACAGAAATGTCCGACTGAACCCTGCTTCCATTAGATTGGGGATTCCTTAAAAAGTGGGAGTATTTGGCATGAGGGCAGTGCAGGGCACTCATTTGGAAAGTTAATCCCTTGCTTGGCCTTGTATGATATCTAATGACAAACAAAGCATTGCCCAGGAAGTTTGTGAGTAAGTTTCAGATATTATAAGCAACTCTATGGGAGAAAAAAACATGTTTCGACAAATTCAATATAATAGCTTGCGGACCCATATAGTTAACTAGAAATGTGTAGGCGGGTAGGGTAAACAGCCCCACCTGTCTATCCCCGCTCTGAGCAATCACTGGGAAAGAAGTAAGAAGTATCTAAACACCCAATAAAGCCCCCATTTTGGTCAGAACCAAGTTCTGTTGAATCCATGCGAGTTTATAGGCACCCATGAATTATGCAATTTGACAACGAGGCTTTGAAATTACTTTAATTTTATGAGGAACAAATTAGCCCCAATCCACCAAGTTTCGTTTAACTGCGAAGTTTGGAATATCGCATAAATTTCGCAAATTGACCTCTGTGACCTTAGGTGGAGTAATGACTTCCACATTTTCGGGATCAACTATAGTCCTACACCCAAGTTAGTTCAAAATTGACAACATTTGCGAAAAAATGCACAGAAATTCGCAAATTTGACCTTCGGGACCATTGAAAGGACCTCTCCACTTTTTATGGGAATCAAACTATCAGTACCTACCCACCAAGTTTCATTCGAATCCTAATAACTTGAAAAATTTCGCATAATTATGCAATTAGCGGCCCCCAGCAGTACAGTGATGCCCACTTTCGGAACTCATCCGGATTTTACTAGGGACGGAATGTGTACCAAGTTTCAGATCATATCGGATGATTGAAGAGTTAAAGAGTTTGATGTGTAACGCCTAAAGTTTCCGGCGTCGGCGGCCCAGCGGAGCCTGGGACAGCGACGGCGGCGGCGGCGGTACACACCCAAAAACCATAATTATCCCCGGACACTTCCAGTGCGTGGGGATATATTCAGTCCATAAGTCACATTTTACACAGCGGTTAAGAGCAGTTTTGGTTCCCATGCGGCCAACTGAGATCATCTATCACAGACAGGTACAGATAGACTGTGGTGCAAGTATGATTGGCTGGCTCTAAAGGCTGGCCTTGTGTTCTCACAGAAGTCTAAGATGCAATGTGGGACGATTCACCATGGTATCCTATAACGCTGCGGTGAAGGGCTCACTTCATATGTAATATTTATTGGAGGGGTAACCAAGGATTGTTGAACATAAGCCATAAAAAATGCAACGGATAAAGTGTTAACGAATGAGAGCGCTAGCGCCTAAAGTTTCCGGCGGCGGCGGCGGCCCCCGCCCCGGCGGGGAGCGGCGGAGCCGGCGGGGGGCGGCGGAGACGGCGGGCAAACGGCCCCAAAACCATAATATCCCTGAACACTTACAGTCGCCCTTCACCAGGGCCCCCCCCTATAAATACATGACGCAATATTGTGCAGAATCTCTTTTCAGAGAAGAACAGAACAAGGTGGTTGTTTTCTCCTTCCTCTGATACCAGGTCATAAATACCCTTTAAATTCCCCTTCCGGCTCTGCAAATGTAGAAACTCGGTACGCGGTACCTTTGGGCCCCTTCCCCCACGAATCCTCAGTCACGCGGCTACACTCCAAGGGGCGAATGGGCAATTATGTGGAGAATGTTTAATGCCAACAAATCTTGAATGCCTGTTCTGCTACAGAGTTGGCTAGAGTGCCATCGCATTGTGGCCAGGTCATCAATTATATCCCCGCCCACTGATAAGTGTTCGGGGATATTATGGTTTTGACACTATGGCTTTAACACTTTAGCGATTTGACACAAAACTTGGTACCACATGTCTGTTGAGAAAATCTCGAGTTAAGTTCGAAATGGGCATATATCGTATATTTGCTGCCCTCTATGTTGCAGGTTTTCACGAAAAATTTTAAAGTTTGGTGCAGCACCATTTACCACGGAAACGTGGGTTTGGGCGCGGTAGTTGTCCGTAGTCCCGGAGCGAGAAAAAAATGGTGACTAATTCAAGGTCATCCGGAGGTCAAGTTGCATTTTTTTGGCCAGTAGCTAATTATAGCAGAATGTACGTGATATTCAAACACTCTACAGGATTTTCATGAAACTTGGTGAATTAGGGCCACCATCAGTTGCCGTGAATTTTCTAATGTGGACGGGTCACCCGTGAGGTAATATTGCATGACTAATTTGCATATAGTTGGCCCAATTAGAATAAGCCAAAAGTTATAAACTTTGTTGGATTCTCCGAAACGTGTGATAGACATTCTAACAGTCCGATAATGTATTCAATTGCATTGTGAAATCACTGAAGTCATTATGTGTGTTTAATTTACCATATTGGTAGCTAATTAGATAATTAATGCAATTATTTCTCAACTTTTAGGATTGTGACGAAAACTTTGTGAATAGGACTACTACCAGTCCTGATAAACTTAGTATAGCTATCAAGATCCCTGAAGGGTAAATTGTGGGACTAATTTGCATATTAGTTGCTTTTCTTTCATGATCAGTCAAAATATGGAGTTTAATACTTTTTCGCATACATTGGAAATGTTCATTGGCATGCAATTTGCTTCTAGGAGTGGTGGAATCACATGGAGAGTAACGTTTTTTATAAAAACCGCCTGGTCATTGAAGGTCATACAGGTCACTTAGGGGGTCAAAAATTGATTTTAGTACTTTTCGGCAATAGCACTGGGTGTGTTCATCAGGTTGCAAAATGCTCCTAGGCTAGGAGTGGATGTATCACTGGAGAGTCCAACGATTTCATAAAAAAACTGTATATCATTAAAGGTCAATTCGGGGGCACTTAAGGGTCAAAATGGTTTGTGGCTATAATCGGAGGAATTGAATATCTGCGAAGGTGGATGGTTCACCATTGCTATATAATGGTGACTCCATGCTGTGTGACCTCTGACCTGAATTTGACCTCTGTCGGTTGGTCATGTGGTACAGGTCGAATCTTGAATAAATGTGCTTATTAAGTAGTCTACGGGCAAAAAAGTTGAGAAAATGTTATTTTTGGGTTATGTGAAAGAGCTTTGTGTGCTTTATGGAGGAAACAACTCCCGCTCGATCGGACACTACTTTGGTAAGTTACAAGGGGTCAGAGTTCAATTTGATACCTTTTCGCCAATAACATTGGACCGTTCCTTGGATTGCAATAGTGCTTCTAGGGTGGATGACATCAATGGAGTGTAACAATTTTCATAAAAACCGCAATGTCATTGAAGGTCATTAAAGGTCACTTAGGGGTCACAAAAAATGATTTTAGTACTTTTCGGCAATAGCATGGGTGGTTCATCAGAATGCAAATGGCCTCCTAGGAGTGGATGTTATCACATGGATGATAACAATTCTCAAAAAACGTCATATCATGAAATGAGTCCATTGGGTTCACTAGGGGTCAAAAACGTGTTTTTGGCTATAATCGGTGAATTGAATATCTGCAAGGCTGGAACAGCCACCTTACAACCATTGTGATATAATTGTTGACCTGCATGTGTGTGACCATTGACCTGAATCGGGACCTATGTCGGTGCCGACCACCCATGAGGCCGTGAAGGTCGAAATCTTGAAAAATTGTGCTTCATTTAAGAGTTCCAAGGGCAAAAAAAAATAGAAAACTGATTATTTACTCGGAACCTGGTCCGACTTCCGAAGCTGGTGTGCCCAGATGGAGAGAAACAACTCCCGCTTCGATCGACACTTACTTGGTAGTTACAAGGGGTCAAAGTTCAATTTTATACCTTTTTCGTAATATAACATGGGACATGTTCAGTGATGCAAATATGCTTCTTGGAGTGGATTGGCATCACATGGAAGGGTAACAATTTTCATAAAAACCGCCATGGAATTGGAGGTCATTAAGGTAACTAGGGTCAACAAACTGATGTTAGTACTTTGTCGGCAACAGCATGGGTGTGTCATCAGGATGCAAATGCTCCTAGGAGGGATGTATCACATGGAGAGTAACAAGATTCAGTAAAATGTTCATATCCAGTAAAGGTCATTCGAGTCACTTAGGGGTCAAAAATGTTTTTTGCATAATCGGGAGAAATTGGGCATATCTGCGAAGGCTGGATGGTTACCATTGTGATATAATTGTTGACCTGCATGTGTGTGACTCGACCGATTTGACCTATGTAGAGGTGCCATGTGTTGTTAAGGCGAATTGAAAAAGTGATTATTTAAGGACGCACCCTATCCGGGGCTGTAGGGGTGCCCATACAAGTAAACAAGTGCATTATGGAATGACCCATTTAACGACAAGTTGTCGCTTCTTCCACAAGTCTATACGTGTCGTCTTTCCACGAATATTGTCCGGGTTTCAGGTCACAAATTTGGATAAGAGATGCGGGTATCTACGTCTGGCAGGTTTACCGCCGACATTTCTAGTTCCCTATTCCAATAGCTCAAACCGCATAGATGGGTTTTAAGCTAAAAAGTGTACATTCTCATTTTATTTCGGTGAGTTCTGAAAGGTAATAAGGCTCACCAAGGAAGGAACCATCGTAAATTAATGAGCACCAGCAGTAACTTGTCTCTTAATGTGCTGAGATGATATCGAGGGTGTAATCCCAATCCCCCCCTGACTAATAGCGCATTTTAGTCTCTCCAAAAAGACAATCAGTGGAGACAAGGATTAGACCACCTTACGAGAAGGAATATCATGTCCAACGACGGCTCACAGCCGGATAACGGGGGACTTTATTGCAATATCATGGGACAGCAGACTGCCGCCACCAACCAAAATACACTGCTTACAAAGGAATAATATAAAGGGAGGACAAAGACCTTGTGCATGGCAACTGCAAGTACAGACAGCCATCTAGAGATAAAACATCCAGTGACTGCTTGGAACTGAAAGCCTCGGAATGTTTTCCTTCAAAAGTGCACCACTCTGCCACTCTTCTGCCCTAGCTGTTAATTATCTGATCCAAAGGTAATGTTCGCACTGATCAACACGAACTGATAATGGCATGTACTCACAAGGGACGATGTATTTCCAGGAGGGGGGACCAGATAATTCATCAGCCCTGATTCTTTTCCATGAGGTCTTATTTTTTTATCCCGGTCACTCCGATGGTTTGGAGAATACCCATTTGCCAGAGGGCTCGGAGGAAATCCTGTATGCCTGTACGTTCAAGTTCCAAGGCAAATGGTTCACGTAGTAGCTATCGTAGATGGTGGAATTGGTACCGTGTGAACTCTGCTTTAGCCCTAATGATCATCAGTAGGGCAGCAAACAGGAATGGCAAACCCCCAACTCGCAAACAGTCACCTAGGACCTTCCGTTTCTGAAGGACAAAATTCTTCCATATCAAGAGGGAGAGAGAGACGGCGACAGTGCCGGCCCCATCATTGCAGTCCAGCAAGCAGTAGATTCCACGACCAGAATTATCTGGACACAGCAGCTCTGCAAAGAAAGAACTTAGGGATGATGAACAGGGATTGGAAATGCAAATCTTATCCAAAAAAATATTAAAACTGCGTTGTGGAGGGACACCAGAATTATTATAAGGATTCTGTTTTATTATTAGGAAAGAGTTTCTACATTGCAGAGCGGAGAGGGGGGAGATTTTTTAAAGAGGTATTTCTATTTACTGGTATCAGAGGAGAACAACCAACCTTGTTCTTTTCTGAAAAGAGATCGGCATTAAATGCTCATGTATTTCACTCATTTACCAGTAAATTGCTCTATTAGGATCAAATCTGACTTTTTCCACTCATAGGAAAAAGATGCGTAGTTAAGAGGCAGTTTGTTTTCTTTGGGGGTAATGATGTCAAATCTCACATGGATACCAATAATTGGCGCCAGGTAGCAAGACAAGAAAATCTGAACAATGTTACATGTCCTAATTTGAATAGAATGCAATAAAAAGAGCCCACACAGTTGAGCTTGTAGTTTTATAGATGGGTGTCCAAAGGAGCATCAGTACAGCTCATGAAGGAAGGGCTATTTTGGCTTGCTGTTCGGTGTAGAAAGAGCTTCGGCCTACCCAGCATCCATCAGCACTTTCTAAGGACATCATAATAAAATAAACCTCAAAAGTCCAACTGTATGTAATAACCTATTTTCTGTCAATGCGCACAGGTGAAAAAAAAGACATATCAAAACCCTACACCCCAAATGTGGGAGGTTAGCATGTTGCATTTGATTTTGAGGAACCTATGACATCACAGAGGTATGATGAAAGGTTACCGTGTAGGACTTGACCTCAGTAAATTCCTCCCTCATTCATGGATAACAAAGAGAGATGAGGCGATCGCCCCCCAGGTCTCGCCTGATTCCGTGAAGCAGTGGTTCCTTCTACAGTCACCATGCAAACAATATTATTATAATATTAATTCCCATGTGTGCTTTCAGATTTTGGTATTAGGGGGCATTTTAACAGAAACAGCTCACTGATCAGGACCAATTTCAATTCATAAGGGCTTTCATTATGACCAAGTCGAACCCCACCAAAGGCGTATAAGTTTTGTGGAAATATGACTGAAATTTGAATATAGATACATTCATGGGAATCAGGCCTTAGCAGGATTCGAAATAGGGGTTGGTCTTCACTTGTGAACGATGTGAGAAACCACTATTATAGCCACAAATGCACTGCAAATCGCGGGCACCAAGTGCGGAGCGCGGAGCGAGACCGAAGACGCCAGTTTTGGGGTGGAGTCAAGAACGACTGGCATGTCAAATTTTGCCCACTGCACGTCAAAACGCACTATGTCAATGCCTGACTAAGGGAATCGTTGACCAAAAAAAAACAATTTTTTTTTTTTTGGGGGGGTGCCGTACCAAGGTCGTCTCACAGAAAATCGGCCGTCCCCATCAGTGTCCGGCCCATCTCAATTGATGGTGAGACGCACTCTGGCTAAGGCCCTGATGGGAATCCCACGAAAACTCAACATTTGATGAATGAAGCAAATTATACACACTTGAATAGCCCCAGGGACTTGAGTCAATGTTAAAATATTTGGGGACTAAAGATAGACCATACCCCTCTAACAAACTTAAAATTTGGAATGACCTATGCAAAAAAAGACACACTGATGACCTCCAGGACATACAGTCTAAGTTTAAAATTTTGGAAAAGTAAAGGATAAGCCATACCTACAAAGGTTCATGAGATTTGGCCAACTTTGGGGGGGGGAATTATGCCAAAATTATGCAAAATTCAGAGGTTGAATGACCTCCAGTGACCATGAATCCATGATAAAAAAGTTCCGAAACTAAAGGTAAACAATACCCACCAGGTTTTCATGACAATCCACTTCAAGATCTCGCCTAAATTATGCAAATTAGACACAGTGATTGACCTCCATTAAACCCAAATCTGTTAAAAGTTTTGGGACTGGGGGGGACAGATTCACCAAGTTTTGGAGAAATTCAAGAACTTTAAAATTTCGCATAAAATTTTGCAAATTAGACAATTTTAATAATTAGAATATTTGAACTGGAAAATTAATCATTAATCTATCCTTAAATATCCTGCACTATGTGCCAAACCAAGTCACCATAGCACCTACGGTTCATCCATAATCTTCCTAAGTTCCTCCTAACAAGCCTAAACAATATTAAATGATATAAAATATGTAAATCTAATTATATACCCTACTTAATTAATGACTTTTGTGCCCAAAGTTTATCCAGATCATGTTAACCAACTGATACTACATACGAAATTTCTCAAAATCGGCCTTACTGTTTTGGAGAAATCCTGCAAAGGAGAAAGTGAGGTGAGACACAACATACACACACAAGCACACGACAAAGTGATCGCTTTAAACTCTTTCCGGATTTGTTACAGACGAGGACGAACGAAAATAGGCTCCATATAGAAATTGTACTTTTTAACTTGTGAATGAGTTTTATGGGGTTTTTGTTCGGATCCTAATTCACGGTTCCTTTCTACAGAACATGGTGCTCAGTCATGTACCATCTGTGTAATTAATCTCGCAACACCTTTAAGGTGTTCAGGTCGTGGTTCTGGGCGTGTAGCTGCCGACACCAGAAACTTCAGGCGTTAGTGCAAACTCTTTAAACGCTTTATCCGATTGATCTGAAACTTGTACACATGTAGTGAAATCTCAAATGAGTTCAAAAGTGGGGAATTCTAATGTATGCTGCCCTATATTTTGTGGTTTTGCACAAAAATACAGAGTTATCCGATTCACATGGAACGTAGTGGGTGGGGACAAAAGTTGGTCCTGGAAATTGGAAAAATGACGGTGATTTGACGTCACCGGATGGTCAACTTTATGAGTTTTTCTGCGGAAATACGATATTTCGATTCACGTTCCGGTTTTTCAGGAAAATCTAATGCAACTTTATAGGAGATACATATGAAGTTTTGCACACATTGGCCTTCATTATGCCCATTCAATGTCTTTTGACCTTGACATTCTTGAGGTCAAAGAGGTCTCACAATAAGCGATGAACAGTGGCAACAGCGCAAAAGACGGAGAGAACACTGGCCAAAAAGAGCAAAGTGACGGTTTTTGGATCGATGTGGATGACATGCGCATCACAAAGCTCAACAAGCATAGTGAGTGTGAGCTTAAATGCCAGAATCAGTCCTGGGTGAGATGAGCTCACATAGTTGCCAACTACGATCTCGGATTGATTTGTTGGGATTTAGGTGACAATGCAGTGAGGTAGGGATTCCAATCACAAAATTGTCCCAGGCACAAAACATGACTTGTAGCAGTATTTGTTGTAATTATATGATTGAGAGTAGGACTAATCCATGTGCTCATGTCACAATGATGCTGGACAGGTTGCAGCTGTGAAAGTTTCCAACGGCAATAGGCAGAGACTAACTACCAAGAATAGACAGTTTTTTAAATAGTTCAATTTCAGTTTGTTCAGCCATTGCTTGTGGTTGTTTTTTTTCGGTCGTTGGCGCGTGTCCGTTCTTGTCATGTGAAAAAAGCAAAAATAAGCCTGTGTAAAGTTGAATGTATACGATGTAATCCGTAGATGGGAGGGACCTTAGAAAATACCAGTGACGACGATTATAATCTTCGTTAGTTTCGCTGCGATGTTTGTGAGACCTTCATTTACATTGATACGGCGTCAGGCTCGAAAGCAGACAAGCTGGATCTCCCTTCTTTCAACAGCTGTCTCTCTCTTCTTTCTTTTTAGTTTCTTTCTTTGTTCTTGGGAGTTGCCTCATTTTGTTAGGCAATTATGAGTTCGCCCTTCCTCTTGTCACTTTGTTTAAAAAAAAAAAGGCTTGTTAGGTCCATACCTGATGAGATGCTAGATGCATGTGGTCTATGGTGCGAGATCTGCAGTTCACATGGAGCAGTTGATCAATAGGACCACCGACCAGTCCCAATTACACTGGGGGGTCGGGAATAGTTGATTAGGCTATTTTTGAGGGCCTGATTACTACATAGCCTAGTCCCGTATCAGAAGAAATTTACTGTAGGCACACTTTCCCATGGGAGGTGACGAATCCGTCACCGCATGGCCTCCACTTCTCCTCCTCTTACACAGCCTTCTATAACCTTCAAACACATTCAAGAACATTCTAATCCAATACAATGTTAATTTCATCTAGTATAAATTGATACTTACAAACCTAATTTTGAAAAAAAATTGGGGAAAATCACACCTGTTTTTCCCCAGATTGTCTTGTTCTGAAACATAGTTATGTGAACAGAAGTGTTGCCACTCAGGGCTCAATTGGCAAGCCTATTATCATTATATGGTCACATGCAGGACTTACTACACGAAAATCTGCATGATTAGTTATATCTTAGAGTGCACCTCCGTAACACAGGCAAACAACTTGAACTTTGGTTGAAGGCATTTAATGGAGGATTCCCAACTGACTTTGGGTAAATATTTGGTATTCCTCACCTACCAAATACCAATATGAGAAAATGAAAGTTCTGAACCTTTCTTAACTACAATAATGGTCTTTTGGGTATATTAATTGAGATACAATCTTGTCAGAAACTGAAGTTTGACAAAAACAGAAGTTGGTCGCTTAGTACTAGCCTAAAAACGCCTAGGCCTCTATTGTGAACGCAGGCTTTAGTACAGTATTCTACTCCCTGTGAGGCGCAGGCTAGCCTAGCCTAATTAATTATAGCTTCAAGCTTATTTGAACTGTTTCAACTTACAAGAACACAGGTTCTTAAAATAAAACGGTATTACAAGAAACATTTGCGCCCAATGAATAATTGGAGTTTCTTACTTTCGCTTGGAAAAATCGGACTTGCAAATTAGCTTGTTTAAAACACGGACTAGGCTGTCTTTCTATCTTGTTGACTACCACCAGGGCTATAGGCCCTCACCCCCTTCACCTCCCTAGCTTGAGTGTTGGCTGTCGTCTGTTGGCCAACTCGTCACCGGAAGTTGTATCTATCTAGCCTAATAGTACAATAGATCCAGAAACGTATACTGTTTAGCTGACGCGGTCTTTGCGACCCGACTACCTGGCAGCACTAGTAGTAGACCTACGGAACATGTGATTCAGTTTATGTAACTCGCAGCCTCATGTCCTGTCATCTGAATTAAAAAGGAATTTTTTTTTATTTGTCGAAAGAGAAGTAGCTCTAATTCGTTTTCAGTGACCAGATAGGGCAATATAATTGATATGAATTATTAAATGCTTGAATGTTTTGGAAATAGTCGGAACAATGAAGCGATATTGAAGAATATGATCGGTTCTGCAAGGCAAGCGGAGCGCTCATAGAACATTCTATTGCGAAAAATACCTAGGCCTAATGTACCTCTTATATCAACTACTCCTCACGGCGAAAAGCATGACATGGCGTGTTTCAAATCTTTTGAATAGCACAATCATCCTGTATGTCAACCTGTCCAACAATCTTCAATAGGGCAGACAGTAGGAGAAACATGAAACTCCGGTTTTTGAGGCCAATAAGGCGTATTTTCTGTATAATTGTGAACTGTGTGGGGTACAACGAAGATGATCACAAAAATTGACACTTTAAAACAAGACTTTTCCGCAATGTTCTCAACTATGGACCAATACCCTGGATACCGAACGTCGATGAACTGACTATGATGTGATCAATCATGCAAATCCCTTGTCCATCCATATAGCACATAGGAGCGTGAGATTTTTCGGCCACTTTGCAAGACTCCTAAGACAGGGCGTATGGCTGGGGGGTGCGACGTCAAAATGGGTTAAAATTTCCTCCTCAAATCGACAGTCGAAAAAAGCTTAACAAAAGTGGGCCTACCCCGTAACTCTTGTAGGCGACCTACGAGGCGGGATCGCCTCCGGACAGCTAATCCTATTATACTATATATGCGGAGAGAATAGGCCCCCTGTAGCAATTCACCATAGGAATGGTCACCATTGTTGGGGGGGGGGGGGCATATTTTTCAAAGATATATGCCCCCTCCAGCTGTGACGCTGCCGCGCCGCCATCCAGTTTTTTTAACCCCTTTGACTTTGGACACGCCCCTTTTTCCTGGAACACACAACTCTCGATTTTTTTCACTAATTCCTGACGGTCGATTGATGAAAGACCCGAATAAATAAGCCTTGAAACATATCTTCTTTGGCCATCATCCATATTCATACTTATGGGCAATACCAGTAATTGGTGATAAACACGAAGAAGCCCCTGGGACAAACAAGGGATGGCGAAACCTAATCACTGGTAAAACCCAAGTTAAATTGATGAGGACAAAAACAATAAGAGATATTACCCCATTAAGATAGGTTTTAGGAAAATGTCCGCCTTTCCCATCAATTTTCTGTCAATTTTTTCAATGGTAGGAAAAAAAGTGGTGATATTCCTGTAATTTCCTTCAGGGTGGCGCCAGGGGGGGCAGGTTGCCGGGCCATCCCACCCCCACGTCGGGGGAAGCCTGACCCCCCGCCCCCCGTCGGGGCATTTTCCCATCGCTCGGGAGCCCGAGTGGGTACATTAAAATTTACACACCCCGACGAGGGTTCTTTTTTGCCCCGACAGTATATATTCCAAAATTCTTAGTATGGTGAAAAAAAAATCCTATATTGAAGCTGAAAAATTCACCCGCGCTTGCGCGCCCATATCTTTCATAGTAATGCCAAGTTCCTCGATCGCAGTTTTAAGATCGCGTAATCACTTCTTACAGACTATACACAGCGTTGGAATAAATAGATAGGATACACAAGCCCTTATGGATATCTTCGAAATGTCCCTGCAAGAGATGAAGTTACAATTCGTTTAGGGAGGTGTCGTTCTGCCATCTATCAACTGTCTTTTGCATCTGTGTTGAGTGGTGTGCTTTCACGACGCAGTGCCAGGGAATTTCCTGTGCAGTTATTGGGATACCTGACCTATTCTACTAATAAGGGCGTCTGATTTGAATGGGAAGCTATTGTAGGAAACATTGCTCTCCACAATGTGTATTTCATTTTTCGTTTTTTTCTTCAAGGAAAAAAATGGTTCCAAAAAGGCAAAACCGCAAAGATGCAGGTTTTTTTTTGACTTAGGGGGTGGGTGAGCCTCGTCGGGGAGTCTGGTCCCCCCGTCGGGGAATTCGGACCCCGTCGGGAAATTCTTGCGCCACCACTGATTTCCTTACACTTACTTACCGTGGAAGATAACAAAAATACTAGCACAGATTGCATCTACGAGTCGTAATATTTTTAAAAAATCCAAAGGGGACGACTCCCCCCCAAGCCGGCTATCACTCAATTCCGCACCACCCCATATGCAGGCTCAGACCAGCATACGCCACTGCAAGAGGAAGCTCCAGCGAAGATTGCTCTAAAGAAGCTTTGGAATACTGCTTTAAACCAGGTGGGAGGACCCGTGACTATACTTCGCTCGAAAAATTCAACTCGCAATTAAAGGACATCAACAGTTTTTGAGGGGAAGCAATAAACCTTGCACAAGATCTTGATACGCGGCGGAGGTTGATCAATGATCATGTCGGATAGACGAGGACTTCAACCTACTAGAACACGGACTATAGTGCGTTCAGTTCCAAGTGATGACTTGGGTATCTAAAGCCCGCGAAAGGAGTAGTGTCCGGGGATAGGCCCTAATGATGTTTTCAGGTGTGTATAGCAGCCGACGTCCCAGGCTCCGACCCCGCCGGCAAACTTACAAGCGCAAAACTCTTAACGCTTTATCCGATGATCTGAAACTTGGTACATGTCGCCGTAGTTAATTCTCGGATGAGATCGGAAGCTTAGTGGGAAGTGTGGGCATCACTGCATGTGTAACCTCATTCTGCAGGGTTTTAACGAAAATACAGGAGTCATCCGATTTACACGAAACTACTGAGTGGGGGTGCACTGGCGTACCCAGGATTTTTCTGGGGGATACATTTGTTAACGCCGTCATGGGGGACGGCGTTGACAAAAATTCCTCAGGAAATTTTTGCTTCTGGGCTAAAGCTTAGATTGCAAAATGGGTGAAATGAATTTGACTAATTACCGTCTCCCTAAGGCACCCCAAATCCAAGAATTCATAAATTACTATATTTAAATATGTAGAAAACTATTCTCGTGCGATGGTTGCTGCTAAAGACACTAAAACCATTTTGAACTTAACGAGACCACAACGATGTGGGTGATTCCTTGCCTCATATAATACCAATGCACCCCAAAGGAATTTCAACAGGTAAATCTCCCTCTCTCCCATATTTCTGGCTATGAGCCCTTCCTTCCTGGTTATACCTCCGCTTGCATAGGCGCTCGAAACGTTTCTCCATTTGTTTGACCAATGACCTATCCATATTCGTAGGAAGCCTGTCTTAAGAGACCAGAAGATTGAGAGGGCTCCCTCCTCCTGTGGCATACTTGGTTCATTGCAGGTTGGCCTCCAATCATGATAACAGCTTCATGGGTGGAGCAAGGGTTGCAAATGGCAAGGACAGAGGATTACTTCATGAAGAGCTGTGTCAAGTAAAGTTAGGGAAGACAATGGAGTAGGCTGTATGATCCAAGGTGTGTTATAGCTGGCCATTTTACCATGCTTTAGATAGGTTTGAACATTATGCCCCAAGCAGAGAGGGGACGAATGTAAGCTAGTTTCCTAAGGTCAACATGCTTAATCTGCAATATTCTTCCACCATTATTCGGTTTTACCTATGAGTAATTTCTGTCCAGTTCCCCCTGCCCTGGTTGCTAGGAGGCCTGGCCTCTAAGCTAAGGGAGAAGGGGCTCAGTGGTATGTTAATGGGCGCGTTTGAAGGACTGAACACTGGCAGTTGTGAACGTCCGGGTCTTTGGTGATATGAGAGCACAGAAAACACAGGCAAGGGGAGGGAACAGCTGTGTGAAGATGGGCTCTGTTGTACATACATGTGACAGTGATATTGTAAATACTAAAATAGCTAATGAGTTTACTGGAGCGCTATGTAATTTCGTTCCAAGTTGGAAGGGGATTGGACACACATCTCGTTACATAACTAGAATTTTTTTGATAGGAACAAGGATTTGTTATTTAATACTTTGTGAGTGACCTGCACATTTCTATTTGATTATAAATATTGGTACTTACAGTATGCTTTTATTATGGAAGTTAATTATGAAACCGACTGTTAGATCAGGGGCAGTGGGGCCTCTTCTGTTATTTTCTCAAAACACGAGTTTTTAAGCAATCACATATCTCGAAATTATTCATAGTAAGGAAGAGGACACAGCATACATCCCTTGAATGGGAAAGCTGGGACGAGTGTGCAGGTCACTTTCAAAGCATCTTATGGTCAAACACCAATCATGTCGACACCAGCACACTCCACGCACTCAGTATGTCTTCAAATAATTACTTCCTATGACATCAGTTGAGAATGTTTGATAATTGAGGGTCTAATATCTACTTTTGCCACGAAAATTAGTGTTAGGAATAAATTTTTCGAATAGTATTTTTGTGCATACTCCCATATTTCATCTGGGGAGACTCGGGGGGTCCACCATTTCTGTGAGGGGGATGTACCCTCATGCCACCCACAACCTGGCGACGCCACTGCTGAATCGCGGTGTAGTACGTCACATCGAAGATGTACAGTGACCACCTTTTGAATTCCGAATGGTACCGCGTTTAGAAGCCGAATTCGAATGCCCACAAACAAAGATTGCTTTTTGAGGATTGAAAATGAGCATCAACCTACATACCTACGGGATTCAGCGCTCTTTCGATAAAATTTTCACTCAAACTCTGCAATGCGTGTAACCTTTATTAACTTTATAAAAACCCCCCCCCCCCCCGTTGCGTAGGCAATGCATTGGGTGGGGACAAAAGTCTGGTCCGAAAACCCATGACGGTGTTCAAGGTCACCGAGGTAAAATCCGCTGTTTTTTTTAGCCGAAATACACGAGTTAGTCCGATGCACACAAAACTTGGTGGGGGTGAGGGGACAAAAGTTGGTGCCGGAAAAACATGATGTTGATTTTCAAGGTCACAGACAGGTCAAATGTGTGCTTTTCTCCTTCGCGGATGTGCCTGGTGCGCGATCGGTGGTTCTCGTATTCTACTACACAAACAACCGAAGTTCATGCAGATCATCGTCACGTCAAACACGAACATCACAATTCTCACACATAACACATAAAAAATCCCTAAAAAATTATAGAAAAAATGACCAATAAGTTTGACTCTTAATACAAAAGTCCTTATGCCTCTTTCGTTTCATTGCCCACCCCCTATTTATGACCCAAATCCAACTTGAAATGTTCTAAACCCACTTAGCAGCCCAGCCCTGGGCTTTGTTGCCTTTTAAAATCAAATTCCTTCATTATTCTTCCTTGTATTTTCCAAGCAGCCAGGACATGATATCCCCCGCCCTCCCCCTCCTATGCCAGGCCAGCAAAACCACCTCTCCCCGCCTCCCCACACTCCAAGACCCTCCCAGCAGCAGTCAAAAGATGTCCCAGAATATATCTTTAGGAAACCTCAACATTGGTCTATCTATTAATGTTCCTATTTTGACATATAAATTTGACATATTATAGCAAGTACCGTCACAGCCCTTCCAAGTACAGCCTGAATATACCAACATAGGGGATGACAGATGCTGGGGCTAGCTCTTGAGCCCCTGCAAGCCCATAAAGTCGTGGGGTGTCAGAGAGAGAAAAAAGATGTCTATTCAGGAAAAATATGCAGTTATGGCTTGGATGTACAAAGTCAGAGTGAGAATGGTGCGATCAGGCACATATCCGGAAGGGGAGGGGGGGGGGGGTGGGGGGGGTGGTGGGTATGCGTCCCCAAGCAAGAAGAGAGGAAATGAAGAATGTTACAGTATTTTTTGAAGTCTAATCAACTAACCAAAGGTGGGGTAAGAGAGGGTTCCCTTGTGGGCAGCTTATAACAGGGGCGGATCCAGGATTTTCGGTTAGGGGCGCCAAAAATTATCAACATAATATGATGGGAGAAAGGAGGATACTGGGAGCGCGACGAATTCCCACAAATTCGGGGGAGGGGGGTGGTTGAAATTCCCTGATACTGAACAGTTAATTGATTGAACGCAGTATCTGAGCAGTGGCGTAGCCAGATTTTTGTTTAGTAGGGGCAACGGGGGGGGGGGTTCGGAAGTCATGGGAGTGCTGTGGGGCCAAGGCAATGATTCATAATGTTGACCATCTAAGCGCCACCAGGGGTGGTTGCGCGGAGCGCAGCAGAACATTCGGGTATGAGAGACCTCCCAGATGACGGGAAATGGCCATTTCTCGTGTATTTTGTTGTAAAAAGCATGACAAAAATTCTTGAAATGATGTTTCATGGATTGTGGAGGGACACCTGGTGGTCCATTAAGACTAAGCTCCTTATTTAAACACACTTTTCAACGTGCGTACTAACGACAATTTTGCAAGTAGTGATCCCAAATATACAACATTGGTGCCGTTGATGGGACCAAAGTATCCCCAAGGTGTTCCACTGCGCGATGGAATTTGACCTTTCATAATCGCAATCGTGCTGAGTGAAACATGAACAATGGTTTTGGATGAATTTGAAGGTATCTGAGATCCGAGAGTCTACCACTTGCACAACAACGAGCACGACATTCAATGCCCAGATCAAGCTAATTGACCGTGTACGAGTTTTCTGGAGGGGAGAGGGGGGGGGGGGGGGGTAGGTACAGAACTATATTGTTTTTGGTGTGGCGTAAATGTCGGTCATTTTGAGAAGATTGTGGATGTGTTTCTCGCCAACATCGGATTAGCCAGAAGCTGACCCCGAAACGCCTGATTTCAAGCTTGTGAAAGCTTTCCCATAGGAGTGGCTGGGCGTGTTATCTGTCTGATTTTTAATTGGTTTTTATCTGTCTGATCGTCTTTTTGCTTGCAATATTCCCAGTTTTATGGATATTTTAAACTTTAGTCCTATAGACCATTTTGCTCGAGTTTTTGATGTGGATTTTAACTGGAATAATGAGATCTTGGACATAGTTTTTGTACTGACCCAACATGTTATATACGGGATATCGACTGCGTCAACCACGCATACTACAACCAAGAATCATACTTCGCCAATACGGACAATCTTTGTTTTACTCATCGGAAGCTTCAAGCTTTACACCAAACTAGGGAGCGATGAACTGCAAGAGGACTCTAGGAACCAGTTTTACGGTAGGAGGATTCCATTTTTAGCGGGGAGAGCAGCTCTACAAATCATCATGTCTCTCCGTCCGTTCGTCGTTCAGTTCGTTCGGTCCGTTTCGTTGTCCCTGATTTCGTCACGTCATAATAATTCCTAAAAACATAACATGCGATCAGGATTGAACTTGGTGGGTGATTGAAGCTTGCTGGCTAGCCTTAGCTACATTTATGTTCGCATAGTGTTATTAGATTAAATCCAATTAATTATACCCCAATTCCAACTATTTTAGATCTCCTGTGCCAGACAAGTTTCGTTTACATTACTCCATCCCTGCTGAGCAGTGTTTACCTTAACTATCAGAAGGTCCAGTTCCGCAGAATAGTTGACAATAATAATAAAACTATTGTCCAGGGGGGTGTTGATTTGGCTTCATCGCATCTGCCCTAGTTACATTAGGCCTGCTCAACGGATTTGATTACATTAGCATCTCGGTCAATTCCTCAGTGGGGACCTAGAAATGGGGCTTGCGCCCCCCCCCACTAAATGCTGTTGATGGTAACTTGTGTCGTGGTTCAACTATAACTAGAGTGTCAACAATGTGATATTCATTTATGTGGGCAGTGTGTTCCAGGTTAACTGCACAGGGTTAGAAGGGCACTCATAGCAAATATGTAGGCTAATGTGGTAGACATGTTCAAGTGATCCATGGTTATGACAGATGTCAGTAGGGTCAGTGAATGTGAACAAACAAAAATGTGAACTGGGAAAAAATGCAGTGGTTGATTTGCCCCCCACGAGAGTGTGCTGTCCGCAGCTACCAAGGACGTTCCGACTGGAAACTTGTTTGATTTTTGATATCGTTTTAGAGAGACCAAAACACATTAACAGTTATTTCTACCCAGTGGAGTCAACCAGCAGTTGGCGTAAGGATATCTTATTATGTGCGGAGAAGGAGGACCTCAGCCAGGGAAAGGATTGATGCTTACGTATTAACTGGGACCAGTATAGTAGGCAACATTGTTTAGTCTCAATTCTTCTCCTTGGTGAGATGTTGAATTAAAACCCCAGAGGCCCAACACAAAAGGGAAGAAACCAAAATGGCCGTGTGGCATGTGTGGATACGCAGTTGAAAAACAACGATCCTGCGTGCTCTGTGACCACTGCGAATTTGGATCCACAACAAGTGCTCCGGGTTTCAGATCTGTCATATTTTTTACTAGCAAGGATACAGTCTTTCACCTGGATATGTCCATCATGTGAACATTGACATTTTGAAAAATCATTTTTCGGATATCGACACTGATCATTATAGCGACACTTCAAATGTATTGGAAATACAGATCGGACTGTGATAATGATAGGTATCACCATCACACGTTCCAGTCAGTTATTGCTTCTAGTCCTAAGCCTGCTTCTGTAAACAGCAAAAAAGTGACTTTATTACTGATAGTAGACCCATACCTCCAAAAGCCAAACCAGAGAACCAAAACCACCTCTAATCTAGAGGGGAGCTGATCCGAAGGGCCAGAGTCCGAAACATCCTTAGATCCCATTAGGGTTGGCAATTATAAATTGTAGGGAGATTAGAGGGAATGTTCTCTGTAAATGCATTCATCAACTCTGAACACCCTGATATCCTTATAGGAAAGGAATCCTGTCTTGATTAATCAATTCAGTCATCTGAAATTTTCCATCGGATTTTAATGTGTTCCGTAAAGATAGGGGTAACGGGGAGGCGGCGGTTGGAGCGGCGGTTGGGTGAGTATTATAGAACCAGAAATACCTTGCTAGCACAGAAAGAATGAACTTGATGCTGACTGGAGTTATTATGGTGCCAGCTTGCGCTCAAACCAAACGGTGATGATGTTACATAGGGGCCTACATACCGTAGACCTGACTAGTGTATAGCCCGGAACCCTGGACAGACTGAACGATAGCTTAGCCAAAGTGTTTTCTAACCTCAATGCCCCATCGTCCTACTTGGGGAGACTTGAACATCCCCAGTATGGATTGGCATCCGGACGGAATTGGGATTATCCAAAATGGGGAGTCCAGTCAAGAGTCGGGAAATCGCCCTATGATTATCATCTAGAGCAGCATTTGACTTTCCCAACCCGTAAAGACCCACTACATGAACTTGAGAACACCCGATCTTTGTTCACCACACGACCAACATGTGTGAGTAGTGTTTATCCTACTCGGGATGAGTGATCATGAAATGTTATGATACAATCAAGTCAAAAGCTGCCCGTAACGTTAACCCCCCCCCCTGGGGGGGGGGGGGGTTTAAAGGGGACCAAAATTCAGGCTCGTACGCAAGGTTGTCGATCGCGAATTCAGCAAGACCCATCGTTAAACATGTCGAGAATATACGTCTACAATGACCCAAAGAAGTTTGGCATATATGATCAAATCCCAACGGAGAAAACTCTGGAATCCAATAGAAAGCCAACGGGAGGGAGTAATACAAAAACCAGGCTAAGACCGAAGTATTAGCAAACCAATTCAGGCCAGCGTATTACAGGGAGGATGAGGAATCAGAGTTACCGTCCCTTCCGGAAAGCGATTACCCAGACATACCTAACATTAATGTTTCTGCTGATGGAGTAGTATTAAAAATGTCTCCAAAAGATGGATGTGTAAAAGGCAAGATGGGCCCAGACCAAGTACCCACAAAAAAAAAACAGGGCAATGAAACTGGGTGCTGTCGGAGCTTGCTCCAATCCTCGTCCATCTATTCCAACAATCAGTCGACAAAGGAACATTACAATCAGACTGAAATGGACGAACATAATAACAATTTTCCAAAAAAAGGAGCACGTCCGACCATCAAACAGGCCTGTATTCACTAACATCTGTCTGTTGCGCGATTCTGGAGCATATATAGACAGTAGCTTATGAAACATCTGGATCAAATCAAATCTTGCTGATTAATCAACATGCATTCCGGAGAGGTCGGTCTTGTGAAAGCCAACTACTACTAACAGTTAATGCACCTGCCCGCAATCTAATAACTACATTTACACACCGACACCGTAGCTGTAGTAGACTTTTTTCCAGGCCTTCGGAACGTTGTTGGCCTCATCGAAAAAACTCCAAAAAACGGATTCTATGGTATTAGAGGGAGAACAAGAGCTGGATATCGGAAGTTACTTACCAACCGCCTCAGCGTGGGACATTGGATGGAAATTCTCCAACTGGCATAGGGTTCTCAGTGGAGTACCACAAGGAAACAGTAATAGGGCCGCACGTGGTCCGTTCATTTATTAACGACATTAATATAGCCGTGAACCGTGTCATGGGACTTTTGCGGACATGGGACTGTTTAATTTACCGTTAATATGACCGGCTTTTTGACCAGGCATGGATACAGATCTCACAGGATTCGTGATGTAGAAATGAGGCACTTAGTAGAGGAAAATAGGAAAAAGTTATTATTTTGTACAACCTTTTGGGATGATAAAACGATAACACGAGCCACTAAAATGCCATGTAGGTTTGTCTCTCTCCCCATGGTAAGTAAAAATGAGTGTGGCACCTTATAAGCACAAACTTGACCAGCATGGATACAGGATTTCTTCCAAAGAGGGGTGGGTTGATTTCGTGATGTGAATCAGAGTATAGAAAGACCAATCCCTATGTGCGCGCAGTACCGGTCTCCGTATAGAAACATGACCAAATAAAACCGTAAATCAATATCGTCTTCACACCAGAAGCTATCACGATCGGAACGAAGGAGCCTCGGGGGACATTTACCCACGCGTGGACGACAAAACAATGTAGATACAAACAGGGGCGTCGATCCGTTTTGAAAAGTGAGGGGGGGGGGAGGAAACATCGAATCAATGACCATCTAAGCGGGAAGCACCACCATCGGCGTAGGCACAAGAAAATTCAGATTCTCATACCCTCCAGAATCGACGGAAACTCGGCACTTGACAGGCTAAATAGCACACATCTACATTTGTGATTTGATTAAAAGACACACAAAAGTTGTCATTGTGAATACTAAGATGATTACCGAATATCACACATGGACGGTATTTTTTTTATTACCTTTTCGACTCTGGCATTGTTGGCCGTTAGCAAGGGGTCTATCCGAACAAGTTGCCCCCCCCTTGGTAGGATAGAAGAGAAAAGCCATAGGCGTACGGGTCACATCAATTCGGGCGCAGAAATTGTTACCCGAATTCACAGTCAAGCAATCGGGAACTGCCGGCGCGCGATTTTTTTGCATGTTTTCAGGGCCATCTTATCGAAAAGTCTGCTAAAAATTAACGCATTTTTTTCTCACTTTGCTTTTTCCTTCCCGATTTTCCCACGAAGTTTTCATCTCAGAAATATAGGGGGGGGGGGGGGCAGTCTTCCCGAGGCTACTGAAATTAATCGGGTGAACAAAATGATTCAAAAAGCATTACACGCATATTAGCCTACAAACTCCTGGATCAAAACGACATTGCGCGCAGAACAAATTAGCACTTTTGCTATCGATTTTTAAAGTAGAGAATTCGGTATATGCAAAAATGGGTTAATCCTTCGAATTCGGCCCCAGTCGGGTCAAGATCTTCACATGGGGTCCGAATCTGGAAATTTAGTGGGACTTAAGACAATTTCCAACCGATTTATGTTGGTTAGACAAAAAATTGAATCAGTTCAGAGTGATACAAAACGGGCAGTGCAAATTAGTTTTTATTCGGTCCGGAAACGTGGTGGGGGGGGGGGGAGGCAACCGGAGATGATATCCCCTCAAATTTTGAAAAAGTGGGGGACCAATGCCCCGCGTCCCCACCTGGTTGACGCCCGTGGCTACCTCTGCCGACCGGAATGTTCTTCATCATCGAAGAGATGTTGTTTTCGCCCGCCACCAACATTCAAAAGCGCGTTGCCACTCTAACGTGGGCGAAATCACGACGATGTTTGGCCCGGCCAAATCATTATAGCCCTGGACAGCGCACTCGGTCCGGAACTAATAGTAGAGTTTGCCGTGCCTAGATACGCGGATAGCTTTTGAGGACCTAAGAATACCTAACAATACAAACCCTCAGCATCGTGGTGCTTCTTCTCACTGTGGGACAGATGGCCAGATGCGGGCTTGTGTAACTTACGCAACGGCTTCAGGCCGGCAAATCAAAAATACCTCTCGAGATTTTTAGGGGGGCGCGCTGCCGGGTTGTTGTTTTGCCGCCCCCCCACCCTGGACCCCGCCGTACAATTGTCACAGAGATATGGTTTACTGTCTCCTCAGTTCTTTATTCTTACAGAAGCTTAAATATATGATGGAATTCAATCAAATTCATGAACTACAAACACATCAGATTATGTTAGCGGACCATACCTACTGGGTTGGCGAAAATCTTACAAGGATGGAAATTGGAATAAATTATCCAAGTAGCCACATACGATGAGTTATAACAGCAGGTAAAAGTCACAGGAGCTATGGTTTATCGTTCCTCCAGGCTTTAATCTAACAGTAGCTATTATATGATGAATTCAATCAAATTCATGACACAACAATCCGATCCGAAAATGTTCAACGGACCATAACCTATATACAATTGACCTAGCATAGCTGACCCCAGCTGTCCCTTAAAAATGATCATGATCAAAGGTGGATCACATCGACCAGTTAGAAGTTTCGTGAGAATCCAACGAACTTTAAAAAAATGCATACATATGCAAGGTAGACACATTAAATGAACCTCCTGTGACCTCCTCCCGACTTCACTTTTAAATTTGCTCAGGAACCATGTCGACCACATCCACCAATTTTCGTGAAAATCCGCAAACTTGAAAAATTCGCAAATTATGCAAATTAGACCACTTAATTTTGGCATATTTTAGGCTGAAATCCTAATCAGTCTTCAACCTGTCATCAAGTGCCTACATGCCAAACTACACACTAGCAAATAACATACGGTTCTTGCGTGATCTTGCTAACGAGCCCGAAACAATAAATTCATAAATAAGTCTATAATTACCACTCTTAATTAATGACCACTCGCTTCCCATAATCTACTCATATCGTGTACACACACACACCCCCCCCGGTACTACACACCAAGTTCGGTCATAACCGGCCTTCACGTTTGTGTGAGAATCCTGCTAACAAAGAAAGTTGTGACAAACAACACACATACACACACCACGCCACAAGTGACCACGAAGTCTCCTTCCTGATTTCATTCAGGCGAGACAAAAACTCAGTGGATGGGACTGTCTGGTCTTGCATGATACTAAGCAAACACCAACTAGTGGTTATCATTGCATAGGTTACAGCACACACAAGACACAAACTTATTTAGAGCAGAGTGAAGATGATGATAAAGAATCTCCACCATCACCACCTGACTCGTCGGTATTAACATACCATGTCTATAGTTAAGTCCATCACTGATGATGATCGCGTGCGATAGCAAGTCTGTAACTCCACGAAATTAGGAACCGGTAAAGTCATATGTCAAATAGAATATGAAACAGCTTGAGTCGTGCAATGCACCTCCTATCCTTAAGCAGGCCAGTCAAGATGTTGTAGGAGCCTTGTGACACTGGTTGACCGACGGTGGTCCTTGCAAACAAATCTGACAGCTTTGTGCGCTGAACAATTTCCAGCTTCTTAATGTTCAAACTTGTATGGATCCAAACTGAGGAGCTATATTCCAACTGGACGCCACCCGAGACTTCAATATGTCCTTAGTTTTTGTATTACAGTCATACGATTTCTACGGATCAATGGAGGAATCTTGTAAGCTTACATAATGTTTATATGAGTTGACCATGAGATCTTTGAAGTGATGGTTACTCCGAGATAGGCATGCTCTTTCACTATTTTCAGGGGACTATCGTCAATTACTTATTGGAATGGCCCAACTTGGCCTCTTGTTGGTGACAACCTTGATGCATTCAATCATTCGATCGATCTGTCTTAAAAAAAATATCCATTGCAAAAAATTATCCAGATCTTGCTAGCATGTAACTGTCATTGATGCCATTTGATGCTCTGTAGAGTATCAAATCAGGGCGGGCGCCAGGGGTTTTACGATAGGGGGGAAATTTGGCATGGATGTCTGACATGTGGGAGGGGTCCGTTGGTCTTGCAAATAATCTGGCCAGCTTGCGCCGACCATTTCCCGCTCTTATGATACAAGCTCTGTATGGATCCCAAACTTAGGAGCTATATTCCACCAGGGACGAACCATAGACTCAATATGTCTTATTTTTTGGTATCACAGTCATACAAATGTCCACGGATCAGATTGGGGATCTTGTAAGCTTTACCATATTGTTTATATGAGTTGAACATGAGAGCTTGAAGTGATGGTTACTCCAAGTATTGCTGCTCTTTCACCAGTTCAAGGGGAGTATCGTCAATTACTTATTGGAATGGGACAACTGACCTCTTGGTGGTGACAACCATTGACTTGCATTCGATGCGTTCAGATCGATCTGTCTTCTCCATTTGCAAAATTCTCAGATCTTGCTAGGCATGTAACTATATCGATGCTATTGACTTGCTCTGTAAGATGCATCAGGGGGCGTGCCAGCGTTTTACGAATGGGGGGGGGAGGCATATTTGGCATGGATGACGACATGGGGAAGGTATATAAGGGGAAGGGGTGTCCCCTCCCCTTTGCGATTTTTTTTTAGTCATTACTACTGCTTAGATTGTCAAATGGGTCCACATTTGATACACTTTGTAAGTTTTATCTACGTCAACGAAGTTTTTAAAAAAAATCCCATTAATTTCTGGAAAAAATTAAAATGCAACAATTTTTCCAGGCATGTCTTATTTTTTTCGATACACCTACAAGAAATAAACCCGAATGAAACTGTACCCGTAAGTTTTTCTGTACAGGTAGGCCGACTTACTTTTTTAGAAAAAAATCATGTATTGTCTGCTAAAGATGGTGGTAAATAATAAAAGCAAAATGACCATTGTTTAGTTAAAATTTTTCTGTCTTTCCAAATAGGCAATACTCCTAGAACAGCAATTAGAAGCATCTCAATCAAGAATCTCCACATTACATCAAGCTGCAAAAAACTGATATTTTACTCCTTCAGCCGTACACTCTAAAAAAAAATCTGCGAGTTTGCAGTTAACATTGAGTCCTTTTTCGCCTAATATCACAAACGGTGGCTCATAATGACCATATGTCTCAACAAGTAGACATACCTCCATTTGCGAACGGTAACATTACAGCAACAGTTTTAGCCTCGATTTGAGTCTCGATGAGAACGACTATGAAATAACCTAATTTGGAAACGTCCCAGGGGTCGATCCGTTTTTGAAAAGTGGGGGGGGGGGGGGGGGGGTGACACATCGGATGCAAATTACCATCTAAGCTGAGTCGCCATCGGAAAATTTCCAGATTTTCATCCCCCCAGATCGCCAGAGACGGCACTTTGCCGGGCTCATATCACCCCTCACGTGTTATTTGAGTGAAGACAGACGAAAGAGTTGTCATTGTGCATACTAAGATGACAACCACATATCGCGCCTGGTATTTTTCTTATTACCTTTTCTCCTCTCGCTCGTTTCGTGGATCTCCAGTGTCTTCCGAACGTAGTTCGCCTGGTTGATCGAATGGGAAAGCATAGGCGAACATGACCATTCCAATTTGGAGCAGAAATTTGGGCCCAAATTTGACAAGTCAGTCATCGGAACTACTACGCGCGCGAAGCTTTTGTTCATGTTTCCGGCATTCCATCGAGAGTCCAGAAAATTCATCATTTTTTTTCACTTGCCCTTTTCCTTCCCAAATTTTTTCCAAGAATTTTCGCCCGAATTTTTCATCTCATAAAAATAGATATAGATCGATAGATAGATAGATAATAGCTAGATAATAGATAGATAGATAATAGATATCATCGATAGATAGAAATGATAGATAGATAGATAGAAAGTGAATTCATTGGTCCATTTTATAAAGAAAAAACATAAAAATGTTTTCTGTGCCCGGGAAAACAGTACAGAACATATGACAATATACAAATATACATACATATTATGCGAAAAAGTATGGAACGAACAGAAAACATAAATCAACGAGTAGCTGTGGGAATTATACAAGTGGATAGCCTCCGGAAGAAATGATTGCGGGAACGGCTTGTTTTGGTGATTGGAAACTTCGCTTCTAATGCCAATCTGTTGTAACTGTGTGTGATGGTATGAATGGATTTGTGTGACATCGCACGTTATTGCATTTACTGCCTTTAGCAAACTTTCCTCATAGATATAGTCAATTGTTGGAAGATCTAGGCCGATGCAAAGCGTTCGCAGATCCACGAATTCGTTCTAGATCTACCTATGTTTTCTTTGCATCCCACCGCAAAACAGACAAAAAGTGAGGATGCGTTGAAGGATGCTCTGATTAGAATAGTTTCACTATTGTAGTATCACCTAAACTGCTTATAGTTTTACGAAGGACATACAGTCGTTGACATCTTTTACCTTCATAGCTTTTTCTGGGCATTCAATTGAATTCATGTCGATGTGGAACCCAGGTACTACTTATAATACCAACTCGTTTCAACCATTTTCCCATCGATAATAATGGGGGGGGGGGGGAGGTCCTGCTTCCCCCACTATATCGAGAGAACTAAATGTTTCGAAGCATTACATCGCATATTTAACAATGCCGGGAAACCCCCATCGCGCGCGAAACATTCGAAAATTATGCACTTTTGCTATTCGATTTAAAATTCGGGAACTTGGTATGGAACATGGGTAAATCCTTCGACTTCGGCCCTCCGCTTATTGTTTTGGTTATGACAGCATTGAATCAGTTTAGAGTGAGACAGAAATCGGGCATGTCCTATTATTTTTTATTACTGTCCGGAAAGTGGGGGGACAAACGGATATACCCCCCCACTTTTGGAAGTGGGGGGACATGTCCCTCCGTCCCCCCCTCCTGTTGACGCCCATGGATAACGTATTTTTTGCACCACCCACCCCCCCGACGAAACGTGTCATTAGACGCATTCTGTCGATTTTATTTTTTCGGCCCCAAAACCATAGGGGGGGGCCGCCGCCCTCCCTGCCATAGGCGTCGATTTCGTTGAAGGTTTGGGGGATGGTGGACTCGTAAGACGATCTAAGCGGAGCGCCACCATTGGTGGCGCAGAGCGTAGCCGAAATTTTTGGCACATGATCCCCATCAGATGGGCAGGATAGGGCACTTAGCATGTCTAAACGGCTGTCCTGGAGAAGGGTTTTTTGTGTACGCCAACATTGGCCTACAAAAATTAAACCGAAATCTCAATGGTGACCATTCCATCCTCGGGGGGCTTTGTAGCCTCCATATAGGATAAACGTGTTGACACTTTCCTCTGATGAGCCGTTTCCGTTGAAATGAGTAGTGAAAAAGCAGCGTCTCGTCAAAGCGTCCACCGATACTCGCCATGTAGTCCGACTTCCGTTGCTATGTGCTCACTATTGACGGGAACACAGCTATCAGGACAGCCCGGTGAGCAGATGATCTAATGACCTAATGGCTGGATCGTGAGTATCAACACTTCCCTTATACACCCCTCCCCCATCGCTGGGCCTGTCGTCTTATGAGTTCAACACAGGCAGCCGTCAATAGAACCAGCAATTTGTCACCAGTGTTTACCTCAGCCTCTCCTGGGAATGTCGCCCTCGTCCCATACTCTTGAACACTACTGGGTGATATTATATGAAAAATAAAAAAAATCACATGAAAGAATAGAAATGAAACAGTGAATAGAACGATTGATCTTTGAAATATATGCAGCCTGTAAACCCGGAGTTGAAACTCACATCGGATAATTTGGAGAGGAGGGATTAATTATTAAACATAAAAAATATCATAATTGCCTTGAAATATGATTATCAATTGAATAAGAGACGCTTGGTGCCGTTACCCCTATATATAAATATCGGTGCAATGACTGTTACCAGGTCAGTAACACTAGCTTAAAACGCCTCATGCCATTTCTCTCTAGAATAGCCTACTATCGGGACGGGAGCGCCGTTGGCTTTCAAGGTGTCCTTCCTATGTCGGTGAGGATAATAAGGTTCGGCTCCACGCGGCTTTAGGCGTGCCGCACAACATTTTCCTTTCAATATTAGGCTTACCGGATATGGGAGCAGTTCCATGGATGACAAGGTCATGAGGTCATTTTCATTCCATTGTGATCCGAAGATCGAAGTTCGTCAAGTGCAGCACTACCAAGAGGCATTGCCTATGACGACGTCAAGTCTATATAGAGGGGGGGATAAATGCGTAGGTGGTATATAATCAACAAACATATTCATCGTTGCGACCTCTATTGAATCTGCCAGGGGCTTCGATCCGTTAGGAAAAGTAGGGGGGTGGGGACACATCGAATGCAAATGACCATCTAGCGAGCGCCACCATCGGTTGGCGCGAGCGGCCGAAGAAAATTTCCGATTTTCATACCCTCCAGATCGACGGAACGGCACTTATGCCAGCTCAAATAGCACCCACTACATGTGTGATTTGAGTAAAAGACAGACCAAAAAAATTCATTGTTGCAACTAAGATGATTTGCGAATATCCACTTGTATTTTTTATGACCTTATTCTTCTCCTCTGGCTTTGTTTGCGTGGGATCCAGGGGTCTTCCCAACGGTCTCTGGTGGTATCGACGGGAAGGCCATAGGCTACGGTACCACTCCAATATGGGAGCATAGTTCGTACCCGACTTTGACAGTCAGAATCCATCGGCAACCACTGGCGGCGGCCGCGCGCAATTTTTTTTTTGGCATGTTTTCCCGGGCATTTCATGAAAAAAGTCTGCAAAAATTCAGGGCTTTTTTTTTTTTCACTTTGCTTTTTCCTTCCTACCCTCCTAATTTTCCACGAATTTTCGCCCGACTTCATTCATCTCAGACAAATGGAGGGGGGGGGGGCGAGGGCATCCGCTTCCAGCTTTCTGACTAATTAATCGAGTGAACAAAAGGTGCGATGCCTTACAGTCGTCATACTTTAGCTCTACACTCCTGGAAACGAAAAAGCATTTTCCGCGCACAACAACCCTGGACAATTATCCACTTTTTGGCTATTCATGTAAAATTCGAGAACTCGGTATAACATGGGTAATCCTTCGACTTCGGCCCTAGTCGGGTCCAGATCTTCACCTGGGGACCGCAACTGATTAGTAGACCGTTGAACATTTCCATCGCATTATGGTTCGGTTAGACAAAATTGAATCAGTTTAGAGTGATACAAAATCGGGCATGTGTCCTATTATTTACGGTCATGAAAAGTGGGGGGGGAACAAAACGGAATGATATCCCCCCCACTTTTGAAAGTTGGGGGGACATGTCCCCCCCCCCCCCCCGTCCCCCACCTGTTAACGCCCATGGAATCTGCCTTCACATTATTTCATCTTGCCAGAGAAATTAGCCTCTACACGAAGCGGAGCTTTGGGTTAATGCTACTCCACCTGCCGGCTATTGTCAGTGTTTGTTTCATTGTACGGGCTACGAACGTGCGAGCGCGGTACAATCAAACAAATAACAGTAAATAGAAAAGTATGTATAACTGCGTGGCGGAAGTCATGAATAGATTGAGGTGGCCACAGCAATGGTTGATATTCTTCGACTCCAGCTCGTAGATCGACTACTTTTAGAACGATATACATTTGTCAAAATTCATTCAATTTTTAGTGACTGTTGGCTCAAATATTGGGGGGGATGATTACATAGGGCATCCCCCCACCCAAATGTTTGGGGGGATACATCCCCCCCTCCCCCCCCGGGGATCGACGCCCATGCTCCCTGCCCACCCCCCCCCGTGCCCCCCCCCCCCGGGGACGACGGGACGCCCATGCTCCCTGCCCACCCCCCCCCCCGTGGCGCCACTCCTGTATGCAATCATTCGCGAACATTCCTGAAGTGGATGCTTATAACAGTTGGAATATCATGTCGTGTATAATGAGAATAGCAAGGGACCTAGTACTGGGACCCCTGATGAGACAGTAATTCCAAAGATGAATGACTTCACAACCATTTATGACCACATGCTTGGTAGCATGGCCAAAAATGAAATTTTATCATGCGAATTTGACCTAAATCGTATGTTCTCCACGCTTAGATCCAGTCGCTTGTGTTGAACCTTGTCAAAGGCTTTCACTAAAATCAGTAAAAAGCTGGTGAGTGTCCATATAGTTCCTGACGTGGTGATGAACGATATTGTTCCCATATTTTACATGGGATTGAAGTTGCCTGTACTTGCTGGGGTCTGAAGGGGATGCCTTTAAAAGGGGAGTAACAACAGCAGTCTTCCAATCTGAAGGCCGATGGACCAATTATTAATAGATTTCTGATGGAAGTCCACTAAGAATGGTGCAATTGAGCGGAGCACACAGATTGTATGGAGAAACATCATCAGACCACTTGCTTTGTTCACTTTTAGATTATCTAAAGCTTCTTCACACCATTTCTGTGATTTCACTGTCTGAAATTGAATGATCACAGGAGTATGCAATAATGTCAAGTATTCTCCTTAGTAAAAAACTGTGCAGAAGTACTCATTGAGCATTTCAGCTTTCTCCATAGGAAAGTTGGCAGTAATATCCCCTTGGATTGGATATACCAAAACTGCTAGTGTTATTACTATTACTGTCGAGGCTGCTACAAATAATGTTATGGAGATACAATCTATCTGCTTGCCTATAGATCTGTCCAGTTCTCTACGGAACTTCGAAACACATGTTGATATCCCTCTGATTTGACGAATGCTTAAGGCCTTTTTGTAGAGTGTTGCTTTGCTCACATGACGAACAGGACCTTTGTCATCACATCAGGGATGTATTAAACTAGATGATGAGAGTTGTTTGCTCCAAATAAATTCATCCAGTGCCAGAAAACATTTGCTGTTTAATAAAAGCCAGCATCGGTGCAAGTTTGGAAAAGTGTTATTGTAAAATCACATAGCTTCTGTGAAATTCCTTCGAAGTTGCCATTCAAGAACAACTTAGACCTTCTTCTAACGGGCGGAGGCGGATCCGATGAATTGAGGCATCAAAAACGACCGTTTCAGGATCGCTGATTCCATTCTTTACTTGAATTTCCTCATTCCTATCTGTATGTTTGTGAGGCCGAGGTCCAGGACTGAATTCCCCTCTTGTTGGAGATTTTACAACCATTTGGGGAAACTGAACTCGGCATTATGTCCAGTAGCATCGTGCTTGGAGCAGGATAACACCCACAGTACAATTTTAATGGGCCCCCTATACCCCTGCTGCTTGCACTTTTGCTAAATAACAGTGCAAAACCTTGACTGAACTGCAAATAAATTGTTTTTTGTGTTGAAAACTTATTGGTTCACTTGTGTCATCTGGGGGTGGTTCGTACCCCCCCCTCCCTCTAGTGGTCACGCCACTGTGAAAAAAACTTCCATTTTCTATATTAGGGTCGAATGTTTTGGATATGACTGACCTTATCTACTTTCTTTGCATCATGAATCTTTACACGCTGCTCTCGGAACTGCTCTTCCTGACCTCCTCTCCTGCTTTCCATTCTTTCACTCTTTCGCTCTTTTCCTCTGTTTGTTTGCTACATCAACCCCAGAATTGCACCACCAGTTTTCACGACGACGAATTCAACCCTTTGTCCAACCACAACCCTGTCCAAAGCATCTACAAGCAAGACATTCATTCAACAAGGCAGACTACTGACCCTCAACATCTTTTCACTTGTTGAAGCTCGCTGTATTTTGCCGCAACCGCTGTTCTGATTCAATCCTCTCTAACAACATTTTTCAGCCTCCACACCTTCCTCTTAGCAACTGGAGGCCTCTTGACCCATCAACAGACGCCATGATTTTATTTTTATGAGACCAAAGATGAGTGATAAGTGGCTTACAAGTAAGCTTTGGCTCGGTATATTTGGTACACACAATTTCAAAGGAAAACGTACACAGCAAAAATGTACAAGGAATTATAAACTATACAGCAATGAGATTCCGATGAATGAAGGGTGGAAGGCCATGGGCCCATCCCCTTCCCCTACCCCCCCCCCAAAAAAAAGTGCCAAGCACTGTCACTGGTCAGTATCAACCAGTCTCAAGTTGAAACGTTTGAATCCCAGTAAGGCAATGGCGAGCGTGCCGGAACCCCACCCTCTAGACATAAACTAAAATTGCAATTGTTTGATAGCCACAGGCCCACTATGGGAAAAAAGTCCAGATGGTAGCAAAGAACTCAAGATCTCTCTTCAGAATCTGGGTACTAAACTTGTCAATGTGCATCAGGGGGGCGGATGTGAGAGGAGAGACATTCACCGTCACTCTACCTTGAAACCAACACACAGCACTGGACAGGCCCGTAATAATGATGGTGCTGATATAGCACTCTTCCAACGTCAAAGGCATGCTCAAAGCGCTTCACGATATCACCATGATCATGCAGAATGGCTGTTTACAGCAAGCACCTATTTGTCATGGGTGTCTTACCATCTGCGTTACAGGGGGGGGGGGGGGCGGGCTGCCAAATAGGTGCTCGCTACTCCCCACAAGTTACCTCATGAAATCTCCACTTCTACAAGTGGGATGCAGGGTGGCGTTTTTTGTAACATCACAATCAAGTTCTACATCAATTCCAGAACCTCGCGGTGGGATTATGCCCTTGACAATCCCACTATTCCAAGCTATCAGAGGAACACATACAGCACTGAGAGGTTCCATTTTCAGTATACTAATGTAATAATATAATATGTCCGTTCTTATATGCGCTTTATACATTATCGGCCATTACCTACCCCCTGGTCAAATGGACTTTTCGGGCCCCACTGCAGTGCACATCTCAGCGTAATACACTTCCTGGCAAATGCCCATGGTTTGCCCCCCACACAATGGTTCCCGGGACATTGTTCAATGCACATAGGCTTCCGTAATTAGCGTGGTAGCACAAAGCAACAGACGATAAAGCAATTTTGCCCAAGGACGCACTTTTCGCTTCAAACGTTCGATCTCTTGATCCTAATCTCTACCGACTGAGCAATCCGATCTCAACTATATCAGAAGAGTCAGCTGCGAAGTTTCTGTGCCTCATGCAGAATTGTTATCACTGGAGCCCATTCCCATTGCGTCCCGCCGTTTGGTTTTGGAAAGATTTCTGCAACCCCACGCGGGCTTGGAGCTATGGAGCTTGCTCACAACACAGCACGACTTCAAAAAAGCGGCCTCCATGTTGAGCAGCTGCATAGTCCTCCGATATCGCTGGAGCGTATCCTGTTGTCCCCCCTTTCCCCCCCCCCCCTTCCAGGCCCGCTGAAGCCTCCCGTAGCAGCAATGGGGCGTGCCCTGAAACAGGGAGAACACGAGATGACGTTCCCCTGCCATTGTCACAACTCCAGGGGGGTAGATTTTTGTTTTGAATGGGGGGGATGATTTGGCTAGATGACTATTCTAAGCAAGCGCCACCATTGATGGCGCGGAGCGTATAAGAAATTTTGCTTTCACAACCCTCCCAGAAACCCAGACACAGCCTTGAGGTTTGTTTTCAAGCTGTGTTTACACTCCGCCTTCAAGAATTAATATAGTATCTACTATTTGTGGATTGCTAAGGAGAATTGTTGCATCTTTTACAGCTATATAACATTTGATCATTGACAATTGATGCACGAACTCAGTAAATGTGAGGACCATGACCTGTCATTTAATGAGGGCATACCGCACCGACAGTCAGTCACGGGCAAGTACATCCAATTAAGTGATAGGACGATCAAGTACATGCGCGCATGGTCATGTGATGGAGCTCCGGTTTTAAAATCTTCCAAACCATTTTTCTCGTCTCCGACCCGATCCGTAAATGTTTCGGCCGTTTAGAATAGTTCTGTTACACTGCCCGTAGCACTGCCCGTTAAGGCCGGTATTCCACAATTCATATGCGTATGTTGAAAATCGCCATTTCACGGGACTAGGCGGGGGCTAGTGCTTGAATATGTTCTATTTAGTTTGCAAAAGATAGATGATTGGTTCCACACAAGCTAAAAATTAATGAATTAAGGCAAACCAACACCGATAAACGAAAAAACAAAACACAGTACCAATGCGTATGCGGATGCGTATTAAACCACTGCGATGAAATGCTGTGGAATATCTTCCTCAAACGCCAAACACTACAATATTCATGGCTGCTTCCTGTTTTACGGTCTTTTTGCATAACAGTTATAGATAGTGGTTTTCTCTTCTGAAACAACATTCATTTCTGTATATATGGCGATTTTCACATCGAGCCCGGATAGCATCTGCATCTATGGATCCCCGACCTAAGACCTCTATAAATAACGTAGTCGAAAGAGCAATTACGAACTGTTATAAAAACGACCAAGCGGCGCACATAACTACATGCACGCGTGGTCGGAACGGCCCGCGAACTAAGCCGTTGACTCACATTTCTTGTCTCGTTTGTTTCAAAGTTATCAGGTTGGCCAATGCAGCGACCATGGCAACCCGGCCCAGCCGCTGCGCTAGGGAAAAAATCGCATCAGATAGGGTAGTTTCGGACTGTCAGGTAAATGTTGGGTAACTGATCGTTACTGAGGCTCATCCTCTTCAGTTGGTTCGCCTCAACTTATACAATTATTTCGTGTATACAAGTGGAGATTGGTCTCATTAATGAATAATATCAGTGTCAAAAATAATTATTGGGATGGCAAAACTGGGGGGGGATGTTGGTACATACAGGACATCCCCCCTACCTCAAAAGTGGGGGGATAATCCCCCGCCTCCCCCCGTGATTTACTCACGCCGTTCTTCAAAATCGAGTCCTGCCCCTGATCATTGTTGTCTCAACAAGTTGTTGCAGGAAGAATTGTCGAGGGGGATGCAGTCAATAACTGGCTTGCTGCTCCGATCAAGTGGCTGACTCAAGGTTTTGCACATTTCATGTCTGAATTCTTTAAATGTTATTGCCACTCCGGTTTTGCACACTTCCTTACGGTGGGGCCATAACTTGCTGTTTCACTTTGAACAGGGTTTCCTATCAATTCTGGGGCAATCAATTCCATGATTTTTTCCATTGAATTTTCAGGCCAAATATAAGATTTCCATGACCTTCATATGACTCCGCACGATTTTCAAAAAAAGACCCAAAGCACCAAGATTAAACAGCTGTGAGAGTACCAACTCACTCCATGGAAAATTCCATAGCCTTTTCCATGACTGCGGGAACCATGTTTGACTGTCACTACAAACAAATGCAACCTGTGCTGCTTTTTCTGTCTTCAAACAGGCAGCTGTATCATTCAGAAATGAGACAGCCCCCAACTTGCGTAAGGAGAAAGGCAATGGTTTCCCAAATTCAAATTTGGCAGCATACACAATGCAGTGAATCGAGGCATGGTGGAACATTCAAACAGCTTGGCAGTTTCATGCTCGATGAACCATTGAAAGGGAAGGTTCAATTCGAATTGGCACAATATTTAACCTGCCTTCATTGAACAGATTAGTTACATTACTACTAACGTCAGAATTCCACTAAAGACATTTCAACCTCACGGCAATGCTGGTTCTAGGACCATAACAAGCATGCCTTTTCAGCATTGTGAGTAGTTGTATCACACCACGTTCCTATGGCAACCCCTCAGTGTCAGGAATATACAATCAAAAAGGCTATACAGTTCTCCTCTCGTTCAGTCACTCTTAAAATTTCTCATACGGCCTTTATTTCATGTCCAGCTCCTTTGCAGTCACGAAGCTACCCATACTGTAGTAATCTATTGAATTGACTGATAGGAAACGTACAATTGAAAAAACAATCGCTTGAAAACAATATAGTTTTAGGTCAAATTCGTAATTTTGTGGCATAGGTCCCTTGGCGAAACAATATATTCCGTTACGGCCACCGGGCTTTTCTGAAAATTCGCGAAATGATCAAACCGTTTCCTCCAAAAAAGAAATGATTTGAGTGCTGTATTATTGACTGAAGTTCTTCTTGTTGATGAGGTATCGAACAATGGCATTCATTTTCACTACCGTTGATGCTATTTTCTCAAATTATTTCAAGGCTGAATGGAGCTTTAAGAAGGCCGTAGATCCCACAGTCCCATTCACCACGGTCTACTGGCCCAGGAGTGGGGCATAAAAAAAAAAAGGAAAAAAAATGAAATAATGATCTTCAACCTAGTGAGCCATTGGCCCTCGGCAATCGCCAAAAAGTGTCTCGTCTGGTTGCGCGATCTGGTGGTTCCTATTTTTCACTACACAACAACCAACTGTTCATGCAGACATCGTCATGTCAAACGAACATCACATATTTTCACATATAACACATAAAAATTTCCTAAAAAACTACCAATAAGTTTGACTCTTAATATACGAAAGTCCCTTAAATGCTTTTTTCCTTCTTCATGCTCCTCCCCCCCCATTCTTCTCTCCGTAAATACCCAAATTTGAATAAAGTTTTATCGCTCAGTCAACTCACTTCTTTGATCCAAAATCCAACTCGAAAAATTAGCTTAATAGCTTATTTCAGGCTGAAAATCTAATGTCAGTTCAACTACCTGTCATCAAGGTCCTACATGCCAAACTACATCACTGTAGCACATATGGTTCTTGCATAATCTTACTAACAAGATTGCTTGAACAATAAATTACATAAAATAAGCTAATTACCAACTTGCTGTCCAAAATCTGATCAGATCGTGTACAACCCAATACCGGCGCTACACCCAAAATTTTGTCATAATCGGCCTCACGGTTTGTGAGAAATCCTGCTAACAAGGAAGAGTGACATACACACACATACCACACGCCCGCACACACACACGTGCAACACACACGCCAAAAGTGACCACTGAGTCCTCTTGCTGAATTTCATTCAGGCGAGACAAAAACATGTTATTTTGAAATCTCAGTCGAAACGTTGCACAACATTCATCTGAGTACAATAGTCACTGTTCACAACTCGCAACCTCAATTGTATAATGCATTTATGGTTCTCTGGTAGAGTTCCCCCCATAACCGCCTTCACCCACCCGACCCGCCTTCCCCCTAACCTTGTCACCGAGGGCCGGGGGGGTTTCCACTTTACTACCCATCATGCACTTGTCCAATAGCTTAATAAAAAACCCCACTACCCTGAACGAAGCCGATCGTTGTAGTAGGGTCATTGCCCAAGTCATTGTACGAATATCGTCTGTCAGAGACTGAGGGTTGAGTCATTGTAGGCAGTGGTTGTCCACAATGGGGGGGGGGGGAAGGAGGGGAAGGCCACCCCTCTACAGTATCTAGGGGGTGCCAAATGAAGGGGCCTACGCAAAAAAAAATTGTGAAAAACAGCGAACAAAAATAAATTAAAGATGTTATAGCCAGAGGTTTTTCGGAAAAAGTTTCATGCGAGACAAAAAGAACATCTATAACCTTGACGGATACCGACCAACACTTCAATGGGGAGCAAAACGACCAGGAATGGGTTGGCAGCCAAACGAAGTAGAAATGTTATTGATCCAGCTTAATCGTAGCAAGGTGCCTGGTAACGGCAGCCGTATAATTCTTGATTCCCGGAATCGCTGCGATATCTTGTGGTGAGGCATTCCAATCACGAATAAGCCTCGGGAACAAAGGAGAACTTATAACAATCCTCATTTGCTGCAATGTGGGAATATGAATCTTATGGTGACGCCGCGATTGGCACTGAACAGGCTGAAGAAGGTTCCCAATTGTAAGGATAGTGGCCAGAATGACTGTTTTGAAAACATAAGGTGCCATATTTTTCTCCTATCAGCAAGAGGAGCAAAATTGACAGTGGCTAACATCTCAACAACACAACCAAGAGTTCTGGAATCGTAATTGTTAATATGAATCACGCTCCTCTTTTTGAACAGACTCGAGTTGGTCAATATTCTTTTATGGAGGATTGCAACAGCAGAAGAGGAGTATTCGAGCACTAGTCAGACAGGGATCGATATGCCTCAAGCTTTGTTGACTTGCCTACAAGAAGACAAGTTCCTCCAAATGAATCCGAACCAAGATATTGCCTTACAAGATTGTTTGGATGTGTGCATTCCAATTCAACTTAGTAACTGTATGGCATAGTAGCAGATACTTTCTGCTCCCCAGTTTATCAACAGCATGTGAGCCATTTTTTCTATCTACATGTTATTTCGGCAAGAGCACTTCACCATCAATTATGGGTAAAATTGAGGGTTCCGATGCTGAATGCACTCGACAAAAATAACATTCCGTGAGCTATACAACCCCGGGGACTGGGACACATATAACACATACCCGTGCCGCCAGTAGAGACAGAAATCTGGTAGATTGTTGAGGGCGCTCTGCACTATTTGTACCATCATCACTCTGGAGGACCGCCAGGAAGGATGACAGAAAATTGCTGCAATAGCTGAAATGAAGGAAAATGCTGGAATGAATGCAACTCCTTCTATCTCTGCTGCTGCGGGCTTTCCAACAAATCAGACAGTATGACATCAATGAGGTCAAAACTTTCCACAAGGTGTTTTTTTAGGAGTGAATGGTACAAGGTATGAGGGAGGTAAAATCCCTTGGATGATGCCTCAGGAAATTCTAACCTCCTATATGCACCATCACGGTCTTAATTCAGCGACGGAGGCCCTTGTATCTATTCATTACTCCCCCCATAAAGTATTCCCACTCTTGCACAACCCTGAAACCTTTTCTTTCTGTTCTCCATTCAATGTTCTACACCAACTTCACTTCTAACAGTAATTATTCCTTGAGAGGGTGCTGTAGTAGGTTGGTAGGTGATGGTCCTATTTTGTTAGAGACAGAAGAATTTCTGCAGATCTTCAGGGACTGCGCATAACCCATTCCCTATCGGCGAATGTATGCAGAAAGGCAGAGCTTCTATCCACGATCTATCCGCATTGTTGACAGCATTGGAAATAGCTGCGCCGTGTTGTGTCACCGGATACTCATTTGAACACTTTTGGAAGTGCAGTAGCGGTTAGTGCATTTCTAATTGATGATTGATTCTGGAATTGATAGGTCATTTAATCAGCTGACTATGCATAAACCTATATAATGCCAAAGCTTGTAATGATTGGTGGATGCATATGCCGAACTAGCATGTCTACTAAACAATGGTTTCAGCAGTAGGTTTGTTTTCAGAATGCTTTGCACAAGTAGGCCATGCTGCCAATCTCGATTCCTTCTGTCCACTGAGGTATTATTGTGTGGCATCTAGTTATCATTGAAAAGATTCTAGGTGAGAATTCTAGACTCGGCTTGGCCTGTTATGTAACTGTTCCATCAATTTCGGTGTTGGAGAGAATGGGAGCATGTAGCCTATGAACAAAAAACAAATTCAACAAATTGGAATTTCTATGGTCAATACAAAATATAATTCACATTGAATGACTGAAAGGGGTATTCACTCAATCTGATCCTCTTTGCTTTATCACTCTGCATATCCTGTGGATAAACCATATTCAATTAGCTTCCCAAGATTTTCCAAGATTTCACAAATTTCAATCACTGGTCGATGTCAATGGCATGAGGATGAATCCGCGCCAAAGGCAGTATTCAAACTTTAGCCCGTAAAGGGTACATTATGGTTACATATTTGAAACCTTTAGCTTAACTATAGCAACCTTACCTGGGAAGCTGCTTAAAGAGCCTAATGGCCAGTTTGAATGCTCGGACACGACATTCTCCTATGGAGGACGTATCAGGTTGGAGATCTCGGTCTACAAGACAAAACTCAGATGTGAACTATGGAGTCTGTATAGATGCAAAAATTCACGGAATTATAGTGGTGTGCTCCAATCCAAACCTTTGTTTCTTACGAATCCAGAAGGATTTTTCCTCCCAGGTCATTGCACAAGGACTTAGAATAACTGGACTGATTCCTAGAATGAAAGATTCAGATGTGTGTGCGCACATTCGCAGTGGTGACTACGTCATGCTTCACGGAGCGCCAATGATGTGGTTATCATGTGGGTAGCACCACTGCCATTGGAGAGCAGCGCTGTGAAAGAGGGAAGACGAGTGTGAGAAACCTCTGATATAATGTTCATGTGATACAACGCCACTGAGTCCGGAAAACCTGCAATGCAGTGATTCCTGCCTTTTCGAAATAACTTGGACTGAGAGAGGTAGGGATGGAGCGGTGTGCGCCTTATACCAGCATGGGTCATGACGGATGCTACACACAACTATGTTACATAACATCACATTAGGCCATCACTATACAGTTACAGAGGGGCCGTGTGATATTGTGCTTCCGTACCGTACACCCTTTTTCTGCTTAATATATACGTTGCGTGTATAAGCACGCAAAGTTAGAAAAGTATGAGTTCGCAGTCACACGGGAAGGACAGAAAATGATCGCTTCTGTGTTGAACAATAAAGCCAAAAAAACAGCTAATGTTTGGAATATTGATGTAACAGCTAACAGATAATATTTTTGATTCAGCGCGAAATTTGACAAGAACAAAATCCTTGAAAGGGCGGATTAAAATGTGTTAGCACCGCACAGTAGGTTACTCCATCTAAAAATGATTCCTGCCTAATTGTCTAATATTACTCACAGTGAAAGCAGGAGGTATTTGTTTTCCCTGGCATCGGCGTCTAGTTCATTCAGAGCATCAGTGATACCTGCAAGAAATATTCACTTTTGATTAGGAATTGGACTGCATCGACTCTTGACTTGGGCGAGGAATAAAAAAGACTAACGAATACCAGATATGAAAGGATTTCATTTCATACTCCCATAGATATGACCAAAAGGAAATTCTCTACAGAGAGCCAGGGGTTTGGAGCACTGGAATCGGACCTTCTGGGTCATTATATCCACGTGTCTCCACCGCCACGTCCGCCGCCAGAAGATTGTGTTAGCGCAATAACTTTACAACACTGGTCCCCCCGATTGTTCAAAGATGCACACATCACCTATGAAAATTGGTTGGGTTCGAAAGGTGGCAGCCATCTCTGATTTGCAATTTTTTATCACGGATTCACACATTTTGTATATTGCGATCATTTTGAGACAAACTCATTTAGCCCGTGGGACCCCCACCTAGTGTGCAATGTACAAATTTTACCTTCCGGGTCATTTTCCTTTCGTAATCTGTTCTGGAACACACTGAGATTTCATCCGCCATCCTCGGTTTTCACATGCAGACGGCAATATCCCTGGTATGGGAGAAGCTGTCTCCTCCCTCCACCGCTGACACCGGAATCTCTCCCTGAAGGGGAGTCCATCCACAGAGGGAGTCCCGGAATGGTCTCATGTTCTGGTCGTAGACTCCTAGAAAGGCTCAAGCTGGCTAGGAGAGACGTGGAGCGGGATGGTCAGAGCGGGCTGAGATATGAAGCTGGGAGGAGGGGGAAGACGGTAATGATTTCAGTTGCTTGAAGTAGCAGATATAGAAGGATCCTAGGGTAATCGAAGTATTATTCCGTTCGAAGTGTCATTGACAATAACCAAACTAGACATGTGAGGGTGGGTAAACTGCTGATGTGATATCAACGCTTGATGTCCTTGAAAGTTTCCGAGTTTTGTGCTAAATCCCCCCCCCCCCCCCCCCCCCCCCCCAAGATAACTCTGTATGTTGAGTAAAACCTGCAAAATACAGTAGGGAGCAGACATGCAATAATTGCCACTCCATCTCCATCGAGATTTTACAAGTTCGGACATCTGTACCAAGTTTCAGATCAATCGGATGAAGAGTTATTGCAACTAAGCCTAAAGTGCCCAAAGGCCACAGAGCTGACACGGCTCCAAAATCATAATAATTCACGAACAGTGTGCTGGGAGGATATAATGAGCAGTAACAAGACGATCCAAAAGGCTCAGTCATTCCTCTTACATGGAGCTCACCGGAGATATGAAACCATTCCTCACAGGATTAATGACGGCAGGTTATACTCTTATGCTAAACAGGTCATGTCTGCTATATTGGGAACATTATTCTAGCTCATGGTGGGAGACATGAGGCAAAAGGTGTTTTGAAATGGGACACATTGTATTGCCTCAATATGCTTGTGACATTCACGCAGAAAACATGCTGGAAGCTGTGTGGTCAAAGCTGATGCAAAAACACACTTGTGGAAAACACTGTAACAAATGAATATGACTGGGATATGGGAAAAAGCAAAAAGCATCTTAACAGATATTAGATATTACCCCTGATAATTAGTGAACTTGTCACACCGATACCAGACGCACGAACCTCTCGCTTGTTCACATCCAGACGCACCATTCAGTGAAGTCACTCCATGTGTTCCACGGGGATTCCAAAAATCAAGCCAAGCCAATACGGTACTCGATACTCTGCACATGTCACCTCTCAAGGTGCCCACATGGATGGCAGGGACATTTCAAGAGAAATGCCGGGCCAATAGCAAGGCGGGAAAAGTCCTCGGGCTTCCGACCGAACTCACAATCAAATGGTTTGCAGTCGGGGGCTTCTACCGGAATGATCTAATCCACCTCCAAGAATACACAACATCATCATCATTTAAACCAGTTCTCATGTCAGGAGTCCAATGGAGGCATGGGAAGTTGGAAGTCAATGGCACAACCCTATTGTGGGCCAAGGCACTGTCAATACCCTTGGGCTGAGAGGTCACTGTGCACAATTCAATCCAACACACTGTTGGCAAAAGAGTCAACAAGGGAAGGACAGACCACAGATAGAATATGAACTGTCGCAGTGGCATAAACTAGGTCAGAATATCATAAATGACAATAGAACCTACACTCAACAATAGAGACAAAACAGCAATGAAACAAGAGGGGTTGGCACAGCCGTGATGCATATTCCTACGATGTCTAAAAAATAGAGCTTACTTGAGAGCTGTCATGTAATTATGGAGGACCCTCCGTTGGCCTCAGAGCTATTGGCCTGTAATACTGACAGTCAGAAGGTCCTATGAACTTGGTGACGTGAAATCCATGAAGGGCTTGTTGGGGCTGTATCTCGTCCAACAATAAAGATAGGATAATAATAACATTGGGGAACTTTTTTTTGTGACCGGATTTAGTCGCAAAGCTAGCATCACATAGTTTTCCCTGATCTCGATGACCGGTCAGGCATATATAGTATACACCCTCAGTCGTCTACTGCCAAATAGGTGTAAGGTGATCTACCCTATTATCTTCTCAAATTTTCTGAGCGCCTGAAAGCAACAATTGCGGTAATTTTTCACTGTGAGAAATAAGCTGATAATAACATAATAACCAATATATGTGATAAAACAAATTGATCCTGTTATAGCCATTGTTCTAACCCACATTTATGTTAGAATGTTCTGTCCGCCCAGGCATTGTGAGAGCGCATGTCAAGGCAAAGCCAAATTATTACTCGTTTTGGTGTTATAATGTTAAAGCGAATGCAAAATCAATTCAAAATATCACTTTGTTTCATTTTATTCATGTTCGGTTGGGAAGATTGGCTCCCTCAAATTTCAATAATTTGGTGATTTGGGCAACTGGCAACCATTTTATAATGCCAATCCTAACAATTATAAGTGAAAAGTTAAGACCTATTTTCTTTCTTCTATTAAAAATTCAGATATGACGCTTGTCAAATATTGCCAATTTGGTAATAATTGCCAACTGTGGCAGTGATAAAATAATAAATAAAATTGTAACTTTATACCGAACATGCCTATGGTATGAAACAAGTTTTGATTTGCGTTATTTTCAGTTTGACTGGGCTTGCCATTTCACCCACTAGACAGTTCAAGTTACAGACCGATTCTCCCTGGTGTTATATGACGGCCCTCTTTTTTAACTGTCTCACGTTTTGAAAAAAGGACCGTTCATCTCATGTTTACTAGTTATTGTTGAGAGTACCAGTGGGGAGGGGGGTCGTGGGAATGTTTTAATTTTTGGCAGAGAACTTTGGCTGGATTGTTCAGCACACTGTCCATGCTACATTAACTGCTATCATGTACATCGTATGACATTGTATGATACTATACAATTATCATTTCATCAAATGTAACCATGCTAGTCTTGGGCCCCGCATAGACAATCGTACAACGACAACTATTAAGTGGACAAATTTGTGGGTGATTGGATTAGCTTAGTCAATGGCCAGGATTGCACATTTTGAATATAGTCCAACTCCGATCAGCTTCCCCTGACTGCCTTGGGGAGCTCAATCTGCATGCTCCCTACCTCTTCTTCCGCCTATGTTTTAATTGGGGACACGTTGGGAGCTTAAGTGGCATTAGCACCATTGTAGCTGTGAGGCACTCATTGCATTGTTGGAGTGTGTGCCATCTAGACACGCCCTTTCATCACTACAAGGTATAATATAATGCCCAGTGCAAAGTGCCAAGTGGGCACGATTGCAATACTGAAACTCCAGTATGCTGCTAGCCAGATGAAATAGTAACATTCACATTCACATTGTAGATCGAATCAGTCATGAATGAGTTTCACTCACATGGATGACATCAAAGTAAGATTTGAAGATGACCTCCAGGTCACTAGGCTTTGCTTGGAAGAGGTGTGGCTTCAGGAGGTGCAGTATGGTCACAGTGTGACTGAAGAACTGCAGGTGACCTTTGCCCCGGAACTCCTCAGTCAGATGAGTCGACCTCGCAGGAGAACCCCTATCATCGGGAGCTGCCTATACACAAGAACACAGACAGGGAGATAGATGTGAAAAATGCAACGTAATATAGAGCTATGTGTGCATGAAAGGTAGAACCTTCAACTGAAGAAACATGTGCTCTGCCTCATGTGGGCCTCAGTCATTGGCAACTGCCATACACATTCAAATAGGATACCCTACTCCTTTACAAGAAACTCATACACTGTAATTATTACAATATAAAATTTGAGCCCTGATTTAATTAAATCTGTGTTTCTTCATTATGTTTGTGTGATGCATATTATTCTCTGAATCATTCTGTTAGTACAATGACCATGTACATATTCGGATCATTTTATGCAAGTGCAAGTTCCTTGAATCAATGTCATGATGAAAGAGAATGCTCCAGTATTTCCATGCGTGCAGTACATTTCCATCAGATAGAATATGGTATAGATGTGGTATTTCCAATGGAGCTGTACCTGTGTGTTGAATGAAGGTCTGTGTACATTGCAAAGTATGGTAGGCAAGTGTGACACTGGAGTCCCTACAAGAAGCAGCTGCTTGTATATGTGCAAACAGATATAGTTGGAGCAGTCGGCTTAGTACATGGCTGCGATGGGTGCAATAAATGTGATCACTGTAACTTGAGGAGTAGGACAGATGCACCACTCCAATCGAGGATCCCCTACACCCAGCATTGTCAGCCTAGTATGCATGAGTGCTATGGGTTCACTAGATGTGGAAACTAACTTGAGGAGTAGGACAGATGCATCAACTCCAATAGAGGAACCCCCAGAAATTTTTAGCTGCCTATATGAACGAGTGTCATGGGATGTGGAAACTGTAACTTGAGGGGTAGGACAGATGCATCCACTCTAACAGAGGAACCACTCCTTAGCATTGTCAGCTGCCAGTATGGACGAGTGCTAAAGGTACACAGAATGTGGGAAACCGTAACTTGAAGAGTAGGACAGATACATCCACTCTAATGGAGGATCCCCTGCCCAGCATTGTCCGCTGCCTGGATGCCTATGATATGGTCAGGGGTGTACAAGGCTGTATGTGTTAAAACATCAAACAACAGTAGATGAGGTACTGCAGATGCATCTGCTCCTGTCATCAGCAGCTGCTTCTACACATATAAACAGGAAGACCTTTTCAGAAATGAGAAACATCACTCATCAAAATTTGGGGGGGAAAAAAATAATAGGCTAGCATGAAGAAGCCAAATTTCTGATGATCCCTGGATTTCTACAGAGGATAAGTCCTGGAAGTGAAAATTAAATTCCACCATTTTCCCCAGAAATATGGGAACTCTGGGTAACCACGCCCTAAAACCCACTCTCATATGACACTATGACATCTTACCTCATCAGAAGGGCAGGGTGGGATGAAGCTAGCGCACGCAGGGCAGCAAGGGCAGCCGTTCTTCCTCTGGTCCCCAGCCTTACTACTGTGAGGGGAGGCCAGAAGGGTCAAAAGCCTGTCAAGGAGTAAAAAAGTTGAATCCATCAGTCACAAATAATTGTTGTCATGATTAGAATTATTCTACCTATTCAGTCCACTTGGCTACATGGTAGGATGAATCTATTATTATTATTATTATTATTATTATTAGGCTCAGGTGTGTGTACAACTTGCAGACACACAATGTTGAGGTAAAATTCAATGAACAGCACAATGGGAAGGAGGAGGGGGGGGGGGGGGGGGGGGGGAAGAACTCCAGGAAAAACAAGTAAACCCATATTGAGCCTAACACAAAAGGAAACCCAACACACACTCCCCAAGAGATCAATGAGACCATGAAGTCAAGATTTTTGCCCATCTCAACTGCAAGTACAGCCACCTAGAGGGGGGAACCACCCAGTGAATGTTTGAACTCGTACTGGGAATGTTTGCTTGCAAAGCATCGATGATACCACTTTGCCACTCTTCCATCATAATTACCGATGCCGACATTCTCTTTCTGCTATAGGAGGTATACCCTGAACGTGATGCAGAACTTGGTGGTGTACATTCCAATCTCATGTCTTTGGCATGATTCAAGAGGTCCTCACTCTGCATGTTAGTTGCTCTGACTACCTGGCTATGCGAAGCATGCCAGGAGTGTAGTTTGAAATGTAGACAAAAATACAGCAAAGAAAGAGATTGGTTATTCAAAAAAACTGAAATTAGTCCTGCAGCTACTTTATTTCTTCATTAGGTAATCTACATTTATATTTAGAGCTTTGAGTGATCATGGAAGCGTGACTTTCCCTGGTTCCAAATCATTTATGATTAGCCCGAAAAACAACCATGTTTATTTTACTCAGTCTTACAAAATAGGAGACCCAATACATTCAATGATTTTGGTGCAGTAAGGTAGAACAAATACCCATAAATATGCTAGGTCACTTCCTCACTCAATAAAAGTAATTGACATCACATTTTCATACTTTTGCTGAACAGGAAAGCATGACTTCCCCCACTCAAATAATTTATTGATCAGCTTTGAAATAAAGCAATGCAGAAATTACATGGAAGATTCATGGAAGAACAATACATTTGACTCTATGCAGTGAGGTAGAAACAAATCACTGTGCGAGAATGAATCAATCCCTGAGGGGAGGTTGGAGCTCTTAGCCGTCATGTGGTGCGGGGTGACGTTAGAGAGGTGGATCACAATCTCTGGGATCTGTAGATACATCTCTGTCAGCAGCATCTTGTACCATGGACGAGGGGCTGAAAATAGATACAAACAGTAGGCCAGCTCAGAGATAAACATTCAGATAGCGCCATCTATCAAGGAACCTATTAAAGGCCAATGGTCATGTAACAGATTCCTTTAAAATGGCACAGGGGAAAAGAGGACATATCGAAACCCCAAACCCTAAATTTGGATGTTCTAGCATGTTGCCTTGTTGAGATATTCCACTTACTTTTGAGAAATTTGAGGAATCTATGACATCACAGGGGGAACGATGAAGAGGCCGCCCATAGACCCTACACGGTAGATGCTTGCATTTCGTGCCGTTATCACAGGAAGACCAAAAAAGATTTTCAAAAGTGACTTGACTTTGTATTACCCCTGCAGTTACCCCCATGATGTCACAAGGGTAATTTTGCAATATCTGATTGTGTTTTATTGGAAGGTTTGAATCAGCCGAGATTCCATTAAGCGTCCGTCTAACTGTACAGAATTTGTTCTCCGCAACAGTCTCCGTGTGACCGCAAGGTGTGAGGCGATAACAGCCAGACTCTCACCGCCGCGAGCGGCCAACCCGCCGTAAGCCTTGCTAACTTCAATTGCGAGATTTTGAACGAGTTCAACATTTTTAGGGATTCCGCAAGGCCAATTAGTTTTGGGAGGGCATTCATATAATTGAATGTTGGGTGACTGGAGTAGTACCGATCATGCTTTGAGTGTACCAACTTCTTCAGCAGTTCTTCGAAGGCATTTACACAATACCTTTGAAGAAAACATCCCTAGTGTGAGTTCTCTGCATGTCCCTAGGACAATATGGTCAACGGCTCGCGAAAGCTTACAGTCGATTGCACAAATGACAGTATGTAATCTTTCGCAAGCGGTCAGAAACTCTGCGTGCGGTGACCCCCTCTGTGTCACTAATGAGAAACCTCTCTTCACGCCACAATACCTGCAGCGTTATCTGCTGGTTCAAGAACTCGCCAACCTTCTCAAGAGTGTCTCGATCGTCAGCACAACACCGCACCAGGAGGTCAAGCCGTTGCTGGATAACAGCGAGGGCGCCCTTCTCAGTAACTGATGGAGAGCTTGATGCCTCCTTAATGATGTATGTGCAATTTGGCATGACTGGTCCGGCATCAGTGAGAGGATATCTTCCTCACCGCATTTCTGAGGAAGGTGAATGCAAGAAAGTTGACTTTGTGATCCATCACTACTGGAATTTCAAGCACATACCATCGGGCAAGCATATTTGAAGTATAGGCCTTAGTCATTCTGGATTATGGCAATGGGGCTCTACAGTTTGTTGTACATGGTTTGTGAGCCTTGGAAATGGTAATAATACTTCTTTGGCCATACCCGAATGTGGGTTGGGGTTTAACATCAAAAGATAGCAACTTGCAGAATGCCTACCCCACATTCTTTCCCAGTTCCAATTCCTCATGCTGACCCGCCGGGCCTGGAAGGCAAAAGGTATTCTTATCAAGGTCTTCGGTATGATACGACCGGGATTCGAACCCCAGTAAGTAAAGTAAGGTGATGTTCTACCAACTGGCCTTATCACTTGGTAACACTAATACCCAGTGGTGATGAGAACCCGTTGCATGACGATCGTATTCTAGAGCAACAGGACTCTGTGGTTCTTGGTGTTTAGCGTTGTCAGATTCATCGGAGTAAGGAGGTTGAAATGTTACCCAGTGTGAAGCTTTCAGAAAAGAAACCATCCTAATGCAGGACAGGGACATTGAACGAGGTAATGATAGGGAGGGCTGGGGGGTATTACCTTTGTCGCTCTGATATCTCTCCCCTGCCAGATCCTAGGGTTATGGAGACAGGCCCAGAGGAAATCCGCACAGTTGAAGGATTAAACCTGTGTGAGAGAATGAATAATGGCTCATCCACTCGTTTCATTTTGTAGAAGGAGAAGCATTGTGAATATTTTCAAAAAATGTTGGGAATAGACCACTAGATGGCTGTTTATCTTGACTACATGAACCCCCCAGATGCCCCTTCACATCATGTTCACATTGTGAACGGTTTCCATCATGATCGAACACACACTGTGAGGGAAGTAGCAATTTTTATCAACTGGGAACGGATAGATAATAACACCCGCTGAGCTTGAGTTTAAAGCCAATGGTCATGTGATCGATTTGCTTTCAACTAGCACAGGTGGAGGTTCTAGCATGTTTGCCTTATTGAGTATATTTCACTTACTTTGAGAATTTGAGAATCTAAGACATCATGGGGGGAATGATGCAAAGGCCGCCCATAGGCCCTTCATAGTAAAAGGTATTCACTCAAAAATAAGTGAGATTATTCTTCATATTTTGTGAACGATTATGTAGGTTTCTATTCGGATCCCATCTATATATTGTTCAGTACAAGATTTTTCAAAGGTACATGTTTTACATTGATTTTGTATTATAGGGATCCCGCAGTTCCCTCCATTATTTCATCAGGCAATTTTTGCACTTGCTGATTGTACCTTGTTAAAACACGTGAATCGGCTGAAATTTGGTGTGGAGTTTTCGTCTGTCATACCGTCATAAATAGAAAGTACTCTAAGTCCAGTCATATTTAAATGACACTTGCCTCTAAGAATCAATTTGTTCTGGAAATTGGCACCTGTATCCTAGAACCAGTTGAGGGTGTGGGGGGGGGGGGCAAGTGGCATCCCTTTTTATTTACTTATGAGTCAAGTAAAGGGAGATCACGGCTGATGTAGCAGTCAACAGACTTCTGGATTCTTCCCAAGTTTATTGCTGTGTCTTTTGGCAGACCAACGAATGAATGTGTAATACAGCAAGTCAAAACACTATGTATGGTAACTGGTAAACAGTTGATGATCGTAGTGTCAACACCACACTCTCTCAGTTTCCTCAAGGGAATAGAGTCATAGGTCAATGACTGAATGACTACCAAGTCATTAAACACCATCACATCACCTAATAAAACTATCAGTCTTTGGAAACAGGTAGTTCTGTCAGTGTAGCACATGCCTACGGAGCAAAACATGAAACATTGTCCGTTGAGTGACATTGCATGAAATGAAAGATGCAGCCAAGAACATCGCATATGCCACGTTGCTGGGAAGAGTTCTGTTGAATCACCGTGGAGACATATTAGGTCATTTGGAGCCCAAGGTGAGTAATGAATAAAATATGGTCAATGTTTTCATTGTCGTCACCACGATAAAGCTGGTCCACGGTTACAGTTAATAAGATCACGTGACGTTAGGGGTCAAAGTCACAGGGGACACTGGCCGCTCGGATGTTGCACCGTACATTGTGCAAGCAGTCTAGCGAAGCTCCCCTAACGGAATACACCTCTACCATCACAGAACTACCATCACAGATTCTCCCCCCCCCCACATCTTATCAACGATAAACATACACCAAGATGAGATAACTGGTTGCGTCTCAAAGAGTGGTGACAGATTGAGAATAGGCCATAATGTAGAGCTCGGGGGGGATCTCATCTGTAACTCTGAGCTGTGTCAGTGGGAGCATGTGCACACATACCATAGTGAGAGGCTTCTTTACCCATTGCCACAAATTCACACTGAGAAAAATGAGAGGTTTTATGAGCACAGACAGGTGCTCAGGAACGTTGCAAAAAGCATGATGGGACTTACCTCTCAATATTAGAGCTCAGCAGGTGCTGGATACATCGCTGTAAGACATTCCAGTCAGTCTGGTGGGCCAGAAGGTAAGGGGGTAGATGCTTACCCCCTTACGGTGATGTGACTTCAGGAATAGGGCCTCCGGATTGGTCAAAATTTCTTGGAGGTCAACCCGAAGTGACCTATCGAAGGACAGATACCAGCAGGCAGCGTGAATGCCATTTGAATCTCTTGTAAATGCTATTATGCTGTTCTTTCAAGGTTGTTTCTTCCGTGGGGATGGGAGAGTGGGAAATCCCCAGAGAATGATTTGATTTCATTAGGTTTTGAATACTATAGAAAATGAGTGGTGTTTGAAGGTCAGTGGCACGTGTGGCACTGACTGCGAAGATCATGATTATTACAATTATAATTCAAGAATTCCAAATCATCGACTCCCAAGTCATGCACTCAACATAAAAATAGTACAGTAATGTAATGTACTTATTTTTGTGTTGTTGGTTGAAAAGAGAACCGATAGGGACCTCTTCAATGTTAGGTCAATGCATAACATACATTTTTAAAATAATCGTGAATTCAGTTGAAAGAAACATTGAACATGCACTTCCCATCTCATGGGGATAGAAAGGCAAATTCTATGTGAACTCAGTGGTCACCATTTTTTTTTTCACCCTCCATTGGGCCTAGAAAAATAATTGTAGATAACATCAAGTTTCAAGTTCAATCTTCCATCAAAGCACACCACTGCAATTTTTAACAAGTTCACACTTCCAACACAGACTCTCTCATCCCATTAACACGAGTGTGATCTATACTGTCTGTCAAATCTTCAATGCTAGCTAGTCAGATTGGCAGCTACTAGCAATGCCCTATTTTTAGATAGCAAGCCACTTTTGAAGCTAATTGTTTACTGTTTACAATTCCTGCGAAGAATATTCAGTCAAAAACATTTTCTTTCACAAGAATTGAATGATCTTTTCTCTTAGGCAGGGAAGGCCTCCTTATTAATTTATTCCAGCAGAGATGTGGCTGCCTCCCATCCCCTGGGGAGCCACTTACATGAATTTGACTCCAGAAATACCATTCCAGAAATACCATTCCCCTCTACCCTTACAGGTTTTATATCGTCAGAAGGGTTTGGTCTTGATCTTAGCCACTGTGGACGGTCTCATAGGAGCACAGAAAAGTACACAAGATTCATTTCTTCTGCTCAACTGCCATGTAGACTATGGTAGACATGTAGACATTGGAGCGTGGTGGCCTAATTGGTTAAGGCGTCAGATCTTGTAACCCAGAGGTTTGGGTTCGAACCTGCCAGTTTTACCCTTGAGCGAGGTACCCTATCCCGCTTGCTTCTCTTCACCCTGGTGTACACAAATAGGACCGTGAGGTATCAGAACACAATGGGCGCTGATTGTAGCTGCCGCAGTATACTCTCCGGGATTGTCGAGTGTGTGACTGGTTCCTATGATCGGGGTAATGTCTGTAAGCCGCTTGGGTTGCCTTGGTGGTAAAGCGCTATATCGAATTCGACATTACCATCATCATGGCATGTTGAGGGGATATATCAGATGCTGACTAAATTGCCTATGGCAAGAGAAGGTTAAATGTCTAAAAAGGTGAGAACAGCACAAGTTCAAACCTAGAAGGTGTTATTTTGAACATGCATATGCTGATAATTAGAGGATGAAATCACATGTAACATGCGTGGAATATAGGGACATGTTTTTTTTTTCTCTGGAGGGGGGTACAGATAGTAAGACTAAGATGAGCATCGGCTATAACTCACCCAGACCTTTCACAGATCAGGTGTTCTGTTGGTGGAGTATATGGGGCCTTCAAATGTGAGAAAAGGAAGACGCCAACACTTAGATAACGGAGCAAGAGTTAAAATGGCGTGAACTAGAAAGCCAAGAAGCGTGAGGATTCTTTGGACAATACAGTGTTTGAATTCTCCAGGCCAGGCTTGGTGGACTTCTGATATCCAAGATATTATGTGACCAAGGCAAAATTGTCTGCGTACCAGAATTTCAAAGTTTCCACTTTTTCCCATGTTACCCCTGACTCACACTAAAATGAAATAAATTGCCATCCTGTACTAATCATAGGGGAAAACAACTGCCAAGTTGAAATATCTCACCCAAATTATCCTAATTTTACTTTTCCCTTTTCCCCGAAAATGAATGCCCGATTTGTACTAAAATGATTAGTATTTCAAGTACTCATGATGGGGAACACACCACCAGTGTCACCTTCATTCTGACCAGGCATGTTGAACTCAGCCTGTACATGGTCAAAAGTACCAAAGTTGACTTGAGCCAACCAGGCAGTCTGAACTTACACACACCACGCTTGAATGTATAGATGCTGAATCCCGTCCCAGGATTGAATTCAAGCATATAAAAATCAAATCATGGAGCTTGTGGAATGGTTGAGCATTCAGGCCTTGATCTCAAAGAGAGCCAGGCACAATAATTTTTCACTGTGTTGATAACCCCACATGGAACATGACGAGTGGGAGAATCTGGACAGAGTGATCAGGTTGTTGAACAATGAATGTAGCTGACTTTTTGAGATGCAAAAGAAATATTGGGGCGCGGGGGTGTGGTGAGAGTTTGACAGGAGGCCAGTGTATTAGGCCACGTTGTCAGGACAGAGGAATCCCAGCAGCAGCGTAGCGAGAACAGTTACCATCTGCCGCATGATTGGCAAGAATGTAACCACATATGTATACATGGTCACAATTAAGGTACCTGCTCACACCCGGGGCACTTGGGTTTGTTACGCTTTGCTACCACTTAAAAAAATGATCCACGCCATGCTTGTTACTACAACTGCTGCTGCCCGGGTTTCCATTAGGCAAAGGTCTGGTGGGCCTGTGACACAAAACGGGGGGAATGAAAGGGCATGATGAAATGTCTTAGGGTAATGAAGTGTACCCAAGGCATTGGCACAGTGCTAGGACTATGAGGTTTGGGCAGTCATACAAACTATTTCAGTGGTGCACTGCATCCAAAGATGCATCTAAATGCAAACATAATGGCACTCATCCAATGCCATTGGGCGTATCAATTGCACCCAGATTCTATCATTCAAAAGGTGCTCTGACAATAGGCAGCCCTTGAAACTCCAATTGTTCAGTGGTGACAGCTTCCAATGAGACTCATTTATGGTGTTTTATTTTTGGATGCATTTAGATGGGATTCGGTTAAATGCCAAATTGGGTTGGTACAGTCATCCCAGCTACGCCTGTAGTATTTTTTTTAAAAAAAACCCCCCCATGGAGCATCAGTGTTACTTGCACGCGGGGAGTGGTTTTCCGGTTTGCACAGCGGACCTTGCACACAAAATCTAGTGATTGTGCGATAGTCACAATGGCCCTGATGATGCAGAGGGGTCTAACCCTATTAAGATGCTCGACCTACAAAGAAGCAAATGTTGACCACTCCAGGTTGTGGGTAGGCCTAATCAGGATGCCGCCACACCCATGAGTGGCCATCCAGTGAGCTATATGCAAGCAGACCTGCTGAACAAACCCAGAGGCTACCTCCAAGTTGGGGGCATGCGTCGAGCCACATGCTCTAGTTGTCTAATGATTATGCTTGGAGCCCCCCAACGGTTTGGGTCTGATTTTGACAAAGTGTCTGATTCTTCTCTAAGCAGGAAGAATCAAATTAGCTGCCAGGTTGAAAAAGTAGATCATTCCTCCATATCAGGTCGCACGAAATTATTCACGTTCAATTTTTCACTTTGACCAACCTGCAACCAACTCAACAATTGACGTATGCAACACAAGAGCATATCGACAAGGGGACGATCCCACCTTCCACTACTTGAACCATTATCTCTCCAGTTTTAAAACTTACCAGTTGGTCGCAGCTTCTTGCTGAAGTGGTCCAGTAGTCTGTTCAGGGTGACGTCTCTTATACAGTGGGTGTCCGGAGAGTGTGCTTACCCCGAGCCAAGCTCCTCGTACACCGGGGAAGAAAACTTCTTCAAATGGTGGGACAGAAAACAAAGAGAGTTCGCTTCAGATTGGGGTGAAATCCAGAATTCAGACCATTTGGTGTGAATATTGACATGATCGTATGAGCAGTCACATTCATTTCCAATTGTACGATTGATCGTCGACCATTGATCAAATGATTACTCGGAATTTGAACCCAGGTTTTCCCAAAGGGACAAACAGGTAATAGGAATCTCGACGCCACCACTGGTAAATTGTGCAGACAACTTGATGACTTGCAAGTTGATATCATGCCCTTTCGCCTCAAAGACATGACGAAGTGCTCCAAAGATATTACAAACCGTACTATACAGCCACATACTTCTTTTCCTGTTTGTTTATTGCCAACGACACATGTCACTTCAAGAGAAAGAGAGGCTGGCTCACCCCTTGATGTAGGCAACTGAACAAAGCTGATGGAGACTGCTGTTAGAGTGATGGTGATAATCATACTAGCCTGTCATTCATCATGGTGAACAGACCTCTGAGACGCCTTAGTACCACATAAAGGTACTCTCAGCTGATGATGATGACGATGATGGTTTCTTTTTTTTCTTGGTTGTTGCTTCCTTGGCTGGTCTTGCATCAAAACATCTGAACACAAGCAAACAAGAGCAATCAGTGACATCTTGGTAGCCAGCAAATGCAATGTACGGTCAAGGGCTGGATCCAGGAAGGTGCAACAAGCTTGTCCCCCCCCCCCACTCATTTGCCATATAATAAATGTTGAAAGGTTAGAGAAAATAAACCAGGATATCTAAAAGAGGAGTGAGTCCTTGGACTGATCCCATCTGAGACTGAGAGTGTCAATGTTAAGGGATCAATATTGGGAACATGTACGATATACCAATATTTTTCGACTCTGTTGATCTTAGAGATTTGACTGATTTCCAAAGTCGGATAGGACATGTATCATTATGGTAAACCTACAAACCAAGTATGAGCACATCCAAACCAGGTGGAGTTAGATTGTGTCACCAGGCTGAATTGGCAAAATATCGATTTTCCACACTTTTCCCCATTTGAGTTCATACTGTACAAACCCTGCAAACATACTTTTTTTCCATCAAAATTGCACGAAAAAGTTTTACATGAAGTAATAAGTGTGTTGAGGAGAGAGGGATGATAGCTCTGATTGTACTTTCAAAAGAGAAAGAGAGTAGAACCTCTGCAAAATGTTGAGTCAGTTAACACAATGAAACAATGGACTAAACCAGGACATGTGTAGGCGGGTGTAACTACCGCCCACATGTATCTCCCTGCTTTTGATCAATCATTGGGAAGAAGTATCTAAGATGCCTCATCCACAAGTTTGTTGTAATCCTTGTAAGTTACAAGAAAGTCAAATAAACTATGCAACTTTGACCCACGAGGCCTCGAAAAGACCTTTAACTTCGTCAGAAACAAATGTGTTCCACCATATCAACCAAGTTTTGTTCCAATCTAACAAAGTTTGGAAAATGTTATAACATTATGCAAATTTGACCTCTGATGACCTCAAATGACCTCCACATTTTTTGGGATCAACTATAGTCCCCATCCACCAAGGTTTTTTTTTACGTTCAAATCTGCCCAAGTTTGGAAATCGCATAACATTGTATGGCAATTTGACCTTCCGAGCCCTTTGAAATGACCTCCACATTTTTCAGGATTAACTATAGTCCATACCCAAAAAGTTTCGTCAAAATCCGACTAACTTGAAAAATTGCGTAAATTTGCAAATTAGCGACCCAGCATTGCAGTGATGCCCACTTCCAAACTCATCCAGATTTCACTGGGGGCGGAAACTGTGTACCAAGTTTCAAATCAATCGGATAAGCCTTAAAGAGTTATTGCGCTAACGCCTAAAGTTTCTGGAGGCGGCGGGCCTGGGACTGCGGGCTACACACCAAAACCATAATATAACCGGATACTTACAGGTCGTGGGGAGTAATGTGATATTCTCTGTTGATCATGTCAACATGGTGCAATGGGGACTCTCCCTCATTTATCTAAATAATGGAACATCATATTGAGTTGGTGTTTGGGCTCCGGACATAGGTTTCCTGTTCCCCACAATATAACCACTATTGTATTATCAGTTCTTTTTTGAAGTTTAAGACCACTTGCAAAACCCATTATTATATGCATCTTCTATTAGGAGGGTTTAGCCCTCCTCTTTTTTTGCCTCTTTTGAGTTCCGGGTAGCATGCATAGGAATTTAACAAGGTGCCAACGTTTGTTTCCAAAAAGTGTGTTGATTGAATCAGCTGAATTAAAATAAAAGCTGATTATTTTTCGCAAAAGTCACCAGATGAGATGCCTGATTCAGAAGTAAATTTCAGGGCCCCAATTGTGGAAATGAATGCTGATCCGCCCCGCACAAAACCAAATTATCAGAATCAATTTTACAAAACCTGAACGAGCCTCACCTTCTGTAATGCTGTAGTATTTCTGTCTCTGGTTGAGACGATGTTGTACTCAATCAGGAGCTGTAGTACAAAATAAATGGACAGTAATGGTATGTACGGGGTAGACAAATATGCAACGGCATACGGCTATGATCAACGTCCATGCATGTATGGATGGTATAGGATGGGGGTGTATGTGTTGGGTAGGGGCAGTGTGTTAAGGGAGAACTGTTTATAGCATATAACAACCATTTCGGCTCAATGTCTAGGAAGGGGGTGGATGTTGCTTAGGATGGGGGTGCGAGGTATTAGGATGGGGGTGGCTGTGTAGGGGGTAGTGGCATATGTGCTAGGGGAGACCTGTTTTATAGATATAGGAACCATTCAGGTTGGATCGAGTAGAATGGGGGTGGATGTGTTCGGATGGGGTGGATGTGTTGGATGGGAGTGGCTGTGTTGAGGATGGGGGTGGATTTGTTAGGATGGGGGTGGATGTGCACGGGGGGACCTGTATATAGCATATAGCAACTATTAAGGCTGAAATGTAGGATAGGGGTGGATGGGTTAGGATGGGGGTTTTTTTGAATGCGGTAGTAGTGGTGAGTGTTAGGAGTGTTAGGATGGGGTGGATGTGTCAGGTTAGGGGTGGAGGTGTAGGGAAGACATGTTTATAGAATGATTGCAACCATATAGCAACCACCAACCCCCCTTTTCCTCCGCTACCCCTGAGAAGCACCTTGATGAGTGTATTCCTTCTCCGTTCCGTTGCACCTACCAGAGGTGCCTTCTTTTTGCTAAGTGCTTCAAATGTGAGGTATGAAGCAATGATCCTCGCCAATAGTGAACACGATATGTCTGCCCCATAGGAAAGCAGCTTCTAAAGTGCAGAGTCAGAGAGGGACGTGAGTGAGTGCTGTCTGTGATCATCTGACCTTTTCAGCTGACGGTGACAGCGGGCTGGTTCCACGGCTCCTCCGTCCTTGATGCCGATACGGCTGGTTTGTCCTCTTTAGCTCAATATCAGCAACAGTAGGTTTGATGTTGAGGCTGATGATAGAAAAGAAAAAGACAACTTGAGAGAGTTGTATCATCATCACCATTGTATATGTTTCAGTGTCTGTTATCCAGACACAAATGTAAACAAATCAAATACATTGGTTGCTAGTGAATTACAAGCTCTCGTAAATCTCTCAGAATTGCCCCATCTAGGAATTTTCTAGTCCTACCTTTACCATGGCCTGCCAGTTCAGCAACATAAAATATCAAACTACTATCCAGTGTCATCTATCAATTTCGCAATCCTTTGGTGATTATTTTGTACCAGTTAATTTTTTGGCATGCAAACCACAACTGGCATAGAAGACTGCAAACCATCCCAATGCAGCTAACATTAAAGAACCAACCTTTGTTTTATATATTATCATCAATGGCAAGCCAATCTCATGACGGCCATTACCATTTTCGGCCTCGGACGCCTGTTCAGGTCATCGGCAGTGCAGCAGGCCTTATTGTGAATCCGGCACGCCCCCTGTGGCCCCCTCATCTGCTGTACCGCCACAAGCCTCGCCACATAGCTCTTAAGGCCACGGCGAGCTCCAGGGCTGAAGGCATTTGGTCCGCAGCTGCGTCTAGGTGTGCTAAGAGTTACTGTTGGAAGAAGAGCGGCAGGATAACATGGGAGCATTCTAGGGGGACTTTGGAAAGAAGTTTAAGAAATAGATAATCATAGGTCATCAAAATTTGGACCGCAGCATGGAGTGAGACAGCAACATAGTAGCTACGCCTGGAAGATTGAGGTCTCAAAAGGAGGAACAACAAAACAAAGTGGGCTATCTAGTGACCAAAGATCCCCCCACAATTCCACACTTTCACTAATTTGTCTCAAGGCAAATATTTGGAGAGTTCGTCATTAGGCTATACTCTCCAAAATAAATCTGAAGAGAGAGACAACAATTTTCCTGACGTCGTAAACAGGATATCCCAAAGGACTGGACGAACAGGACAAGTTGGGCAGGACAAGTTCCAGAAGGGCTGCATGATGAATTGAAAAAGAAAAATGCTGTCACTGATACAATGAATGTCAGACCTGAGTGAGGGGTAGAGTGAATCTTCTCTATTTTGCGATCCCCGCTCGGAGTATATCAAAGGTTCCAAATGGACCTGCTGCCTCAAATGTTTTGCATGGAGCCTCCAAGTCGGCAAAATATCAGTGCCCCACAGCAGGAGAAAATAGCCATGGGCCACAATCAGTAGACTCGATTGATTTGATTCTATCAGATTTATTCTTATTTGATTTAGGAGTTCAGGAAGAATGAGGAATGTGAATGAAGCCCCGGTGATAACTCGCCTTTCCTTCTCGACCGGCTCAGATGAAGGCAGGGGTGAACCCAATCCGATCGGCCTCCCGGACGATCATTTTATTTCTCAAACGGAGAGAGATCAGTTAATTCCAGGAATCAAACCACTTCTCGGAATGGCAGAGCAGAAGATTAGATGCTCCATGTGACTGCTTACAGTAAACTGACTAGCTTATGCAAATATCCCAAGACACACCCTAGAAACTCAGTAAAACACTGCATTACACCAGCAGAACCTGAAGTGAAGACTAACACCTCGCCATGGCAAAAACTGCGCGTACAGCCACCTAGGGAAAAGGTCTGGGACTGACTGGGAATTTTAATCCCAGAATGTCGCGTGCGTAGAAGCCACTGCTACCACTCTGTACGACTGTTAACAGGATGTCAATATACCCAGATACTGTTTAGAGATTTTTTTTTCAAACCGGGATCTTATGAATATAAACTGACATTTAAGAAAAGACACAATACCAAATCCAATGCGTGCGAAAGTGCCGCAATAATATACCGACAAGAATCTAACAACACATAGTCTTAACCAGCGTCAACCAATTGGGCACGTCGACCGTATCATCCTGAGCTTAACCAATCAGGAAGCGATTCTTCCCTCCGAGGTATCGACACAGGAAGGCCTTTGGAGGCGGTCTGAGTCTGGGAACCACGCACTCAGGAGGATCTTGAAGTTGCCAGAAGCGTGCCAATAAATGGGCAGATAGTTAATCTTCGGTGACACATGTATTCATATGCGTACTGTCTCCAAGCATGGTAAGAATTCACAAGATGCACTGTGTCATTGAGTTGCAATTGTATTTTCCACCTCACCGAAATTTACATGATTTTCAATAATTTTGCATATTTGCATCAGTATTTTACATTGTTCATTATTCCGTCGGTTAGCCTCACAGAAATAACAAATTGTGTGTGGGCTACTTTGGTATTTACAAAACAAAAAACTTGATAATAACAGAATATCTCAGAATACAATGCCTAATACCACGGTCAATGGGTTGTCTTAGATGCTGAACAATGAGAAGCGCGTTTGTTCAGTTCAACAGGGCTGCACAAACCCATTTGTTTTTTTTGGGGCCCTGAATTTTAGTGTGCCAGGGCAATTGTTACTCTACTTCTCCTCAATTGGGCTTTAGTTATTGAATCGAGGTGAATGAAAGTGGGCACATTCTGAAGACTTCTGGTGCTTGATTCGGATTATAATTGTAAACTACCTTTAGTGGCCCCTTAGGTTCGCATGTATGCCTGGCATGGACAACCAGGATGGGTCATGGTGGCCGACATCCCGTTCTTCCACTGAACGAACACCTGTCGTGTGTGTTTCGACTGCACGAATAATCATCAAATCAGCTGTCATCAAACTGTAGGGCTTAATTCAATTCCCAAACTTTCAAAGTTCATTCACTCCGCCTTTCCAGCTACGAGCTACACTAACTGTAGTAATCTATTGTATTACTGAGATAGAAACTACAATCGAGAAATAAACAAATCTGTTGAACTATAGCATTGTCAAAATTCGGTAATTTCGTGGGCATGGGTCCCTGGGTTACGAAAAATGCCTTTGTAGAAATGTCAGAACCAACACAACGTTTGTTGAATGGGTAGATCGAAGCTTTTCATTTATATCACGTAAACGTTAGTTCTGACTTTCTTGCTACCATGACTCTGGCAATAAATTTCCATACGCAATAAATTTCCATCTTTTATTCATTATTGGATAAATAAGGCTGCTTGCGCTTCTATAAGGTCATAGGCCCCCATCACAATGAATAAGTTACGGATCCCTGTATTCATCACCACCATCCAAATATATGATATGCATGGCCCCAGGATTGCCAATGACCACCAATGCCTTTAGGAAGTATTACCACCCCCAAGATTTTCTGCTGGGAGGGGTGGACATGGGGGATAAACTTAGCCACTGCTAAGGTGATGCGGAAGAACTTCAATTCCCATCTCATAAAACCATTTGCAAAGTTACGGGACAACTGCAGGCTTGGATACAACAGAGGTTAATCTAGAGAATGGAAAACTTATCCATAGGTCCAACCCCAGTCCAATACGATGTTCCTATGTGAGGTTGGTCCATTTTGCCGATAATTGGGTAGGGAAAAAGAGAAGGGGAATCCCAATTGCACAATAACGGGAAGTTTCTGTCAATGTAATTCGTTGTTTTCATTTTGTTGAAGAGGTCAACATTTAGCAGAAGTTTTGTTGACTTTTTCTCACCAAAGACCACTACAGCAATACTCGCCCATAGACTAAATGCTTTTTCCGCAATGAAAGTAATGTTTGAATTTTCATAAGAAACAAAGCTGATTTGCAGGGTTGTACAAGTATGACATCAATTACTATTGCATGATGGGTTGTTTATTGATCTTGATCAATACACATGCACAAACTTCGAAGGAATGATTCCATAACGTAAAGTCGTATGAACGTCTGGTTCAGACTGACTCATTCGTTTTTCTCCCTCCAGCTAACTATTAGCCTCTACATATGTCATCCTGCCCGTTGTCCTTTACAGTCTAAGTCTAGGCCCAAGTGTGGTACATATATCAAATCACGCATGGGAGTGGGGGGGGGTGGTCCCTACAGTGAACAGTTCCCTAGGGACACACAATTTACTTAAGATATTTTGAAAGAACTAACTGGCAATATGGACAAAAGGTCAGAGTTCATGTTCCCCTATTAATTAGAAATTTGAGGCAAACTGACCCAGCTTAGCCCCTTCCCGCTGCGCTTGTAGCGCTGTAGGTATTCACAGAAGATCCGGAGCATGTTGGAGAGTTGGACTCATGATGGCGCTGTTCACGCCCCCCTCTTAGGAGTAGGTAGGACAGCAGGGTCAACCGCTCCACTATCATCTGAGTGCGAGGGGTCCTTAGAAGGTGAGACCAGAGAAAAACTGCACAATTTAAACAATCTACATCTCCTGATTAAGGCATGCAGTTAGGTACATGGTAGAGGGTAGGTATATAGGTAGCCATATAGCGGTTGGTGGTATTGAAGAAAATGATCATGCCCACGGGTTTCATGGAGTTGGAAACATGATATCTAAGTCCACTAATCATGCAACCAGATTGTCTCTAATCCTAGCACAGGGAAAAGAGGCGATATCAAAACCCCACACCCCAAATTTGTAAGTTAATGCCCTCATTGAAGAATTTTGATTACTATTGAGAATTAAATTTACTTTTGCAAAATTTGAGGAATCTATGCATCACCAGGGGGATGGTGCGAAGGCCCCATATACCCGAGTACCATACAACAGTACATGCTGCATTTCCGCCCCATATAACCAAAGGGTGAAACATGGTATTCACGGTTTGTGCACGCTTTTAGGTTTTTTATTCGATCCCATCCTTAGTTTGTGTTTGTACAAGACTTCCTTTACTTGACTTTTTTATTAAGGGGATCCTTCTTTCCCCCCGTGATGTCACAGATACATTTTGCATAGCGATTGGCCTTACGATACCTTGAATTGACTGGAATTCGGTCCAGGTTTCAGCTGGGCCATAATGTGATATAAAATGTACCAGACCTCCTGTCTAGTCACCTCACTGGTGTGTTTCCTCAATGGCCCCCCCTGCCATCTGTCACCAATGAAACACATACCTGGACTAGTCAGAGAGTCACCTTGGGGGTGACGTGATGGGCCAGGTACGCTATTAGGCATCTCGCGCTCTGGATCAGTCTCGATCTGCATCGCCTGCAATAAAATTGACCAATCAGTGTTTGATCATGCCCCCCCTGTTATACCCAGATGTGTGGCATTGGGCACAAGGTGGTATCGATATATATATATACCCAAAATATTTCCGAACCTCCCAAAATTCCACTGCATGAATTGTCTGGGATAGGGTCCCAGCCGCAGTTGGTCCCGTCTGCAAACCGCAGTCTTCGCGAAGTTAGCTTAGAGGTCTATATTTGAAGAAGCCGTGGAGTTTGATTCTGTAAAAATAGTTTACTATACGTCTCTTAGTCATCTGATGTCAAGCCTTTCCCAACCAAGACTGGGATCACTGGGAAACACTCATTCACCGTTTGTAATTGTCAGGACGAAGGGTGCACCTCTCCTACTCGCACATTCCTCCACTGTTTCATACGAAAAAATTTAATGGGAATCTCCGGTTTTAGGTGAACTACCTTCATGGTAGTAGTGTTTAGTTCAGTCTATGCATTGAAGCATTCTGAGAGATTGAAGCTTATTTGCCAGTTTTCCTTTCCCACCGTTACTAATGGTAATTTAGCAAATTACCATAATGTACAAGTTCCCCTCTACTACCTGGCAGAAAATGCCACTGGATTTAAATTGAGGTTCTTAGTTTGGTTTTTGTTTTTCTTCCTCAAACCCGTCTTTCATATATACAGCTCGGGGAATCCTGCATGGTTCAGATACTACAGTTTTATAAATCTCCACAAAGATGTAGAACAAGAAATTTCTAGGTCAGTGGGGCCAATGATGAGGGGCATCAACGCGCAAAGTGGGCAACATGTAATTGGATCATGAATAATTTTGTCATGTGCCCTGCTTAGCGCCCAACCCCCCCCCCCCCCCCTACACACAAACACAGCAGATGAATTGACAAAGCCTTATGCCCGTTAAAACCCATGCACCCTCCGAACGCTTACCTTCCTCAGTGATTTCTGCACCAAAGTCTTTGCCTTATCAAAGTTTGCAGTCTCTGAATTGTCGTCAGGAGCCACGCGGGGTATGGTCAAACAGGTGCGCTGGAGCGTTGGGGTCCTTGGTTGCCACAGCAACCTCTGCGTTGCCTGGAAACTACATGTCCAGGAACCTGTCCTGTCAAGGAGAAAAAATCTCTGGTAATGTGGGATCACCCCTGCTGTGGAAAATTTAACAGAGCATTTATACCAGATTGGAACCTGAAATGGACTAAAAAGTAGGAGCTCATTGCCCCGAATTCAGTAAACCTTGAGGTAAAGGTCTCACTGCGCGGCCAGCTTCCTGTACTACACAGAAAGTTCAGACAGGTTGTTGAGCTATATTCAGAACAACTTCCCGATGTGAACAAAACTAACCTGTAGGTTGCAGGCTTCTTGGTTTGTAGGATTGACCTGCACCAGAACCAGTATGAGTTTGAGCTCTTGTAGTCATCCAGTACCACACAGATTATCAATTGCTATTAGTACCATTCAGGGTTGGCTCTTAGGTTTGACTAAATAGGAGAAGCAACTAAGCTGTGCCCTTCCAAAGCTCAAATATTATGTCCATCAGGGAAGTATTCAATATCTCACAGGTTGTCTTAGGTTCAGCAACATTCACCCTAATTATCTGTACATGCCCCAAAATTGTTGTTAAGCTTCAGGTTTCAGACTTGACTTCAACAAGTTATTTAATCAAGTAGTTCAGTATCTCACAGTTTTTCTAAGGTTATGCCATAGCACTCTAGTATTTTTGCATGAACCACATTACTTGTAGTCTTTCACTTCCGAGGGATCAACTGCACAACACAAATTTTTCATGATAGGAGACTAGATCAAGTTACCTCTGCATGAAGAAATTACGGATGGGAACTTAAGTTTCTGATGGACCAAAACCAATTTCCTTTCCTATTATGAAAGTGGCAACAGTATATCACAGGTTGCTAAGGTGAAGCTATATTCATCTCAGCATGAGCCAAAATACCATACCTTTTGGTCTTATGTCAGCTGCACTGATACAGTTTACTGATAAAGTGAGTGCAGTATTCATGACGTAGAGTATGTACAGTATTCATGAAGTAGTGCAAGTATCATAACGTAGGGCAGTATCCATAAAGTATTGAGTATTCATGAAGTAGTACAGTATCATAACGTAGTACAGTATTCATGAAGTAGTGCAGTATTCAGTGAAGTATTGGCATTATTCGTGAAGTAGTCCAGTACTTCATGCAGTAGTGCAGTATCCCCTAATAGTGCAGTATCCATGAAGTAGTGCATATTCATGAAGTACCTGCATATATCCATGAAGTGGTGCAGTATTCATAAGTAGTACGTATCATAAAGTAATGCAGTATTCATGAAGTAGTGGCAGTATTCATGAAGAGTACAGTAGTTCCCAGGTTTATGTAGGGTTGTGCTATAATCATGCTGATTATCTGTGTCGTGAACAAAACAATGATAGGCCCCTAATATTTTGAGGCTCCAGCTGCACCAGGGTCAGGGAATCTACAATGTACTCAATGTACTCAAATCTCCACCCAGGTGTATAATGGGAAACGTGAGGCCCGGAGTACAACCGACGCTGATATAGCTGCTGCCAATACTCTCCGGAATGTCCGGAGTGTGTACCAAGGTTTCAAATGAGGCAGGGTATTTTTAGGACGGTCTTTGATCAATCTTAGCTGGATAAGTTCGCTATATAACACTGCATTATTATCATTTAGGTTGGGATGTCAACACTGATGGTGAGAATGCCCCAGTAGGTTGGCCTCACGATAAGCATGACCTAATCCCCCTCTCAGTTTACCTGAAGCTCCTAGGTTCTCGGTTTATGTACTTCACCAGGACGCGTTTTCTTCATGAAGTAGTCCCGTAATCTCGTAGGTGGTCTCGTTTGCCCTCAGGGTGTAGAGGCTTGCCTGGATCCGGCCAGAGAGCTGTGACTGTTTCTTATTCTGGAAGCAGAAGAAACGAGCATAGCCGGTTAATGGAATGCTGCGCAGAGCTTTTTTTTCCTCACAGATCTCAGAGAATTTTGTTTCTCCAGAATGATTGTTTCAAAACACTCCTTGGGTGAACGTCATCAACTAGGACTGATAGACTATCATTTTTAATATTCAAAAATTTAAATTTTTAAAATGAAATAAATTGTTCGAAAAATGGTGTTTTTCTAGAGAATTAAATACCTCATTTTCAAGATTTTATTACACCAACCTAGCTAGTGGGTAATACCACATGCCTGGGGCGAGAAGATTTGCTCTGCAATAAAGTTTTGCTAATTAATCTGTGAGATCTGTTGTGGATCAAAGGACCAACTGAAAAATGTTTGGCATATTTTAGTGAAGTTTGGAAGGCATATTATATTTCACCAATTAAACAATCAAACATAGGCTCACATATTTCCAACATGTAATATAGTTTCAGGAAGTAGTCCAACACAGCACTGCAAGTCGAGGGAACTTCAGAGAAAGTTATGCACATATGAAAATCCATCTCTTGGAAAATGTAATGCCCCCAGGGTCACCTCCATTTAGCGTGTATGGGTTTGTTCAAAACTGAATTAATCAACAGCAAAGCATCAATGAATATGCCAATTTGCGATACTAACAAATATTGAGATAATCCGAACCGAAAGCGGAAAGTCGTATATAATCAAGTCTGCCTGGCCCAGCGTGCATTCCCCAACGAGCATTTTCTTATCATGGATTCAAGTTATAGATGAATAGGTCAATTGTTCTCTCTTCAGATTAACATGAATGTTTCATTCATTTCGAAGGGTTTATTAAGAAAGTTCGATCACTCATAACAGAAGAGATTAAAACCTACCTCATTCAAGCTATAACGCAGTTCCCCAGGCCTGCAAACTCAGACGATAATATCCCATCAACAGACCTATGTGGAGCCTTGGATATCCAACGAGATGGAACCCTTTTCACAATTTCGCCGTAAAATTTTTTAAGGCTCCAGGCAGTGAGCCTGCCTGTATTAGAGTATGGTCTGTATCACATGGAGACGGTGGAGGGGGATTGGGTAGGGTGACGGTGAGAAATCCAACCACAAAGGTCCGCAAGACTGTGGTCAGCAAATTCCTTACCGTGTGTGAGGTTCATTCACATGCTGCATGAATGTCCCTACTCCCATTTCATAACTGAAATTTCGCTAATTGTCACATGCATGCTGTTCTGATTGGCTGTGATTGGTTGCAGGTCGATTGATGGCTGCTTGCAATCTCAGCAGGTGAATGAATACCACTCATATTGGAGGCCCTGTTTGCTTTTCTGGGAGGGTATCACGTTCATTAGTGATTAATAAATACCATTTTGTATTATTCCTTGATTTCATTCAGCCAGTATTACAATTATTTAAACCTTTTTCCCATTTGATTCAGAAGAGATTAACGTCTTACTGTGAAGTTACTGGACATAGACAACCGGCTGGAAACGGTACACTATGGTACAAAATTGAGCAAGCCCACTTGTAACTCTAAACTGCTCTTTCCCCACTCAGCCTACAACAAAACACAACCACAAATAATGGCCCACTACTGAGCTATGTCTTTACCTGTTTTTCTGCACTCTGTTTACCACTTCACTACTTGAGGAAGCTTTCTTACTTGACCTTTGACCTTAGCGTTCATGAGGAACTCACAGAGGCACTGCACGGGGAGCATGTCCAGGGAGGTCCGGATGAGTTGACCAGCTAAGATAACCAGGGACCTGGAATTTGGCTCGCCCTGTAAAAATACTGCAATAACGCCAGCAGTTTTATAACCATGCAGTGACCTGTGTATTATGTGACCATGGGTTTGTAGCACAAATAAACACTCCTAGGAATAATAACATTTCAATGCATATAACTGAATTCTAGTAACTCATTTACTCAAATACCTGTGCATTGCTAATAAGAATTGATAAATAATACATTAAATTATGAAGTCATCAAATCAGTTGGAGTTTGGTTCAATTATAATAATAGTCTTCACTGAAAACTCTTGATTAGCGGGTAATCACAGAAAAATGTACCTTCAATGAAGCCACAGACAGGTGTTGTCATAGTACTAGTTATGAGGTGGAAGGTATCTAGATGGGAAAGTTCCGGGTGGCATCAGCCCGGGAACCAATGTTTAGATATCTCTTACTATTGATGCCATTATGTTCATGGAACAGGTGTACGTAACTTGAGGGACCTTCCGCCTCACAATTCCACCCAGAGAGCTGTGCCATAGTACCAGCCATTCAGGTGACAGTTCCAGGTGGGAAAAGCCAGGGTGGGATTATTCAGGGAATCCAATGCTGAAGTCCAAAAAAAAAAAAAAAAAAAAGAACCCAAAAAAAAAAAAGATAGCTTTACCTATCATGGTATGTTCATTGCACATGTGCCAGACTCTGGCACCTCACCTGCATATCCCACTCAGACAGCCGTTTCCTTATGCGCGTGTCATTTGCGGTAATAACCAGTGTAACACTGGGAAATTTAGCGTTCTATTTGCACATAACTCGTGATTACCAGTCGTGGGCTGGGAAGTAAAAACGCTACCCCGACTTTCACAAGCAATGAAAAATGGCGGACATTCGTCCAATGAGTGAAAAATGGGAGGGCGAATAAAAGTTCCCATGCCTTAAATAATGGTCAGGTCAATAAAACCTGAGATGAGAACATTTCAACAACAATTACTGCAATTAGTTGTGAACCAGCTTATTGAATACAACAAAATCACGCAAAAGGTTGTTTGACAAAGGTCGGCAATCAGGGCTTTTTGTGCATCTAATCCCCAGTGCAGTACATTCTACGGCGACTCCGAGTGGGTGACGCCATATATTAAAAGTACAAATTCTGACATTTTCTTTAATCTTGTTGATATTCATGAATATTCGATTACAAATAAAAACACTCACGATAGATCTCCATTATTTTGATGGATAATTAAAATGGGGTGTTTTCATTTCGTATGTGGGCTGCCATTTTGAATTTTCCATTTTCACAGCCTTTTTCAATGAACGCAGCAATTCAGGTGACAGTTGTCCAGAAGGGATTATAGCCAGGGTGGGAATAGCCAGAGTGGGAATAGTAGGATGGGATCAGTCAGGAACCAATGCTCAATATTTCTGCTCACCTGTTGGATGTATGATGTCCAGTAGTAAGAGTCAGGTCTCTATCTTGCAGAACACTGTGGCCCACTTAAGACTTGTTCAAACTGTTGTAATTGCTCCGAACCGTCCGGGGGGGCCTTCTGGCCAGGCCCCTAGAAAAACAAGAGGAAGGGAGGGGTAGAGTTTTTTAAACAAGGGCGATCGCCCAAAGTGTCTCGCCTGGTGCACGCGATTCGGTGGTTTTTATGTATTATTACACAAACAACCAACTAGTTCCATTAGGACATGTAAAGTCAAACTGAAAATCACATATTTTCACATACAAAACTAAAAAATTCCGACTGAAATAAAACTAATATAATAACTATGATAAATAATAAGTTTGACTCTTAATACAAAGTCCCTTAATTGTTTGTCGTTCTAACATGTCCCCACTCCTCTCTCCATTACATATCCAAATTTGAATAGATTTTGTCGCTCAGTCAACTCAGTCTTTGACTCCAATCCAACTTGAATGTTCTAAAATCCACTTAGCAGCCCGGGCTTCTGGGCCTTTCAAATTCATTTCCTTCATTATTTATTGACCTTTATTTTCGACAGCCAGGACATGCAACCACCCTGTATGGCAGAAAACACCCTCCCCCTTCTCCCCCCACACCAACAAACTATCCCATGCAGCAGGCAAAGAGGTCCCAAAATATATCTTTAAGAAACATCTGCATTTGCTCCAGTTCCCAGGCAAGAAGAGAGGAAAGAAAATTTTTACAGTGTATCAACCTAATCAAATAATGGTAAGGAGACGGGTTGTGTGTGTGTGTAGGGAGCTTATAAAAGCACAACTGTCCACAGGAGCTATGGTTACCCATTCCTCAGCACTTTATTTTAAAGAAGCTTCATATGATGGAATTCATAAATTAATGAACATCGAACAAAGCAGATACAGAAAATGTTAGACATACCTCCATCCCAACCAAACTTTCAAATGCAATTAAACACATTAAAGACCTCCAGTGACCACGACTTCACTTCGAAATTCCTCGGGAACCATGGTAGGACACACATCCACCAAGTTTCGTGTAGTTCGGACAAACTTGAAAAATTCGCAAATTATGCAACTTGGACCACTTAATTAGCATTTAAGGCTTGTCTGAAAATCTAATCAGTTCATCTCCTGTCATCAGGCTTATACATGCCAACTACATCACTGTAGCACATACGGTTCTTGCATTATCCTGCTTAACGAGCTTACACAATAATTTACATAAATGAGGCTAATTACCCAACTATTTAATGAATGTGCTGCCCAAAATCTACTCAGATGGTACACCCACCCGGTGGTACACACAAAATTTCTTCAAAGTCAGCCTCACGGGTTGTGAGGAATCCTGGCTAACAAGAAAGCGTGACACACCCACACACACACGCACACACACCACCACACATGCCTAGTGGCGATTATGTTCTTCAGAAATTTCATTCAGGCGGACAAAAAACTGGGACAAATCGAAGGAGGTGGGGTGACAGATGAATCTGTGTTACTTGCCCAATGGCCACTACACATAGCATCGCAGATAGTTAGTCTAAACAGTCTTCTAGGGGAGCGGTCAATCAAGTAGCATAAAGGTAGAAGCAGCATCCCCCCCCTCCCACCAGGCCCCCCTCTGCCACAAATTCATTTTGGGTAAAAACATTTCCCACTTACACAGGTTGTGTGTGGGTTCGTATTACACACAACCCACCACAGCGAAGGCCTAAAAAAAAAAGAGTTTGTTGTCCTCCAGACCCCTGAAAAAAATGGGGGACAGGCGGCGCGGGATTTTTTTTTTTTTTATTTTGGGGGGGGGGCCGCGCCACCCCCCCCCGGGGGAATAAAGATTCGAAATAAGGTAACATGTGAAACTAGGACACTAAATGCGTTCCGTTCCCAAGCACTTTAATAGTACTCGCTGCAGCAGTAGCTTCAGTTCCGCTGCAAACCGGACAAGTACAAAAGTGGAGTAGCAAAACCGTGACGGGAAGTTCGCATGCAAAACCACGCCAAGGTTGACACCAATTCATTCTGGGCCTATATCACTCTACGGGCCATTTCGTGACTTCTCGAAAGTTCCACATTTTACAGAAGTAGGTCTGAATCGATTTGTTCCACACTGCCTAAGTGGTGATCAAAAATTCCTTCAGGTAGAAGTCGTCACAACAGTGCAAATTCGGTCATAAATAATCTAACGCCGAGTTTACACAGAACTCCGAGCGGTACGACACCATTTACCCCTGCTATTACTAGTGATCCGGGCATTGTGTAGTATCACACTACTTGAGGGGCGACCCAGGAGCAGCACGCTCGTCGAGTTTGCAGAAATATACTTCGAAGAAGGCTATCAGCCCACACTTGTTGTTTGTCGCTTCATCACGTTGCTCTACTTTTGTTGAGAGAACACATCCCAATTTGTAGGGCTGAAGGTTTGTTTTCTTTGACAGGAATTTGACAGTTCACAACTGATCGTGAAAGGTAATGCTCAATTTCCTATGTCGTTGCAATATTGTTTTTGTTTTTCATTCAGAAATTTTATTGCAAAACTATCACTATTCTTACCTCTCAGTGCGAAGTGGCAACACAATAGTGCTCCAAAAGTTTAGGAAGGTAGTTCCGTCTGGACGGTGTGATAAATGCTTTCGCCGGGGGCGAAAACCATGCCCGCCCCTGCCCAGGCAGTATTGATATCTGTGTGTGACCGTTTCCAGCCATTTACCTAGCAACCGCCTGCACGTGCGGCCCAATGTTCCTTGTTCTTCTAGCTTCGAAAACTTTTAAACTCTAAGTGCGGGAGTAGTTATTTCCAGGGAAATTAGAGCAAGGGTAGACAGGTCCATGAAACAGAACAGAGTTTTCGATCGATGAGTCACGCCGTCAACGGACCTGGCATACTCCCACAGTATGTGTATGATTGGGTTTATAATGTGTGTTAAGACGCGATCAAACAGGGAAATTTGGTTGTGACGGAAAGTTTTTTTGCAAGCGGAACAAGAAATTACAAATAATTTGAGTAAAAATATGTTCAGAGCGGAAGGAAAATTCGCAGCGGGCGGTGGAGGACAAACTGGCAATTCTTTTTCTATGGCCTAATTAGAAGTGATTTAGACCAGGCCAATAATATGTTTACAAAATGTTTTTTTCTTTCTGTAACATGAAATTCATGTAATTTTCAAATTTAAATTTTCATCATTATAGTCCTGAATCAGTTCATTCGGTATATCTTCATTACATGACACTGTCTTTATAATAGGCCACCAAACCCTCCCCCTCCCACCACTGTGTGTGCATAATATCGCCAACCTGGGGTTTTGAGGTGGATTAGCTGGCTATCAGTAGCTGTTGCTCTCATCGATGGTAACGTTTGCCAGGTGGTTCTCAAAGGCAATTATCTCCTCTTTTTCGAGTTGATTCATCTGATAATGGAAAGAGTGATGAATGATATTGGTATTTTGATATTACTTTGAGCTTTCTTTTAGCCATTTATTGCCGGATACCTTACACAATCCCCCTCCCCCCCCGATAATCTGCTGATCCAACGAATCCAGACAGTAAGCTATTAAGGATAACTGCAGGAACAAATATAAAGACTCATGAATCACTACATAATCACTAACAATAGAATGTTTGTCATCCGAACAACCCATTGTCCCATCCAATTTCTGCTACAAGAGTTTGCAGCATTTTAGGTTTGTGCTTGTGTATTGGTGCAAGATTTGCAAAGCAACCCATCCTGTAATACTTGCAACCCTGCAAATGTTCTGTTTTCCATCAGAATGACACATTAATTTCCTTTGGCGACTTATGTCCGTAATAAGGGTTGCTGGGTGGGTTTGTTTGAGGTTACTATGGGACGAGTGTTATGCATTGCCACATACGAATATTGCATCATTCAAGGGCTCCATTCAGCCATTGAAAGTATTCAGCAAATAGCATCAGATATTGAAATGAATGCAATCGTTGAATACCTCACGCAAATCATTTCTATTTCTGGGAGAAAATGGTGATGATGGTCCGCAATGTTTATGTTTCGGCCACAGGGAAGCTATTCCTGACATAATTAATTTTTAATCTCATCTATCATTTCAACAGATATTTTTTCATGGAAGTTTTTTATATCATCAATACAAACATTACTACAGCATGTGTGGCGTCCTGACTGGAAGGAGGACATGAATGAAGGCGGAATTAACTTAACACAATATAACAATGAAAGGTTGTTCAACTATTACTCCCCATGATTGCACTGGGGACCCTCCCTGACCCTCCCTGTATTATCTCATCCTTCCTGAATAGGGCTTTGACTTCCACTTCCAGTAATATTTATTTTTTATTCCAGCTGAGTTGTCAACTTTGAAGGTACAACAAGACTTCTGTGTTTTCAACCGCTTGTGAACTGCCTGACATGACAACCCAGATAACTTCGACAGTTGCGTTGGCTGGGATTACTGTGGTGAAATTCGCAAATTCCCTGAACGTTCATGCAACACCGCACGTGCTCATGTGGGCTCGGTATTTTCCTGAATTGCCTCAAACTAACAGTGAAACGTTCTGTCATTATTCACGACATCGGTATGTGTGTGTGGTGTGTATGGAAGTGAAAGGATGTTTAGTATTACATCCGTAGGCATGGCGGTAAAATGTATGTATAACGCTACATTGATGATTGTGAGTACACGGTTTTTTGGTGCCATATATGATGGAATGATCACAGCCAAACCAGTGAATCAAGATTGACCACTAGGATGAAGGATCAGAAAAAAAAAAAAAAAAATTCAACTTTTTTCAACAACAACAAATTACAAATAAAAGACGTAATCGGCGGGTCGTAAATTACGGTATGGCGGCGGGACAACCAAACTTTCTTATTTTCTCTGCATAATGGAACCAACTTTGAAGGCCGATAACTCCAATAGAGTTCAGAGCTGTAGATAGTTTTCAATTCCTCACAATATTACCCATGTTATATGGGTGAGGCAGGAACTCAATGGCACACCTCCATCCAATCAACTCTATTGTTAGGCAAGGCTGCGCACAACTCCCAGAGGAACAATTATTTCTAGCAGCTCCAAGAATTTTTGGCACTAACATACACAGTCTGAAGAATAGAGACAATCCTCCCTCCCCCTTGTTGCATGTTGCCCAAATTCACTTACGTGAGACCTGTTAGCTTTCTCAAATCAACAATGGAAAGCACAGCCTCTTATTCTTGCCTAAATGCCTCTCCAGCAACTGCCTACCAAGAAAATAGCTCAACATGACATGATGAAGCAGTGCATGTCGTTGATGTGTAATTCTTTTTTCATACTCAGTCCTCTCGAATACTCTCTCCATGACTTCAGAACATATCCAGCAATTTCAAACCCCAGGTGAACCACCTTTTCCCTCTAGCAAGTACAATGTCGCTAAGTTCCCAAACACTAGGAACAGCACCCTGGCACGCACCGATTGAAATGGCTGGTGATGAGTCTACACCCACCGCACATGAGGCCCTTCAGAATCTCTCCACTACACCAAGAGTACTAGAGCTTCCTACACACACTTCATGCAAGTAACAGCCTCGTCGACCCAGCCTCCCCCGATCCCCTCCTCTTCACCCAGCTTTCCCCGATCCAATCCTCTTTGACCCAGCTTTCCCCAATCCAACTGCCTCAATGGGTCAAGCGAGGCTGCCCTCGTCCCAAACAAACTTCTCATAAAGCAGGTCGCCCTGTACAAACTCGTCCCCAAGCCCTCCTTCATCTTTGCCCCCTGATCATGGGAGTCAATGTGGCCGGATATCCTGAAAATAGCTAACTTGGGGTAACTTTTTTGTAGCAAACACCTTAGACTTTGCGACGCTCTCGACTTCCAGGTAATGCTTATTACTACTTGCTACTGAACAATAACCATGGCATTTGCCTGGGTTGGCACACTTGACACAGTTAATGTATGAAATCTTGGGGCCATTATAGCTTGTGAATGCGGAACAATTTATATTCCGATTATGGTAAAACTGGTGCATATTCACAAGGCTGGTATTCCCAATATAATTCCTGAAATCACACTTTTTATTGATTTTTATGATTTTCAGTCTTACCATATCCACCCAGGAGTTAATTTGTCATGACAACCACACTATGAATGCAAAATATCCTTGACTGATATACCTGTCCTGTTCATTCCGCCTTTAATTTCTTCTCCGCTGTCTCGTTGGGTGCTAAGCTCGCTGGGGGGACTTGAAGTTGCTGAACTAGGTAATCTGATTAATTTATCAGCTGTTCTTTCAGCTACCCAAAACCATGACAGAGTCAACTTTTCATTCAAAATGGTCTGAACATTTCACAGGCAGAGGCTAGTCTTTTATACTTTTCTTCTGATTGTGTCATCTAACACCTCTTTTCAATGGAGAAGAGGCCTTTGGGTGACCTTCTAAAATCAGATGATTTGTTTTACCTACAAACGCCTCAAATCTTAGACCTACTCCTCACATACTTGCCGATGTATGATGCACCCGCTACACCCCGGCAGAATGAGTCATTGTCAATAGTTGGTCATGTCACATTTCTTGTACATTGATGCACCCCTCCGTCACTCAGATGATACACAAATTGCTTCAGATGAACTAGAAAATTCTTTGATAGACCCACTTAGGGTGGTACTGAGGCGACCTGTCTGATGGCGACTTACCGTGTTGATTAACTCGTCATTTGGCGAAAATTGTAAAATGGTCGCGATGCATCTTTTTGAGGTCGACATATAGTGAAAGTAGCTTTTGTCGTCTCATCGACTCAATGTAAATTTGAGAAAAGACGCCATCGCGAATTTTGAATTTTCTGTCATGGTGACAGGTTGCATTAAGTGAAGACGACAAAAATAATAATTTTACCGTGTGGTCTACTTTGCGAAAAGACGTCATCGCGACAGTTTCTTATTTTTTGCGTGATGACGAGTTAAAAACCATGGTAGTCGTCATTGCATGTCGCCACCGTACCTCGAGTAGGCCAGCCTTTTATTCCCACAAATCCAGAGCGAGTGATGCACATCCGGCAACTGCAAACAGCTGACAAAGAGCCAGGGGTGTTGGATTTGGAGGGGGGGGGGGTATGTACAGGCCTTGAGTAACTGGGTTGAGAAGTACTCGGAGCAAAGGTTCTGTCAACAATCATTCCACTTCATCTCCGCCCCCCCCCCCCCGGATAATTCTCAAGAAGTGCGCACCTGGCCCAGAGTGAACCAGAGAGTCGAAAGGCTTGCTGATCTTATGGGACCTCTATTGACCCGAGATGACCTTGCAACCTAATGCCAAAACTGCAGGGTCATGCATGGCTTGAACCATTATACAGATACAGAAGTTATCCTGTGGTCAAATTATCAACAATTCTATAATTCCCAATGTTCACCGAAAAGACCCTGAATTCTATAGAGTGCTGCAGTCAAGAGGAACTGTCAAAGTTGGAAGGGCAGACCATCCCTCAGCAGTATGCTGCACCATATTTGTAAGCCCAACATTTTCTTGTGCCACACATGTACAATTAGCACTCACCTATGTGGTAACTGCAACATCCACCATCACTGCCCTGAAAGTGAGTCAGCACTACCCATTCCGAGGCCCTTTGCTTGCACAAGCCAGGAGACACTTTGCAATTACTAGCATAGGACTAGCCACCTTGGAACACGCAGCAATGCATCTAGGATATGAATCCACTCATTTTCAGAAACAAAGGAAATATATCAGGTAGAACTACTGATATATCTTAACACAAAGCTTTCAGCGACTTTTCATTAATATTACAACGAGCTGTGTGGGTCCATTGGTTGAAAACTTGGAGGGCCACAGAACACATAACCAGCACTCAACAACTAAAATTCTACATGGCGGGTATTTCAGGTTAGGGATATGCTGTGCACATATTTATACACTTTTACATACACTTTGGGATTTGGGGGAAGGGTAAAACTAGGTTAGCTAAGGAGCTAATCTCACCGAGGCCCATAAAACATTGAAATAAAAAGTAGTCGATAAGATTACAATTGAAACATTGTATGTACATATACGGTAATGAAAGGGAGGATTGTTAAGAAGTGCACCCTCAGGAAAGCCACATGAAGGTAAGAACTATGAACGTTAGAGCCATATACATTATCTACACTGTAAACCATCAAAACTAGCGTACCGGGGAGTTTAAAGATTGCACAAAACATGAAAAGACATCATCATTGAAAAAAAGAAAAAGAAAAAGAAAAGGAAAAACAGACAGACAAACAGACACATGAAGTGATCATTATTGTATATAATAATAACATTTACTGGGATGGAATTAATCAAAGTTAAGGATATATATATATGTATATATATATATACAATATATTTATTACACTAGTATGTTTCCCCCACATATACTCCAATCAAAATATCACAAGAAATGAGGAATAGAGTTCTCATGTTTGACGTTGTGGAGTACAAATTTATTAATCATGAAATTTACCTTCGTCAGCTGACCTTCGTCAGCTGACCTTCAGGTAGCGATTACCGTTGATTTTACGGCATGGAGCTAGGTCCAGTCCGTTAATCGGTGTCGAGGCAGCCCAGTAGTTCCAGGCTACTGATTTACAAGGTGTATGATAGTTGTACGGTGTAGATCAAGCGTCTGGTCATATTCCATGCGACGAAGAGTCCCAGGGGGACCAAAAATCTCATGATTATATACATGATATATATATATATATATATATATATCTGCAAATGAATATTATGACACTAGTATATTTCAGATTACTCACTTGGTCATCACCATCTCCATCATAACCGCAGTGTTGGATACTGCTCCCAGCCAGTCTTACCTGAAAAATAAAGAATTCAATATTTTTACAACAGGAACATAAGTGCATTTAACAGCACAATCAGAGGCAGCGCTCACATGATGACATGTCATAATCACATATTCATCGGCTAAATAAACGCTGGCTTTCATGCAATCTTGACTATACAAACAAAAATAAACATCAATTTCACCACCAACAGTTCCCCATCGCAATTCATAGCACGGAAGGAACATGCCAAATATGTATTTAATGAGGTCTGTATTCTTTGACTAAACCAAGTTAGGCCAACTTGTTAACATACCTGTAGTCAATGATCAACAATATATAACACCTTATTACATCCATGTCATTTTATTAGGCAATTGTGTAAAAAAAAAAAATCTTGTTTTCATCTAGCTCTTTTCGTATCGAAGAACATGCTCAAAAAATCCTCAAAGTGCTTCACAATATTACCCCTAATCATTATTGACTTGACACACCCGTACCATACAGCTCCACCCTCTTGCTTGTTTCCTCTCCCTTCCAGAACGCCTCATTTCAGTACGTCACTTCTCATGTCCCCCAGGGGACTTTCCCCTCGATACTCCTTTTTTCGCACGTCCACCACCATCAAAAGGGACACAATTTAACGATGTGGGGTGTGAGACATTTCCAGGAGACATGCATTGTCCACCAGCACTGCGAAAGTCCTTGGCTACTACCAATGGGCTCCGAACTCCGGTCTATCAATGGTTGCAGTCGGAGCTCTACTGACTGAACTGATCCGTCCTGACGTTCAAATACAAACATTGACTGACAATATTCAAATGAAGTCTTTGTTCCTGCGTAGATGGTATGCTGAGCCATGAACCACATCAGTACAAAGTGAAAATTTCAACAGTTTTCGTCGTTTTCCTTTGTCAATCAACTACATGGCTCTATATTCTGTACAACACATATATCAATGCAACCTTCGCCACAACACAAGTTTGTCTGACACAAACTAATCGATAGAAAAAAAACCTAATTCTGTCATTGGGGTTGCATAAATGTTTTCTTTTTGTGCAATAGTTAATAGTATTTCATTTGTTGGATGGTTGCCCCTGTTCTATTAAACTCTGCTTTGCCATGTTGAATGAATGGAAAGTTCCAAAGAACTGGTCAAGCAAATAGACAAAAGACTGACAAAATGCTGGGATTCTCTATCAGAAGTCCTGGAATTATGCAAAATTCCTGATTTTCCCGATCTTCTGTGGGTTGAAGGCAGCCAGGATCAGAGGATGACCGCAGCTCTTCCAGTAGAGAGTTGTGATAGCCAGATCAGCGACCTGGTCCCTTCCAGAATGAGGAGGTGGTTGTTTTTATGAGGACTGCTGCACATACCGCGGACAGGGGAATCATTATCAAGGTGAGTCATAATTCTTGTACATTCATGCACCCCTCAGTTGCTTAGATGACGTACAATTCCTTGAAATGACTCATTATTAGGACAGTGGTATTCTTTTTCACCTAATCCAAGTAAGGCTCCACACTGACACTGAGACTGACTCATCAGGGAAAGTGATAGGCTACAACCAAGTTCTTTTTGGATTTGACAATGACCCACATTGACTGATCGTGGCCAGGGTAATCGGTGTCATCGGTGATTGTCGAGTGCGTTACTAGTAATATAAACAAACCAATTTATTTAGCCCTGTGATGAAGCCTAATACAAACGAAATATGAACTGTCAAAAAATTGCTTTAAAATGCGGTTAATGGCTGCAAAAAAAACCCACTAATAGCAAATAAATCTGTGACTGTACGGAGGCAGACCCGAGCTTACAATGCCAGGAATGTCCTAAGTATTTAAAACAGACAGCAGTACAGCCCATCTGTTAGCTCTCACAGAATTGTCTTTACAGCCAAATACATTGAGTACACTCTGCACTCGGCATTCAACAAAGGATCTATTGGCCTTTACTAACTTTTCTTTCACACTATTATTGCTATAATTTCATTTCAATGGCTCAACCAACCCAGCTGAAAATACCAATAGGGATGAAGAAAAAAGTGGGCACATGAATGAATGCATTCAAGGCAAAGGGTTCTCTCATCCAAAAGGCTTCTAGTTGTAACTCTAAAAAGCAGGGTTAGTGGTGTCAATAATCAAAGCATTGTTTGCTGAATAATTCAAGTGTATGTTACCCCTCGGTAGTGAGATATTCTCATGATAGTGGTAGTTGCAGCCTTTTAATAAGGGCGCAATCACTGCAGACGCTCCTAATCTTGAGGAACTGAGAGACCTGCATAAAACAGAAAGATGGACGCAGTCAGAGCACAATCGAAGACTTCCTCTCTTTGTCCCCGGTCCCAATACTCGGGAATGAGCACCCAGCGGGACGGCAACAGGTACCATTCTGATGTTCCTTGTAGAATCCACCAGGCTTTTAACTCCAATCTCCAAGATGGTCAGCTGGGCTCCACTCAACTGTGGCTTCCAATAGTCATTGAGGGCCTGGTCTGACCTCTACTCTGATGATTATGGGAACACCACAAAAATGAAGTTGTTCTATGGTTCTATGGTTCGAGTCTTCAATATGAGCTGAACCTGGAATCACGCTCCATCACTCCTGGCTGCAAGTGAGTTATAGACCTTGTCATCAGCCACCCCCCGGGCTTAACCAGAGGGTTGGTCAAGTCTTCTTACCCTTGTTGTTGGGGTTTTTTAACATCTGATTTCTGATCTGATCAAACCATTGCTTAGTGTTCTGCATGAGAAGATCAGTGGAAGAAAATACTCTTAGACAGACCTCTCAATGGAGAATGAGCCTAGTTTAATAACGAAATACAAAGTGGAGCATGAAAAAAAATCACATCGAGCAATGGAAGAGGAAGTATTTACAAAAAAACAAATTGGGGTTTTTCATTTTTCTAACCAGAGGAGTTGCTGATTGGTGGAAAACATTTTTTTTTAAGATTAGTTTCCATGCCAAAACATTTGCTGCAAATTCCTAAAATTTCGGGTTAATATGCAGATTTTCACATTTTCTCAATTGGTTGGACACAACTCTCATCAGTAACCCTAAAATGACACACAATTGAATACACACAAATTATTATTTATACAAAACAAATGCAGCTGCACCTTGCAACAACATCTCCTTTATTAGCAAAGAACTTTTCCTGTAGTTTCTACTTACTAATTAAAGAAATTACAAAGTGGTGGAGCATGAAAAAAATCACAGCGAGGCAATGGAAGAGAAGTAAGTATTTACAAAATTGTTCTCATTTTCTAACGAGGGTGGTGATTGGTGGAAAACAATTCTTTTAGATTAGTTTCCATGCCAAAAACATTGCTGCAAATTTCCTAAAATTTCGGGTTAATATGCAGATTTTCAAATTTTCTCAATTTGTTGGACACAAACTTCACTCAGTACGCTCCAATATGAAACAATTGAATTAACACACAATTGATTTATTACAAAACAAAAGCATCTGACAATTGCAAGCAACATCTATGTATTAGAAAGACGAACTTTTCCTGTAGTTCACGACTAATAAAGAAATACAAAGTGGAGCATGAAAAAATCAATCGAGCAATGAAGAGGAAAAGTATTTACAAAATTTTCATTTTTACGAGGAGTTGTGTGATGGTGGAAAACAATTTTTTAAGATACGGATTGGTTTCCATGCCAAAACATTTGCTTGGAAGAATTCTAAAGAATTTAGGGTAATCATGCAGATTTTCAAATTTTATCAATTTGGTTGGACAACCAACTCATCAGTAACCCCTAATAATGACAACAATTGAATACACACAATTGATTTTATACAAAACAATGCATCTGACATTGCAAACAACATCTCTGTATTGCAAAGACGTTTCCTTGTAGGTTCTTCTACTAATAAAGAAATACCAAAGTGGAGCATGAAAAAAATCACATGAAAGCAATGGAAGAGGAGTAACACGTATTTACAAAAATGTCATTTTCTACCAGAGGAGTTGCTGATTGGTGGAAAACAATTTTTTTAAGATTGTTGCCCATGCCAAAACATTGCCTTTGCCAATTCCCAAACTTCGGGTTAATATGACAATTTCAAAATTTTCTAATTTGGTTTGACACAACTCTCATCAGTAACCCCTAATAATGCAAAACAGAAATACAACAATTGATTTTATTTAAAAAAAAATGCATCGACATTGCAACAACCATCTCGTATTAGCAAAGAGAACGTTTTCCTGTAGTTGTCTACTTACTAATAAAGAAAACAAAGTGGAGCATGAAAAAAATCACATCGAGCAATGGAAAGGGAAGTATTTACAAATATTGTTTCATTTCTCCCAGAGGAGGGCTGATGGTGGAAAACAATTTTTTTTTAAGATTAGTTTCCATGCCCCAAAACATTTGCTTGCAAATTCCCTAAAATTTCGGGGTTTAATATGCAGATTTTCCAAAATTTTCTCAATTGGTGGACACAAATCCATCAGTAACCCTAAGTAATGAAAACAATTGAATACACACAATTGATTTTATACAAAACAAATGCATTCTGACATTGCAACAATCTCTGTATTAGCAAAAGACTTTTCCTGTTGTAGTTTCTACTTACTAGCACTGTCATTCTGTATGTAATACTGCTGCTCTCTTCTACCATCTTGTCACCAGATCGATGGCGTCTCCCGGAACAGACCAATCTCCTTGGTCAGGCCCATGATGAGGAGACGGATGAGTGTATCCTCCTGAACAGGCACTCAGACAATAGGGACATGAGGAGGCTGGCAGAGGGAAATGCCGGGAAATAAATAATATTGTGTCTCGCTTAGACAACCAAATGTGGAGGTAAGATACTAGCGAGCACAGGCAGAGGAATTCACAGAACCATTGACGATCCCAACAATCTGAACAGTTATTGTAGGTGAATGAAAAGAGTCATGAATCTATTACATGTCAGCTCGAAAATGGTAGGGGGCATATACCTAGTATATACTGAGTGTGCCTGTGTCAGTGACTGGCCTGCTAAGGAGCCTCGAGGGATGGGAAGGCAAATGAGAGTGCAAGTCAGTTGGCTGGCCCGCCCCTTGGGCTCATGACGAGGTTCAACTGAGTGTGCAGTGATTGGCTCTATGCCAACACAAACCCTACCACCTGTTCCCTTGAGGGGAGGGGCATAGAATTTATTTTATAGTCAACTTACCTTCTGTCTTCTCGGGTGGCCCAGATTAGGCCTTGGCTGCAGTAGCATCAATAGGCTTCATGAACACAGCTCTTAACCTTTAAAATCAAAAGCATTGAGGTCGTTTGTTGAGGGCACTGGGCTTTCTTGTCGTTTCTAAGGTTTAACACCACCTCTTTGACCCATATAGTACGCGGAGCTCATGCAGAGACAGTGTAGGTGGGGTGTGAGTTTTCCTCATAGCCATAGTTCTGTTATTTTACCTAAAACTGGAAAGGGTTGGTAATTTACCTTATTTTTTACCATTGGTAATATTTCGCAGAATTATAAATTTTGTAACTGCATTTTTCTAGTTTATAGTAGATTCGCATCCAGCCCACCAGGTGACGGCTTAAAAGGGTTATTAGACTGATATGCTGTGACAAGAGTATACTATGGACCACCCACCCCAGACTGATATTGTTTGGATATAGGGCAGGAGTACTCACAAATCTTGGAAGTCCTTCTGAGCCACAGAGTACATCTCAGGTCCAGGAAAATGTGCATCCACCAGACGATGTTTCCCCTCGTATCAGGCTGCTGACGCTGCTTTTGTTTGTGGAATGGAAACATACGAATCACTTCAACGTCTGACGAATAAAGGATGATGAAGTATGGTACAGGAGTGGCTTTTTTTTTTTTTAGAACAATGGGATAGGAATTTTGATTTCAATTATACAGGTGCAGGAGGCCGATTAGGCTCATTCAAGGAACCCCGGCCGTATGATTGTGGATGAGCACCAGCAATAACTTGCCTTTTCTTCTGGACTAGTGCTCAGATTGATAGCGAGGCAAGGTGTCACACCAATTCCCAACCAGCTAACCGAGTACCGCCATTTTACGTTCCCATCCGTAAGGACTATCAGTGAACTCCAAGACCCGACCACTTTCTCAAACTGGTAGGAGAGGAAGTTCCAAGTCCATTGTGACTGTTCACAGCCGAATACGAGACTTCATGCTAATAACCCCCGTAATAATCCCCGTCCCCCAGAACTTACATTGCAATACAAGCGGAACCATAAAGTGAAGACTAAGACCTCCTTCATCACAACTGCAAGGACAGCCACCATGGGAAAAAGGTCCCGGTGACTGCTGGATTCAACACCAAGGATATCGCTGCAAAACTGTCACGGATACCATCCACCATTTTTGCAAACAAAGATTAGGGTCAGACTCTGAAACTTAAGGATCACTTCAATGTCTAATGGATAAATGAGTGACGCAGTGATCAGTAGTCGTAACAATAGGATTAGGGTCAGACTGAAACATAGGATCACTTCAGCATCTAACGGATAAAGAGGGGAAGTAGTAGTGATACAGGAGTAGTAACAAGGATTAAGGTCAGAACTTTCTGCTAAACAACTTCCAGTAATTATTAGACTGCATCCTTTCTCATTGAAACAGAATTGAAATGCTTTAACCTGGATCTGGTGGGTGAATGTACATTTTTTTGACATCACTGTGTCTGGTATAGCTTGTACATCAACCTAGTAGAATGAGCAAAGTTCATGACTGGATGTCCTTCCTATAGTCAATCCTCCCTATTTATCTGGGCTTGGGATGAAAGAGTTGTGCTGACTTGCCCCCTGAAGCTAGGCGCCAGTGCATCAATGAAGACCTGGTAGGTCGGAATCTCTCAGATACTCCACCCACGGAGTGTAATATGTGGCGTAGTGTAGTATGTTCAGCATGAACGTCCAACCCACTAGAAGTGAATGTGACGTAAAATGGATGATGATGATGATGATGATGATGGGGGTTGGTTGATGATAGCATGCATTTATGCAGACAGCCCCTGTATAAGAACAATTCCAACAATGGACCATGAAATCTCACAGACAGTCCCTACGTCATCTCCCCATAGAGCAGCAGGTATCAATACCTTGTGACAGCGCTATATCTAGGGTCATTAATTGGGGGAAGGAGTAATTCATCTTCAATCAATGGACAGACTTTTTTTTTTCCAAATTTTCCAAAACAACATTCATTGACACAAGAGTGAGAGAATAAAAATAAGGACTATTCTACATCATAGACTTTAATGAGGTGTAAAGTATTATAGATATCTAGTAACCAGTCCACCCACCTCCCTCTCTTCCTCACCCACCCCATAGCCAACTCTCAATATTCCCCAAAGGAGCATGTGGTGGGAAGGATGTCCCACAGATGCCCCCCCTCCTCACCGACAAGATGTTCTGGTGCTCTTGGGCTTCTTGACCACTTCAAATGCAAACTGAAGGAAAACAGATCATTAGGACCTACCCTTATAGTCGCCTCTGGTGTAAGCGTTGAACTCCTCTCTAACCTGGGGAGTAACGCATGAGGAAGAGGTCAGACAGATGATGTCCACGCTGGACTTGAGGTACCGATCCTGTTAACAAGAATGGAAACCGTTATCAACTAGCTGGGGCATCCATTTTTTCAATGCTGCCGGTTCTGCCATCCACTGGAAACACCATTTTAATGAAGGAGTAAATATTCCACAATCATTCTCAGGCAGTTATAGGGCACATTTCCATAGGTTTGTGCCCACAGCCCGTTCACCAGCATATAAATGCACTGTTCCTCACAACGACCAAATAGCTCTTAGTTTCAAGGCAATGTTTTCCAGTAATTATGTCCATCAGTTGGAATTATGTTCCATAGTCAATTTTCTGAGTTAGACATCATCCTCGCTTCCCCTAAGTTCAGTTAGTCCCTGAGGATCATGTTACAGCCAGTTCATTGAGAGATCAGATTCATCACTAGTCACAGAAGGAAATTGATATCGACAGAATATAAAGTTGAATCCTGGATGTTTTTCATGTTTCGGTAATCCATGAGAAATTATCTTCACTTATTACCCCCCACTCAGGTGCTATCTGGACTTGTGACTACAACTGTTAACCAATTCCCATTAAATATGTAAGTATTATAGTGGGTGTGGTTAGATGCACTTGAACCTACTAAAATGAAATTATGTTCATTGGTCTAGTCATGGGAAGAAGAAGTGTCATGATTCGAGGGTCAATGAGCAGGGTTGTAGTCGAGGCCGATACTACGAGGCAGGCACCGAGGCCGCACCCCCGAGGACGAGGCCGACCCCCCCGGCCGCACCCTCGAGGCCGAGGCCGAGGCACACCTTACCGAGGCGAGGACGGGCAATAATTTATAACAGCACATTTTAAATTACCAGTGTTGTTTGAATACATACAGAATTTTGTTTTGTCGGCCCCATGGCTACAGCTAGTCATTTGAGTAATATATGGAGACAAAAATGTTTGAAGTTCCCGAAAATGAGGACTGAACAACAAAAGTTGATATTGCACCCAATTTATTCTTGAAGTCGGGTATCAGAATGAAAAAAAATATGAATGCCTACTTATACATCACAATAAATACTCTTAAATATGACCTCTAATAGGGCACTGGCAGACAGGTACTAGCCTTGGATGCTTAGAACACTGCCCACTGAATTTGAAAACATCAAGTATTCAAGCATATGTGGAGGAAGAGCAGAGTACGTGATTCTGGCTGCACCATCTGGCTTCCCAAAAACCAAACTGAAAGGGCTGTGGATTAATAAGCAGTGAATGCCCATCAATCAATTGTGTGTACGACACATAATTTTTTTTAAATCTATAAAGTTAACATTTTAAAATCCATCTGGCTAGGCAATACATTCACTCAATATCAACCAAATCATAAAGTGAATCAAACCGTAACAACAAACTAAACCAGAGAGACAAGAGGCTTATGATAATCGACTGCTCTGGAGTTTGCTGACCTCAGATGACCTTTAGCCTGAACCGAAAAAAACAATAGGGATCTATATCAAATGGGGAACCCACATACCAGGTATGAGCATGATCCACCCAAGGTGGGAGTCGAGATCGTGTCTAACAATCAGGGTCACACACACACCAACACGCCACACACACAACACTGTCATGACTGCATAGATTCCTCGACTAAAGTCACCAAAATAAACTACGCGCTGGCGTTAAACCAGCACGTATTTATCCAAATATTTGAGCATCAGTGGGCCGGGAGAGGACAATGTCGATCTCATTCGATAAGGATGAGATCGGTGGCCCGGGTCAGAGGCTAACACGAAGTTAGTTTAAAACGATCGCCATGTTCCAAAAAACGCGCAAATCCAGCGATATAAAAAAGTAACGTAAAAAATACAGGATGCACGCCCCTAGTGGTAGTGGGCGGAACCCCCATTGCTTGAACTAATTCTGAGATTTTTTATTCGATAAACATGTGTGCAAAAGTTCAGTCAACCCCGACAAATGCGGAGAGTTACTCGCGCCTAACATGAAAAAGCCCTGTCGGGGGCCCGTCGGCGCTGGCGAAGGAAGACAGAACCATAATATCCCAATGTGGATATAAATGCAGAAGGAATCAAATAATTTGGTGTGATTTTCTCATGTACACCAACAGACACAGGGTCAGTATATACGGAAAATAAATATATTGACAATTATAAAATACATTCACGATCTGCAGAACAGCCATATTCTTCGTATTTATTGGGTCCAAGATTATGCACAGTTTTGTGCATTGGAGACGAAATTCATCTCGCAACTCCCACTACGACATAAGGTGGGGCGATCAGTGAGTGAGGGTTCACTCGGGCCGCCAGGGCGGGATTCGCTGCTTTGTACATAAGCTATACATATGCGTATATGTGTGCACTTTGCAGAGTGCAAGCTGCCTTCAGTAGTGTAAGATGTCCATGGCCAGTGAGCTCGCTAGGCAGCCGGCACTCTAGCATGCCATGGGGAATTGAACGGCGGGCACGGGAGACGCAGCGCCAAGTACATTTTATCGGCAGGTCTTGTGGATGATACCGAGTATGATACGTTAGTTCAAAGTGGCGCGAAAGAAAATTCAAACAAATTTGAAGCATCATTTTGTGGACCATAAAATTTTCATTTTTCTTATTTTAATAGCAAAAAAATATTGTGCGGCCTCGACCGGCCTCGGGCCCAAAATACGAGGCCGGAAGCTCCGAGGCTGAGGACCGCAGCTTCCGAGGCCGGAGGCCGCCAAAAAATGCCTTCGAGGCGGCCCTCGAGCCCGCCAACACTGTCAATGAAGGCAGGCTCCAGAAACTCATACCACGTGCCGTAGAGGACTTATGACACACACAAACAACATCAGCACAACGTAGTGGGTAAATTTACCTGTCTAACTTACATACTGAAACTTATGGAATTTCTGTTTGTTGTTCATTTGTTTCTGATACTCATGCACAAATTGAACAAGATTCACAAAAAAAACAGGAAGAAAATGGGACCGATTTGGGCTTGACTGAAGTCCAGGAACGGCCACTCAAACTCAGGAAATCCCAAGACAAGTGACGACTCGGCACTCCCTCAATTTTGCTTCGGCAAAAGTTGCGATTCAATAAATATATTATAGGTATAAAAAGTTTACAGTTTTTTTTTTTTTGGGGGGAAGACCCTTCACCCAACAGATAAGCCAGGGAGGAAGTAGAACTAATCACACCCTTGCATTTGGAAATTCTCCAATCTTAAACTGTTTCCGTACTGGGTACAACTATTATAGAAATACGCAGAAGTGATGGAGAGCGCCTCATTGATTATTATTAGCTAGGTCACCGCCTGTTTTGCCATCAAATTGTGTTCCTCACCTTAGTGGCCGGCATGAGGTATGTGAAGTGGAAGGCACCATGGCCTTCTCATGCATAAACTAAGGCAGAACTTGCAGAGAAGCCGATGTCGTTACTGCAGAGTCTTTGCAATCTCCTGACAGTGCCCTCACTGCCTTGAGATAGTCATCCTTCTGCCTAGCAAAGAGAGGAACGATGACGCCAAAACCTGTGAACGAATAGAAGAGTTTGCAAGATGTCGAATCTAATGTTTACAAGAATCTTGGAGCACTAGAACTTTTCTGTCTGCTTACTTTTTTCAGAACCTCATAATCCATTATGTGAAAAATTTAGGCTTTGATATAGTGCATTATTACTAGAGCACAGTCTAGTTTTGTCTGGTGCTATGCTAACAGCAAATAGTGGTTATCACTGTCCAGCACACAACAGGCACAAGCTCATCGATGAATTATGAAGAAACAACACCATCACCATAAGATACCCCACTCAAACTTCCATTCAGCCCTTATTTCAAGTCTTCCTTCCCAGCCACGAAGCTACTCATACTGTAGTAATCTATTGTATCAACTGATATAGAAACTACAATTGAAAAAAAATCTGTTGAAACGATGGCATTAGAACAAAATTTGTAATTTCTTGGAAAAGGCCCTGGTAAAAAATGAATTTCATGGAATAAATCCCCATGGTAAATTGACTTCCGAGGTCCCCGGCTGACCTTTTAGGAATTCAGCAATTGATCACCAGAATGAAGATATGAGTTGTGTATATAGACTAAGTAATTTCTCATAAGGAGGTATCAAATGATGGCTTTCACTTTTGATATATCGATGTTCAATTTTTCAAATATCTCCAAGGCAGATTAGCGCTTTAGAATGTGCCAACTATAATCCAAAGAAAACCTTCACAGGGGCTCCATATTCACTACTAACGGTCAAACCTTCTGCTCAATGGCTCTCAGAATGACTTATTGAGATTAGGTCTTTTTTTTATGGTCTACTTGCCAAGCAGAAGATCAAACCTTTTCAAGGCCCAGCAAGGGTGCAGAACTGGATACTGCACCTATTGCCAGTTGCGAATCCCTCACCAGATACCCGGACAAGGCAATGCCTCATTGGCAGTACCTTAATGGTGGGGGGGGGGTTTGTAGGTTTTTTTTATTATTATTATTTGCAAATTGCCTACCCCATGTTTGTCTCTCCTTGAAAGCATGCGAATAAGTCACATTGAATGACCTCTGTTGACCTTGTCTCTACTGTGAAATTTATTGGGAATATATATAAACCATCTCCATTGAGTTTCATTTCATGGAAATCCAACAACTTCTTAAAATTGACTACTTGATTAGCACATTAATGCTAGAAATCTAATCATTTCATTTACACTTCATAGTTGTTATAAACCCTGAACTGCATCACTAATGCATCTACCGATCAAGAGATATCTCGTACACAAGCTTTGGGTCAGTTTTCATTGAAGATGCGAATTCATTGCAAACAGTACCGTCTTTGGGACGAAAAGTAGATGACACCTCGCAACTCCTCCACCGTACCACCTCCACAAAAAGTTCAGCATGCGGCTCTTTACGGTTTAGGAGATATCGAACGCCACATTACGGACAGGCAGACAGACAGACAGACAGGAACACACACACAACAAAGTGATCACTATGTTTTCCTGAAAAAAGGTCGGCGATTTGACGAGACAATGATCATTAGGTTTTGTCTGTTAATTCACAAACCCATCTGCTGGCAAAATTAGAGAATCGGCTTCGCAGGCTGGATGTTGCCCAGTTTGGGTCTGATCGAGAACCCATAAACCTTTGCAAGCCCTCTCAGGATATGCTGGAAGATTGGCAGAAGAGAGAATGGCCATGTTATGAGGGTTCTTAGTAGCGGAGGCTCGTTGTGAGCGCGTTGTAGACAGTGTGCTTCAGGAAGGTTGAGAGATTCTCGGGATGCTGACCAAGCAAACTCCCTGAAAAACAAAAACATAATATCTACATACATTCACTTCAGGTGTCGCCAATATTCCTCCATCAAACTACCACAGTGGCTCCAGTGATTTTTCATCCAATAGTGACTCATGGAGACAGACTGATGAAAGGTGGATGATACAGAATTCCTACAGAAACACTTAATAGGCATAACTGATATGATGTAGGATCTGATTGGATGTTGAGAGGGTTACATGCTAGAATATGACTAATAGGCTAAATAAAAGGGGGGCATTGTATGAGTATGAACACTGATTTAACATTAAGAGAGGTACTTGCCTCAGTTATCAACATTTTGGTGTGACTACATTACTCTAGGCGAGGAAGATATTACACCCTCTAGCAGCTTAGGTTCTGATTAGGAGGGGTCAGTTGCGGGAGAAGTCCAATATATAGAGGCTTCTGCAGATTGGTAGGTAATGGATAGATAGGAAGGCAGGTAGGTTAGGAAGTAAGATGGGTTGGTTGGTTGGTAGGGAGAGAGGGAGGTATGTAGGAAGGTGAAACGATCAAACGGATGACTTGTCAGATATTGTCTTCCAAGTTCTAATATGGTTCAAGACCCCCCCCCCCCCTCCGCCTCCCTCTCTTAGGTAACTAATCCATCACGTGGAGATAACTGCACCATTGACAGTGGAAGGTGCAGCAAGGAGCCACCTTGACCTGCAATGTACCACCATGAATGAATGGAGGGTGCATGGGTGGAGGGTGAGTAGAAGGCAGGGGTCGCGTTTTTGCGCGTCTGCGCGTCCAGGGCGCTTGTGTACATGTGGACGCTAAAAACAACAATAGCCCCTCACCAGTGGTCATGTCTCCTGTCGGACGCACAACAAAGTTTTATCTCAGATTTTGTACGGGAGGTTTGACGCATGTTTGGACTGCATGGTTTTCCAACCTACTTGTAGTGCAAGTGTCATAACCCAAACCACAACAACGTTGCAACAGGACTAGGACAAGTGCTAACTTACTGCTTAGTGCTAGGCCCTATTGAGTTGCTATACTGTTTTAGTTTTCACCGATATCTTAGGCTCGATTATTCTCCTTACTTTTGGCTACCTTTGGCAGAGGAGTGATGATCAATTTCTCTATCTTTTGGATGGTCACAGCACAGATTCTCCAACTAATAATAGTTGGAAGTATTAGGCCAAATTCTGTCACGATGCTTTGGGGAGGCTAGGCTATGTTACCATACGCTTGTGTACTGAAGGATTAACAATAGCCTAACAATTGAGTCGCTTTAAAGCCCAGCTATCGGACTGCTGGTGAGGGGGAATGGCTACTTTGTAATTAGAGTTTATACAGCTACTCCGCTACTGTACCTGCAAGTGCCAAAATGTGCAAGGGATTTTAGGCTATTTGACACCAAATCAAGATTGCTTAAATAATGTGAATGTCTGTGAGCAGAGGCCGAGGCAGTATCACAGGCCTTGGACTTAGCTTAAATATCAGGGTGTTGCCAGCTAGCTCACTCTAGTTTTGTGTTTGTTACTGAAGCGTAGCCAGCGTACGGTAGCTATAACATTAAACGTGAGGCCTTAAGACAAGGATTGGGGGCATAACTAAGCTAGGTAGGGATCAGAATGATTGCTATTCTGTAAGAGACCTTCCCTCTGAATCTGCATAAACAGAACAACATCAGATACAGGCAAGTACAGGTGGAACCTAATGTAGCTACAAGTGCTCAATATCATTCCATGTGAACACTCACATGATGGTTGACAGAGACTTTTTTTTTAATTAGAGTATTGATAGTGCAGTACATTGTGGGGTCTATTCCTGCAGCGTTACTGCTGGATATCTTACAAGCCTCTTAAAATCATTAATGGATGAGGGTTGGACTTAGGATTGTTGATGCACTTCTGCTTAATTCGTTGGGATTGGGATACGTCCCATCTTGATTGTGGGCAGGCTTACTGGGGTTAAAATAATATAGGCTAGGATAGTAAATGACAAGCAAACTCAGTTCCTAGGACCCTTTGCAAATATGCATAATAAATCCCGACTCTGATGATTGCGACCCCGTTGAAATAGAGCTGACCCCTCTAGATCAGAGATGTGCGATTTTTAAGGGGTTCCCCCCCCCTTTCCGGAAAGCTAATGCTGGACCACTAAATTTTGGACTTGGCGCTACCCCTGGTAGAAGGGTGAGCGTAGGGAGAATAAGTGTAAGGTGAGAGAGCTGATGTTGTGTGGAGTGGAGGTTCAGGAGGGGTGAACTAATGAGGAAAGGGGGGAGGCATTAGGAGGAAGGATGGTGGGAGGGGAAGTGTTCAGCTGAGTGGGTGGGTGGGGGAGGGGAAGTGGCAAAATGGGATAGTGTAGACCGAATGGGGAGTGTGTGTGATGATTGAGAAGGGCCAGCTGGAAGGGAGGGGTGGTTTAGGGGGAAGAGAGGGGGCGGGAGAGGGGGGTGAGTGCATTCACTTCTTACCTGACTGAGAGCAGATATGGTTGAATAGTGGTTTGGTCTTGTCTCTCTCTTGATGAGTATCCCATCACCTCGACACCCTGGGGCTGTGAGTGCAGCAGTTGATAACAATGAAGTCAACTCCTGGGCTGGTCGGTCAACGTTCGAGTGAGAAGAGGAAATCCCGGGTAGGAGTGGTATTGTGTATCAAAGACAGGCTCAGAACCCTTTACGGAAATTACTCCCGATCATTAGTGACTTGTACACACCCTACTATACAGGACACACCTCATTGCTTGTTCTCTCCCAATGGCACATTCCTGTACTCACTTCATTTGTTTCCCCTGCACAAATGTTGCAGCCACATCGCTCGCTCGCTACTCTTCACCAAGTCACCTCACAAGGTAACCAATTTACACTGGGAGGTGTGGAAATTTCAGGAATTGCCTCATCCGACAGCACTGAGGAAAAGTCCTCAGGCTTCCACTGGTCTCCGAACTCGGCAATAAATGGTTTTCCGTTCGGAGCGCTACCGAACTTGTTCTAATCGCAGCAAGATGAAGCCATGCACTCACTTTGAAACTATTGATAGCCCCTGTGTTATTTCTCGTGTGCATTGAATGTCATTGGGCGTCTTCATTTGGCTAGGGTTCATCACTGCTGCATTGCTACACTGGCAGTGGCAAGTGGAAGGAATTCCCCTTTACGAGGCACGCTCCGATGGTGCCATTGACAGTCGTCATTGCTTCCTAAAGGCCTGATATGACCCAAACCAGGTAAGCTTCATATCTCAGATGGAAATCTATACTTATTTGACAGGGGCACCCATAGCCTATTTTCTAGTTGTAGGGCAGTGAAGTTTACTTTCTTTCTCCTGGAAATCCCCCAAATTCCACCATGCACCAGGTCAGGATTTCCATCTTTGAATTTTTCAAAATGGTACGAGTTTGCACTATGGACCTTCCAGTTGTCAAGTAAATACTTATCTAATTGAAGTTTTCTGTTGCTACAATAGTTAACTTTAGTTGAGACCCGAGGCTGTAGTCCCAATGGGTTCTGTGACGTATCTACACATCATTGTATATCATACCTTTGTGTTTTAACCACATCTCCTTTTGGCGCTGCCATCAGGCCTTACCTCTATGAGGCCCGAGGCTGTCGGCGAGCAAGCGGACAGGTTCCTGTCATGTCCATACCCTGCGTTCTTGTGAGCTGGTCCTTCAGGCTATGGACGATGTAAGACTCCACCCGTTCCTCGGATCAGAGTGAACCGACGAGAGAGAAAAGTTTTGGCATTTTTATAAAGATGACAAACAGAGTACTTCCTTCAGCCCCTCCCCCCTGCCTTATATTCATACACTCTCATCATGACCAGACGTAGCATTGTGGGCCCTTCATAATTATATCCCTTCAGGGATATTATGATTTGGGCATCGCCTTCCCTGCCACGGCATCCGCCTGAAGATTTTTGTGTTAACGCAATAACTCTTAATCTTGTTTGATTGACACCAATCCTTTGCACACTGTTCGCCCCATGAAGGCGATATCTCAGATGAGTTTGATTTGGGCGTTGCAGGCACTACGTGGCAGCGGCTATCTTGGATTGGTTCATAGAAACGAATTGATAGTGTCGTACAATAACTCCCTAGCACCTTGTTGATCCATACCAAACTTCGCACACATGATCATCTAATGAATCCTTGATTGGGTCGAAAAGTGGGCGTCGCCTAAACGCTCTGACGGCGGCCATTTTGGAGTTTTTCGCCTTTTTGCGCATTTGAAGCATGACAATCTCTTTGAGACCACTTTTGTTTTCCCCCCCATGGAACCCACCCGGCGGCCATTTTAAATTCTCATTTTTTTTTTGTGTGGTGCAGATTGACATTCCCACTTCCCCCGAGTCCTATATTCCCTTCTGATAAAAAACAAGGTGGACAATGTCACCCTCTGATTGATCAAAAGTGGGGATTACACATTGGCAGTTTACCCCCAGGCGATGTCAAGTCACATGGTTCTCTAGATAATAAACTCTGTTGCCCAAGATGACTCTTTGATCCCTCCCAAAAGCACACTGGGTAATGCGTTATCATAGTAAAACATGGTCGCAAATATAATGAGCTGCATCTATCCAAACATGGTTAACTGATCATGTTTAAAACTAATTCTTCTCAATTCCAATCTTTTAACAGGAAGGAGCCCATCCCTACCAAAAGATATCAGGCTCCTAATATAGGGGCAGGGCATTTGGTGGACATGTTTACAAGGTTTCCTCAGGGAGACCTCTTGACTCTAGGGGGACGTTGGGCCTGCCCTGAAAACTATAGGTTTTCGTGTTTTGATATGATTTCAACAGGAAGCCAAGTAAGGTTCAAGTAACCCTGACCATATTGATCATGAGAAATACCCGCGATAAGCCGCCTTCTCTTCTCAACTAAGGCTCAGATGACGTTGAACGTTACACTAACCTGTTGGTATTTCATAATTTCTAACCTTTTATCAGAGGTTAGAGGGAACACAGCGTTACACTAACCTGTTGGTATTTCATAATTTCTAACCTTTTATCAGAGGTTAGAGGAAACAGCAATATACTAACCTGTTGGTATTTCATAATTTTTAACCTTTTATCAGAGGTTAGAGGGAACACAGCGTTACACTAACCTGTTGGTATTTCATAATTTCTAACCTTTTATCAGAGGTTAGAGGGAACACAGCGTTACACTAACCTGTTGGTATTTCATAATTTCTAACCTCTTATCAGAGGCTGGAGGGAACACAGCGTTACACTAACCTGTTGGTATTTCATAATTTCTAACCTCTTATCAGAGGCTGGAGGGAACACAGCGTTACACTAACCTGTTGGTATTTCATAATTTCTAACCTTTTATCAGAGGTTAGAGGGAACACAGCGTTACACTAACCTGTTGGTATTTCATAATTTATAACCTTTTATCAGAGGTTAGAGGGAACACAGCGTTACACTAACCTGTTGGTATTTCATAATTTCTAACCTTTTATCAGAGGTTAGAGGGAACACAGCGTTACACTAACCTGTTGGTATTTCATAATTTCCAACCTTTTTAGAGGTTAGAGGGAACACAGCGTTACACTAACCTGTTGGTATATTAATCTGTTGGTGACTCTGTGTTATTCTCTTGGTTGAGGTCGATGGGAGTTCCCGTCTGTGTCTCCGTCCCTACTGGGGCTGGCTGCTGGAGAAAAACCATGGTTGATGCTATGCTTTTTGGATTTTGGATAACTGTACCTAACATGCATTCCTAACAAAGGAAAATTTCATCGTGTCCACGTGGCACAAGGGGCTATCCTGGCAAATTTTCCATGAAATCCTTTTTTAAAATCCCTAAAAATTTATCAGCTGAAATATAAAATAGTAACAAAGCAACAAGCATTAGTTAAATTCGAGAGATAATAGTCATGTGAACAGTTCTGGGGAACAGTTCCTCTTCAGTGCTGTACAGGATTTGAAAAATAGAATCAGGTATGAGCTTAATTTTAATGATCAAACAAAATATATATAAGTATATTAGGTGAGCATGAATTAACTTAAGTGTAAGGAATTATGATATTCTATGTCAATCCTATGAGGCATTAATGAGGTTTTGGTAATTAAGTTTTCTTAGTTCATTGTCCCATGATGGCCCACCTGAACTCTGCAAGGGAACTTGTGCGAAAAGACATAGATAGGGTCCTCCTGAATTCAATAAGTATCCCTCCCCAAAACACAAGAAAATCCCTCTCAAACAATAAACTGTTGTTGTTTCTAGCCTGCAGAGGATGCAGAGCAATCACCTTTTCTTGTATGCAACCCCACCTCTGCACTTTTGTGAGAAATTCCCCACCACACTGGTTTGGGAAACACCATGGTAAAAAGTACACCTTATGTCGGTTGAGAGTAACACATAATACCACTATTATATCTCCAATTTTCTGTGTGATTTAACTTGGCAATCACAAACAACCACTTCTGCAGTGCGCCAGCACTAAAAATTCTAGTTTCAACCTCTGCCAAATTTGAAAATCTTTTTTGAGAGACCATTTTAAGCCATGTTTGATTTGTCAAACTGCTGAATAGCAGTTCTTGATGCTTCTGTTGTAACACACTGTTACGTTCTAATATCATTTACGGTCACACAAAAATCTTAAAAGCGGAAGTTTCTAATCAATGGTGTTATATCACCAATGATGGAAGTGAAATAACAATGGGAATAAGACGTTGATACAGTAGACAGGCTGGCCAAAATGTTGGCGCACTGCAGAACTAGTATGCTGTGTTAGTGCCGTAGTGCCGTAATGAAGCAGCATGAAATCAGGGATATTCAACGTCTCAACACAAGACTTGTAATTACAAATTAGACTCATGAATTACCCCCATTGGACAGAATCCATGTTAACAAAAATTGGAACCAAAGGTAAACCATACCATCAGTTTTCATGAAAATCTAATAATGTTCAAGATTTTGCATAAATTCATTAAATTAGACACATTGAATGACCTCCCTTGACTCCAATCTTGTAAGGACTTGGAACTGAAGTCGACCATATCCCCAAGTTCTTGAAACCGAACAAACTTTGAATTTGGCATAAATTGTACAAATTGGAATACACACACACACCACACCAGTGATCGCTTATCTCTTCCTAAAAATTCTTCAGGCGAGACAATAAGTTGGTGGCCTTGGAAAACTTCCAACCACTACGGACTGGAATCCCAAACTCAAACATATCTACCACTGCCCCCTTCTGAGGGGGTGCTGCTGGCAGCACCTTTGGTTGTGTCCACCATCACTGAGAGATGCTTTGGTATCGGTGAGTGCCGAGGAGGTGGTTGGGACAGGTGTTGATGTTATTCACAAGCTCTCGGTTCTTAGGGTGGTCCACCCACACTCGCTCAGCAATGGCATCCTCAACGTAAACCTGCCGACAGAATGCAATTTTTTTTGCGGCTGCTTGCGATTGGCATGGCCAAGCAAAGATTCACTTCTAAAATCTGGAGAGACCTGGCTTGGATTGAAAATGAAGCATGAATATTCAATTCAATACAAAATAGGGGGAGAAGTGATCCTAGTATAGCTAATCCTCTTTTTCGCGAGTTACAAATTTTAAGTACTTTATTCAATAGATATTGAATATGACATGAAAATTTAGAATTATCAGGATAGTTGGTAGAGGGTTGGATAGAGTTGAGGTAGGTAGTGCCTTTAGAAATTGCCAGATTGGTGATGATTTTGTTGAATTTCCGCCTCTGTCTGGGAATCGTAAAGACAGTTTTCTGCGCTATTCCACACCATTTATACCTGTTCAGCTAAATATGATCTTAGCCACTCTCCATATAGCTTAAGCTGTTTTTTCCACAGCATTCATAGCTTGTAGTTTGCAGCGGTGAAATTTGTGAATATCGCATGGTTAACTTATTTAATAATAATAACAAAGCTTGATGAACAAACTCTAATCTCTACCTCGGACATCATATCAATTTGATCCTCAAAAGCTAAATGAAGTAATAGTTTTGTCTCCGGTAACTGACTCCGGTAACTATGCGCTCACCAAAAAAGGTGATTCGTATCACCCCGAGCACAGTTGGAAGTTTTCCCTAAAATGCATGCATTAAAAGGACCTAATGGACAGCAGAGAATTTAATATGTTGTCAAAAAATCATCTGATACAAGAAAACGATACTATAGTTCTCGAAAATCCCCGACAGCCTATATTTCGTGGATATTAAAATAATCCTGCCACAGTTCTACACCACTTCGCAATATGGGAGTCCCAGGTCGATGAGCACTGCCCGAATAATTTCTGTGTTGAGGGCAACACTAACCTGATCCGTGATCCTAACCCCAACCATCACAAAGGATTATATTACTACAATACAATACCACAAGCCAGTCAGGGAATAACTTCTGAAGCAGTCCATATCAGCTGCAGTATTGTGGTGACCAACACACTGCCCTGTATATGGACTCCTAGTGTGAGCAGAGTCAACCAAAAGTAGTAGGAAATTATTACCTTGTGTTCATTCGTGCTTGTCCTAAATACTCCTCTCCAATTAGCTGAATCAGGTCAGTTGATCGGCACAGGCGATTAACTGGTGTATGAATTTTGATTGTTGTGAGTGTCACGCGTGTAGGTTTAACAAACAGTTTACAACGTTACAAATGAAATGGCTACTCACGTATTGGCTATGGTGAATGGATCCATTGTGCTTATGTCACGAATTGAACGCGATTACCACAGTCACGAGCGTAACATTTGAACATTTTTTTAATAGAATGTGCATGTATCTTTCACGCAAGTAGAGTGAGATAACACGCGCAATGAAATGTGTTTCACATGAAATGTTATGCCCGTAGCTCACAGAGGTAGAGTATGCGGTTGGGGACAATTATTTTTTACGCATATAATAATACTCTGTGAGCCATGCACTTTGTGCGCACCTATTTTTCCAGATGAATTTGTTGAACGTGCGTATTGTTGTTGTTAATTTGTTGGCGCCTGTACAAGACTCTCTGCATTGTCATCGGGGTCATCTTTCAGTTGTTAGTGGTAAAAGTGATGGCTATTGATGCAATGTTTACCTAAAGGGGCGTGGATGATGACGGGGTTAGCAAAACGTCGATGGGGTTTGTCATCCACATGATATGCACTCCCTCCTCGGGGTTAATTCTAAGCTGGATGGAATCGGGCTGCACCCTCGTACATCGCTTTGAATTAACCCCTGAATGTAATTTTATCTATTGGGTGTAGGGCTCACAAAGTGCATATTTTCTAAAAGTGAACATTGAAAACCATGTTATTATTTATGTCTGTTTGCTACCAGATTAATGAATAAGTGTTAATCGCAATATTGGGAAAGAGTTTTGTTGTAAGCTCGCTCCCAGAGAAGGGCGTTGCTACATGAGTAGGATCCAATAATTTGATAAGCATTTCCCCTTTCTTTCATCAATTCGATTGTTTCAACAGAATTTGGTGTATGTAGATCATATTCACTCCCAATGAGGATGGAGGTCATCAGAGTGGGAATAGGCAAATTCGTGAGGCGATACCCTAACTAACATACCATTGCATTCCAATGATATGGTTATATTTCATGAACAACAGAAATATAGGTAAGTGTTGCATATAATTAATTATTGAATGCTATAATTTCTCACACACTGACAAATTCTTACCTTGACAAAGATTTCTGGCCAGTTGTCTTCATAGAGGAATGCATGCATGAGAATGTTGCATGCTAGGATGGGCACTAGGGGATTCCCCTTGCTCTTGAAGCCAATGCTCACGTCCCTCCGCAGGAGACCGCAAACACCCTGTAAATGACCAGAAGCGGGTCTGTTGTATAAATATTTGAATTGGTTTAAGTAAGGTTTCTTACCCCTTGGTGTACAAAGTGATGATGGCTTTAGGCTCTTCTCCATCTTTGGGACAACCGATGGGTTTCCCAATCCATTGTTTTTAGCCAGTGGTTCTCAACCAGAGTGAAGTGTACACCAGATTGCATCTAGTCCCTCATTCCACACAATAAAACAATGGACTCATAAAATGATCGTCAAGTTGTTCAACTGTAATGTCGTGCAATAAGGATTCTCCCTGATTTCTCGGCATAATGGACCAAACTTTGGAGGCCAACAGAAATAATTGTATTGAAATGGGGTTTTGACCTGAAGATATAGTTTCCCATCCCCTGCGACATAACCTCTTTTTTTATTAAAGCCTACAGATGTCTCATAACTCAACAGAGGGTCTGTTGACTTCTTTTCAGCAAAGTGACCAGGTCCTACCGTACCTTACAGCATCCTATCAAGGCTTAATGTTTTTTTCCAAAATGAAATCACTGTGTAAATTTTGATAGAAAACAAAGAACATTTGCAGGGAAATATGACATCATTCATTAGTGCATGATGGGATGATTTCCGATCTTGTGCAATACACATGCACAAACTTCAAAGGCTCGTTACTCGCAAAAAGGTTGGGTTTGAACTGCGGCATTCAGTTTCTCTCCAGCTATTATATTAGCTTCTTCATGATTTACCCTGTTGTTGTCCTTCAATTTTTAGAAGGATGACACCCGTGACCCCAGGACAGCAATCACAAACTTCCCTGGAGTGCCTTCTCCCTGTTATTAAGTCCTAGTTATGTTACCCAATGCAGCTCCACCCCACAAAAACCAAAAAAGTCTGGCAATGCTGTTGCTCACCAACCTCCAAATTTGATGCATCGGGGAAAGAGAGTTATACCAAAAGACAAGGGTGGAAATGCTATTAAAAAGGTGATTGCAAACCATGCTTCATGCGAAACAGGAGAAACTATAGGAGCAGGTTCCATTTTCAGAGTCATAGTTTGACCTGATCCAAAATAAATCTTTGAACCTAACAGCTGCCAGTTGCTCATTCCTGGGGTTAACACGGGAATTGAGGTTTGAGAATGTTCCCCCATACCAGGGGTCAGGGACTGATGGACCTCGGCATAGATTTGAGGGCCCCAGTATTTTGGAAAAGATACGGAAAAGTTGTCTTCAAAGCAGCCTGGCACAGAAAACCCATTCATCCTCAAATGCGACTGGTTCCCCTCCCACTAGTAGTTATCACTATGGTTTCATGGGAGAGTTTGGGTAGTGCAATTTCAAAAATTCTGAAAGTGCATGCTTGGTCCACTCCCCCTCCCCCCCTAAAAAAAAGTACATAGGCTATACACCAACTGATGGTTGTACTAATAGATAAGTCCGATGGTAACACTGCGACCTAAAGGCAAATCCCTTACACAGTGCACTAGGCCTTTCTTTGAAATTCTCTGAACATGTGTGAAGTATTTAAAGACAGCAGCTCTAATGAAGTACCTTCTCACTAAGAGGCAACTTACTAATGTTAAAAACATGTATTATCACTATTTCCCAACGTCATCCCTCAACTCCCATTTCCGGTCCTCAAACAGCATTGGTTTGGTTTTGGCCAGGAAACATGCACATGAAGGCCGATGTAGAGAGCAGGGTCAGGCTTCGCACGGCTGTTCTTGAGAGCATTGAGGGCGCCACACAGGAGGCTCTCAATCTTCTTGTCATCCTCCTTGGCATCAGCGTCAAGGACTCGCTCTACCAAGTCTCTAGAGGGGACTGGGGTGAATGGAAAATTTAAAACTTTCAAAGGCTGGAGAAGTCTTTGTGGAATATACGGAAGTCAGTTCCTGGAATGATGCACAACACATTCTTGGATGAATGTTTAAATACCATGGCCTACAGTATGTGTAATGATGAACAATATGTGTATGTTGAAAAGGAAGAAAATTGTCGTTAATCTGGTTAGTTTGTTGTCATGACATGTCTAGGATAGGGCCGGGGAGCATCCGTGTTCACGGAAGGAGGGGGGAAAACCACTGGTCATGCGTATGCTCATAATTTCGGTGTTCTTGCAGAATTTCGACGAATTGCAGATTCTGCAGAAAACGTGCTCACCCTTCACGAAAATCAATTCACAGTTTGATTTACCTTTGTTAAACCGGATCATTCATTTGATAAAAAGTTTGTGTCAATATTCAATCTATTCATCCAATCCTCCGAGAATATATATTGCATTCATTGCTGTCCTCTAATTTGATCAGGCCTGTGTCAGTGAATCTAAATCAGAGCTACGACAATGCAGTGTATATATGACTTGCGCTCATTCAACCATGATGATCTGGTCACCAATGGTGCTGTGCTCAAACTGCACAAATGTACCAAGACTAATGTACAATTATTGTACTAAATGTTCAAGAACAATGGCCAACCTGTGCCCCTGCAATGACCTTTGACCTTGATCTTCATATGGCCAAAGATGTCTCAGCAGTCAATAAACATTCCACATGAGCCCCAGGCCCATGCTGAGACCTGGGCCTAAACCCCTGGGCACCTTGGAGGTACAGCTATTAGACCATCTGCTTGACCAAACATCAGCACAGGGGCAAACAAAATTTGTAGGAGATACAAGACTCTGCAGTATTTCATATAATGGGCCCTGGGCCCAAAATCCCTGAACACCCCCAATCATAGGATCATAGCACGACACGATAACATTGCAGCGTGATCGACCCTTCAAGTGCTGCAAGACTGATCCAAAGACTAGCAATCATCAGTGGGAATGCTAAAAGGCAGTCTTGGGAGCAGAATTTTTAATGCATGATGCACATGTGTCTGCTTGTCAGTCTTCATTGGAGACATGTTGGGAAGAGGAGCGGTATCACCAGTGTCCATCCATTGTTAAACAGATGGGGTTTCTACATGAGTAACCTGATTCCGGGGGAAAAAAAATATATGATCAGTACACTGCGATGCTTACCATCAAAACTTTTTGAGGTTGACTTGGATCCATAGCTTAGAGCTGCGCCCCCCTGCTGCTCTTGGAGTAGTCTAAACCGGACTTCCCCAGAGGGGTGGGACTCCCTATTTTGGGCTTCTTTCTTTGGCATGGATATACTGCTGCTGCTCTGCAACCTCTCTGGTGCCTCCCGCTTCCTCTCTGACATGGATACGGGAGGGTTGCTGAACGAGAACCTTCTCCGTCTGGACGTCGCCTCGACCCCAGGGCAATCATCTCCCCAGGTGGCATGGCCTGTAGGACAGAACCAGAAAGCAAAATTTAGACCAAGTGATGTCTTGATGAGGCATACCATAGGTTTCTCTTTACCTCTGCTTCCGCAACCTACCAGGAAATTAATCGGGGGAAAGAAGTTCACCTGCTCTCAGAACAAGGTGATCGCCCACCAGGGTCTCGCCTGGTTGCGCGATCAGTGGTCCTTCTATCAATCACTATGCAAACAATTATAGGTCATTCCATGTGCTGCTTTCAGATTTGGGTACTAGCATTTAACAGAAACAGCTACTAATCAGTGGACAATTTCAAATTCAAAGTACTGATTATTGAGTGTTGACCATGTCTACCAAAGGTGTATGTGTTTTGTGGAAATGTGACTGAAATTGCCTAAATTAGACACAATACTCAACTTTCATTGACCCATTTCTCATTTTAAATATCTCAGGACTAATGGTGGAACACACTTAATACATTTTGTGGAAATCCAACAAACTTGAGCATTTACCTGAATGAAACAAATTATACACATTCAATAACTCCCAGTGACTCGAGTCAATGTTAAAAAAAAAAATTGGGAATAAGGTAGACCATACCCATCAAGCTTCATGAAATCAAACAAACTTTGAAATTTGGAAAAACTATGCAAAATAGACACACTGAATGACCTCCAGTCATGTTAAAAATGTTGGAGAGTAAAGATATGCCATACCCACCCAAGTTTCCCTAAATCCAACAAACTTTGAAATTATGCATAAATTAATGCTTAAATTATGCAAATTAGACACATTGAATGACCTCCAGTGACCCTGAATCCATGATAAAATAATTCAGAACCAAAGGTCAACAACCCACCAGGTTTCATTAAACCCAACCAACTTTGAGATTTTGTTAAAATTATGCAGATTAGAACATTGATGACCTCCAGTGACCCTGAATCTTTGCTAAGAGTTTTGGGACTGAGGGTAAACCATATTCATCAGGTTTCGTGGAAATCTGACAAACTTTGAAATTTTGCAGAAATTATGCAGATTAGACAACTTAATCGGGATATTTTATGTTGAAAATCTAATTAGAGTTCTCTACTTATATCCGGCCACCTATGTTGCCGACCACCTCACCATAGCCCTAACCATTCATCTGTAATCTTGAACGAGCCTAAAAAATATATAAAATAGGCTAATTACCCTACTCATTTAGCGATCTTTGTGCCCAAAATCTGATCAGATCATTTTCACCCAACCCCAATACTACATACAGAATTCATAGAAATCCGTCATACCGTTTCAGAGAAATCCTGCTAAAGAGGAAAGTGGAATACACATACATAACATGTGCGTACACACACAAACGTACACCAGTGCTGGAGTCGAGTCCTCTCAATGCGAGTCCGATTCCCTCAGTATCCGAGTCAGAGTTCGAGTCAGAGTCATCGGCTTCCGAGTCAGAGTCACAGTGGCCGAGTCCGAGTCCTGGAGTCCTTATGCAATTTGACCTGTACTATTTCACAAACTAAGGCATTACTTAACATCCGCTCAGTGTATTGCTTGTTACCAAGGCATGTTTTGAATGTAGCAGCTACTGATTAACAATGTTCTGACATAAAAAAAGAACTTTAAATAGAAGATTGGGCTGGTCATACCTCATGACAGCTGGTGCCAAATATCAGATTCAGACTTCTATTTCACTATTCATTATGTATGCCACATGAATAAAACGAGTTGACGCATATCGATCAAGTAACATCGAAAGTGTTACTGCAAATGTTAGCAGGGGAAAACAGCGATTGTACCTCAATAAATCACAGAGATTTACACCACTGCCGGTATATTTCCCCCCATGATCTATTCACATTGATTTACCATGTACATGGAAAAGTGGAGTGTCCACTGCCAGTTACGATATCAAATCATGAAAGGCACATGTTTAAGAAAGTCTCCTATCCATACCTGGCACATTTGCAATGAAAGCTAGGCTATAAATCTCCAGACAGATCGTAATTCAACAAGTTTTGAGTATTCCTAGGTTGTGTCAATGTTTGTGTTAGGTATCAACTTTTTGGCACAATGTGGGCTATAGTTTTTCGCTCGCAGTCGTATGTATCTGGGTTATCTCATAATTATTCTATGTGTCCGTAAAATATGCGAGCATGTGAGACTGATGTGGTTTCCCTCCTGATTTAGACCTTGGACTGTCGGAAGTATGTGGGAAAAGTTTAGGCTACTTTTTGGCAGAGCATTGTGCGTATTATCTTGATTGTCTTGTACGATCGTAAAATCAAGTTCTGTATTTGAAAAAATAGAGGACTCGGACCAGGACTCAGACCGAGTCCTTTGAGCCGAGTCCGAGTCATTGAACTTTGAGACCGAGTCCAGTCCTTGAAAATAGCTTGAGTCACGCTCGAGTCCTCCAGCACTGACATACGCACACACATATTACACACAAACACGACAAAGTGATCGCTAAGTCTCTCCCTGAACTTTTTTCAGGTGAGACAAAAAGGGTCTGCGACAAGTTATAGATTTGATTGATTGATTTGATTGATTCAGTTCGTCGTTGAGGACGGACGTCTACTCGTCACATAGTTTTCTTTTCCTTTGGTCCTTTACCATGTGTTGCTGCCACTGTGCAGCAGAGTCTATACTCTATAGCCAGCTGTACAATGTTAGGCGTAGCCTTGTGTATAGGCTAGTTGGTTCTGCCGGCCTAGCTAGGCCTGGCCAGAGCATTGCCCCTGTGTGGGTCTGTGTTGCAAACTGGGCCACGCTTCCAGGTGTGATTTTCGTATAGTCATTGGGCATATGCTGGTAGGCTTTTTTTTTATTTTTATTTTATTATTACTTGTATTCATTATCCTTTCTTGGGGGTGTCATGCTTTTAGGGGTGTGGCTTTGCTACATTCAAACTGACTGCCATGCCACCATGGCGGCAGTTCGCTGCGACAGCGGAATAGTTAGGCTCAGCTTTTTCCGGGACTCTTAGGTACAGGTAGTCCTGGGGGCAGGTGATTGCTGTTTTGTAGATTGGCATCAAGGTCCCGGGTGAGGTTTACGAGAACCCCCCTTGTTAAGGTAATCTATTAGCGATGTTCCTTTTATAACTTCACAGCAGTTTCCTAGCTTATTGTGCCTCCAATTTGGCATAATCTTTTAGCCCAGAGGTTGCCAGCTCGGCAGTCCTATATTGCCGGACTCCACATTCGTAAGTGCCCCATTTTGGCTGTAAGGAGTTTGAGGTTTTTCACACCGATTTTGTCACCTAGGGTATCAGACAACGTTTTTACTTGAATTTGCTTGTAGGATCCCCTCAAGTTCTTTCAGTTTAGAATGAATCTAAGCCCCGTGGTTTTCAAGATTGATGGGTTACATTCCCTCTGGGGCTTTGATGCCTTCGATTTGAGGTTCACCTCTGGTGCTGCCTGCAATCGGGGTGGGCAAGCCTTAAGAACTGTAGGTGACCATACTGTCAGGCACAGGGATGTGCCCACACCCGGTGGCACCAGGTGGTAATGCCCGTCACTCGGGCATTTTACCGGGCACTCATGACAAATTAACCAAATTTACCCGGCACTATCTCCCTGTTTTCTAATAAATTACATACAATGCTGTCGTTTTGAGTTCCCCACTGCCGTTTGTGACCAGGTTTCACCCGGTACTCAGAATTCTCTGGGCACATCCTGCAGGCTGTTATGATGGTACTACCTGGGTGGTGGTGTTGCATCTGCCACTGGAGGTAGATGAGTCTGTAGTTGTTCGGACATTGGAGCGCTATGGGAAGGTTGTAGGTTTTGCCAGGGTTTAGGGTAATGCCAGGGTTCACAACAGGGGCACAAGGCATGTCAAAGTTGATTTAAAGTCTGTCATTCCTTCATTAGTTTCCATATTGAGTCACAAATCCCATGTCACATAACCTGGCAGCCGGATGCCTGTTGGGGGTGTGGCTCAGAAGGTCATGAGGCCAAGGTGTTCCCCCCAACAGGCGGTGTTCTTAAAGCTGGTCTGACTTAGGCAAACCTTTCCCCGGTACTAATAGAGGCGTTGTTTTGACAAGGCACCTGTTTCGACCAGAGGCATGTTGTTGTGCTGGCCATGCTCGATCTCACACTGCCACTGTGGTGGGGGTCAATCTGGCTCCAAAATATCTTTATCGTCAGTGGCTCCGCTCAGATAGTGTTACATAATTAAAAATACAGAACAGAACCAGCTTGTTGTATTTATCTGGCAATGGTAGAACTCGAAAGTAAAGTACTTGGCGTATGGCCAATGTCCACCCCCTCAATTGTAAGAGCAGCTGTCGCCAAGTGTTCTTCGGCAAACGTTTGAAGAATTACTAATTAGAATAGTATTTCAGTAGGGCATTCCAAGTTTATTGATGCAATTAGATTCAATGCACAGCACTGGGTAGTGTATTCCTAATTGTGACTTAGTCTTGGTCTATCTCTCTTTCACTGCTGGTTCTTCCTCCTTGGAGCAAGCAGTCAGTGTTATGCAGTCACTCATTTGAGATGTCAGAGCTGGGATAATAGTTTACAAACCTTGATTAACGATTTTGCAAAACCGAATTTCCATTCATTGGCACCCCAACAACAGGGCTGGCAGCTAGGATACAGGCCATTAGAGTTGGCAATGTAGACATTGAGCCATGGTAAAATGCAACATGAGATATACCAGACTTAGACAAGTGTGAAAAGAGGAAAAAGAAGGGTTGAAGCAGGTTGTGTCACTTGACTTTCTCAGAGGAGGCGGCCTTCTTTATTCCTTTTTATTTTATGGTTCTACAGTACAGGGCCTACTAACCTAAAATATGCTAATGCTTCCATTAAAGCAAACTTTGTCAAGAGCAAACTGATTCCAGTTTCAAAATATTCTTTAAAAAAAGTTATGGCTGAATGAAGTAAAAAAAAAAAGAACTTTTCAGAATCCTCCTAAAAAGGAGCGAGCGTGGAAGCTAAACATGAAATTATTTTAATTTGCCTGACTGGTAAGGGCTAAGTACTACTACTACTAGGCCTACAATATGTGTAGGATATTTTGAATATACTGTAATATTTTGTGCTTAAAAATTTCATCACGTAATGGGAAAGATCGTGTGGGGCCACTAGATCCCTCGGTGTACAACTTTCTACGTGCATATTGGGCCTTGTTAGGCGAGCCTTAGCCTCCTAGGAATAGCCCCTAAGTTACACTAAGTTAAAGTACACTACAGTACGGAGATGGTGAAAATCGGTCATGTTCATTACCCTGAGCCCTTCTGCCACTCTTTGATGGAGGTTTGTTCCTGTCCATTCTGTTGTTTACTATGAATGGGAATAGGTCCAGTCCATTACATCGGAAACAATACCCAACACCCTTGCTTTTCAACGACGCTGGTTTCTTCGCGGAAAAATAGCTCGGCGCTGGAGAGGAATTGTGTCGGTTGCATGGAGCTATATTTTTTTTCTCTGTTAGAATGAAACGAAATCGAGTAACGTTCCGCATTCCAGCAGGAATCGTCTGAAATTCGTTTTCATATCTCTTCCAACAGAATGCAAATATATTCCATTCACATCGAAAGAAATGGAGTCATGACACATTGGGAACAATACCTTTTTTGGAAGCATCATTGAGCAGCCTCAGTAAGGATTGGGCATTTGTTTCAGCTAGAAAAAACAACAGCATGCTGTTTTACTGTGAACCATTGAACGCCAGAAAGGCCCTCCACTTTCGGAATCTCTCCCACTAATTTTCACATAGTGCATCCGGGAGCCTTCATCCTCTCCCCCCATCACCCCATGGATGGCGATCCCGTTGAATCACCAAACCGACCGAAATCTGGCGGAGCTGGTGGCCAGTCCGTCGACCGTGCTTGACAGGTAGTTCGAAGGACTAGGACCCCTGCTTGGGTGTTCTGCCTGTTGTTTGGGACCACGGAATTAGAAACTGCTGTGTTGTGAACCCCATGCGCCCGGGATATGTTGACCATGGAGTCGGTGCGCAGGGCCGCAGGCGTGCAGAGGGGGTTTTCCTTGAAGCGATTGCAAGGCTACTGCTCCTAGTATTGTTGCTCAAATGGTTAGTTCACCAGCGCTAGACACTCTTGGGGATTTGGGGGTCGGATGTGTCGAGGCCGGCCTCCGAGGCCGACTGAGGCCGGGCTCAGCTTTTCACCTTGTACACTGTAGGTATAATGGCCTCGGAAAAAAACGAGGCCGGGGACGAGGCAGGCAAAATCGGCCCCTCGAGGCCGGCCTCGACGACAACACTGGTTGGGGTAGAGAGTGGGGGGTGACGCTTGTGTGTTCAGTATTCTGGGCAGCTTGTTCGTGCCTTTCGCAACAATTAAGAATGGTATCGCCCAAACCCATAGCAAAGTAGGACTACTATTTTGTTGGGAATACCGATGGCTACAAAAAGTGGGGCGTACAGCCGCCCTAAGGGTAAACCATCCAGTTCTACCCAGGGGTGACACGAGGAAGTGCCCGATGATGCCGGGGGGAGTATTCACCTGGATTTACCTTGATGGCCATCCTCTCGCCTGGCTTCAAAGAGTCTTCTGAGAGAATGGCTCTTAGGGAATAGGGAATAAGAGGTCTAATGACCCTTGAAGATCCCGCACTCAGCTATTCTGTTCTTGAAAATATTTAGGGTTTGGGCTGTGACTGCTTCCTGTGGCAATTTATTCCAAGTTTTCCATATCCTACGGAAATATGAGTTCCGTCTTACTTCCAAATGCATTGTGATGGTCTTATTTTCAGTGAATGTCTAGCTCTAGTCCGACTCTCTGTCTCTCCTATGATTCAGCAAAGTCATCCACATTGATGCTTATCCTTCCAATTGAAGGGTACATCGTCCTCCCGAATTCAGAGCTATTATTCCAACTTGTCACAATGGACCAATCCATTGAAAAAGTCCATGATTTTTTTGCCATGATTTCATTTTTATTCATTTGTCCAATTGTTTCACATCGCAAAGCGTATACCGGTACATGAATTGTCGAGGAGAAAAAACTAAATACAAAGCAACGAAACAACTATGTGATTGTGTACACTACACATGCACTAGGAAAGTGGCGTACCCACGGGGGGTGCTTGTACTTATTTGCCAGTAGAGGGTGAGGGCCATCAATGCGTGCACACTGAGGCAACACTTCCCTTGGATTCGACCTCAACCCCCCCCCCCCCCAAAAAAAAAAAAACAATTTCTTTCTTATCACTAAGAAGCCAATGAGCTTGTATAAGGAGGTAATAAACACTTGTCAAACAATAAATAGCAACATCGATGTACCGTATCAACCCAGTACCCAAAGATGCACAGGACAACATACATGCATTATTCTTTATCAATTTACAGAAAAAAGAGTTCTCACAGGTAATGTTTGTATGAGTGAATAGTAAGTGCTATTATACTTTTTTTCTTCATCTTTTTGGAAACAGCAAATAAAAGGGCAGTCCTTCAGACAATCTGGTATATATAGAAAGTTCCATATTTGAGTTGCACGGTTTCTCAATCCTAATGATCCAATATTGCCACGAAAATTACTGTATGACTTGAATCCCTCTCCCCCCCCCACTTGCGCCTGTGCCATGACTGATACGGGAATGGAGATTTTGTTTATGGTCGATGCAAACAAAGATGCTGACTACCTTTCGACCTCATTTGATTTTTGACCTGATGACCTTGTGACCTTTGGTTCAGTTCTTTGTGACGACTGACGACCACAAAAGTACTATCTTTGTTTCACTACAACACGCTATCTCCAGTTATGTCCTCTGTAGACGGGTGGAAACAGCCTCTTGTTGAGGGTGTCTTTGGTGCCGGGCTACTGTGGGTTTAGGTATTGGTCAATGCAAATATATGAATATCTATTAAGCTGCTTATACCAAATAACGTTCATCATTTCGACAAAATTAACATTTGAAGTAGTAAAATCGTTTTGATCTGCTTCGAAATGGTAAATTCTCATGTATTGGATATTGATGGCTTGTTGGTAAGCCATGTCTATATGAGATCCACTACCTGTATCGGCACCCCCTCCCCTCCCCTTAACCCTGGTCCACATTCAAAACTTTCCTCTAGAAAGAAGGAAGAAGTTGGATTGACCGCACAGTGCCACTCTCCAAATTTCCCCAATACCCCCGAGTGGTTTCCCGAGTGTAGGTACGGGTGTTATTTTTTTTGTGGCCTTTCCTGTGCGGACCTACTCTCTCAAAATTAACCAGGAGAGCTACCCTTGTTTTATGGAACAGGTCTATCAATATCCCTCAACTTCCTGTCTAATTTAATTGGATAGATCATCGACATATTTTCATTTTTATCATCATAGGGAGGGGGAGGGGGAGTAGTCCTGAGAGAATTGGACCAAGACAGCCTGTAACGGCTGAATTTCTGTCTTCAATTGCACCTTGGATCTTATGATTCTGTCCCAAATGTACTTGAGCTACTACTTGGGGCAGTGAGTGATGATATAGGCATAGACGGGACCATTCCATTTAGGGTTATATTTTTTCTAACCCCCGAAACCTGCTACAGTAATCACGCCTTCATTGTGCGGGCCCCGACCCCCTACCCCCTCCGTTCGTACCTCGACTTCCATCCCTATCTCTCCCCATTCTGACAGTCAAGATCGATATAACTCGCCAGTTTGAGTTCTCGTTTCGAAAGCTCACGTGAACACTTTTTTCAATTGTGAGAACGGCGCTCATTTTGATGAGCGATTTAACATGTACTAAAATGGCCCAACTGTGAAGTCAGTTCGCGCGCAAGGGAGCCTTGATTGTTACCTGTAATTATATTATGCACGCTAACCTTCTGAGATTGCAGCAAGGTTCGTTAGTAGTTTTTGGGCCATATACCAAGGATTGAGTTATCAGGTAGGATTTCAGCGAAAGATTGAGCCATAGCAAACACTGACAAAATGATACCGATTGCAATGCAATTTTCCATATACCATTCCTGCAAAAGTGTCCGCGTTTTCGCCATGGCTGAACTTTAAACTATACGAACGAGACACAATTTCAAATATATTCCCCTGTGGTTTTGCAGCAGTATGGTATGCAGTGCGGGGTGGAAGGGGGGGAGGGGGTGAAAGCAGAACAATGTTATAGGACCTATGGTTTGCCCTTATCTGATTGATCCGAACTGGAGACTACACATGTCCGCCCTAGTGAAATTCGGAGGAGAGGAGTTCGAAAGTGAGATCCCTGCATGTCTGCTGCCCTCTATTTGTGCAGGTTTCACACAAAAAATACTGAGATTATCCGATTCACACAGAACTTGATGATGGGGACAAAAGTTGGGTGGGTCCGGCTAACTGAGGATGATTCAAGGGGTACCAAAGTCACAAATTTGTGTTTTTTTCGCGATTTTTCTAACTGTAAATTTTAAAGACAAACTCGGTAGATGTGGACTGGGTTAGTCCTGAACAACATTCCAGGTCACAGGAGGTCAAGTTTGCATAAATCATGCGATTTTTCTAACTTGTCTCATTCACTCATTCAAACGAAACTTGGGGAATGTGGGACTACAGTTGGTCCTCACAACAGGTAGATTTTTTCAAAGTCACTGGAGGTCAAATATGATTTCCTAAACGAGTCCACAATGGCTGTTTCTGTGGGGATCCACACGTTGGCGTTTACCCGCCTGCACATGTCTAGTTATTCTAGCTGTATCCCCCTAAGATTTTTTTTTTTTTTTGCAACTCGCGATCTTGAGTCAGGTATCGTTTAGATCTAGGGGCCTACAGTTGAACAAAATGTCAGCCCAAGGGTATGATATATCCCCGCAACATGATAAGTGTCGGGGTATTTATGGTTTTTTTTACCGTGTGCCAGCCGTCTCCGCAGACGCAGCCGGAAATT
>JAODTK010004255.1:0-12238 GCA_026419785.1 Sclerodactyla briareus | reverse complement strand
TACTGATTCGCATAGACCCACTTCAGACAACTCATTTAGCCTCAAACCAAGCCAGGCTGGTTGAGCTATTGGACATCGGCCATTCACTTTCTATTCTATCTATCTACTATATATCTATTCATCGACTATCTATCTATCTATCTATCTCTCTAATCGATCTATTCTATCTAAATCTATCTATCTATCTTCTATACAGTGTTGTTAACAATTCCTGTTGGGCCCCCAAACAGTCAGTATGTGATGGATGTCGACCAACACTGGACACAGCGTCGCTCTGACCCATGGGACATGTCTGACCTTGTGAAGGTCAAGTCATTACAGGGGCATATAGGCAATATGTGTAAAATTTCAAAATGATCTCCTCATACAAATTGTGGTGACAAGCGCTGATGTTCAGTCATAATGATGGGTTCTATCAGCCCGTACCTTCGGGGGGTTCAGGAATTTTGTCCAAGGTCCCCCATTGGGCATGAGGGCCAATTTTATGAAATTTCACACAATAGTACTTGAAAGCATCTCATCCCACAAGCTTCAATTTATTTGCTTCAAAGTACATGGAAGTTCTTGGGTTAGAGGCGCCATTGGGGGTGTTCAGGAATTTGGGCCGAGGGGCCCAGATTGGGCCCTAGGGCACATTATGTGAAATACGCAAAATCTTGTCTCTCGCAAAATGTAGTGAACAGTGCTGATTTTCAGTCATATTGACGGTCTAATAGCCGTAACTTTGGGGTGTTCAAGAATTTTATTCAAGCTGACTGGGCCCGAGGGCCCATTTATGATTACAACAAGCTTCATTGAGTTTCTTCAAAGTTACATGTAATGGACCTCGGGTAGAGGGCCATGGACGTTGTTCAGGAATTTTAGCTCAAGGCCCAGTTTGGGCCGCAGGGCCGCCCATTATAGGAAATACAGCAATTCTTGATTTTCTACAAAATTAGTTGAACCATTGGATGGTGTTCAGTCAGAATGATGGTTGAAAGCCATACCTTAAGGGTGCCCAGGAATTTGGGACCCAAGTCAGTGGGGCCCGAGGGCCCCCATCATGTGAATTTGCAAAAAGCTCCTCTCTTACAAGTTTTGGTGCACAGTGTGACATTCAGAATAATGATGTTCTAACAGTCGTAACGTACTCAGGAGTGTTCAGGAATGTTGAGTCAGTGGTCCACTGGGCCCGATGGCCAATTTATGGAATTCAATTGAATTTCACTCATTGGTACTAAAATGTATCTCTTCCCACAAGTTCCAATTGATTTTCTTGAAAATGTGCCATAATACCCCTAGGTTAGTGGTCCATCAGGGATGTGTGCGAGCCTCTGTCTCAAGGCCGACCGAATGTGGGCCTAGGGCCATCAGGTTAAATCACGCAAAATGCTTCGGCAAGTTTGACGCACAAGGTCAGTGTTTATGTCAGTCATAATGCGTCTAATTACTCGGACATTTCAAGGTTCTCAGGTAATTTGGACTTGAGACCAAGGGGCCGGAGGGCATCATGTGGAATCATTTAAATGCTTCGCCTCTACATATTTGGTGCAAAGTGCTGATGTTGATCATAATGATGGAAGAATGGCTTAATTTCAAGAATATTGTTGGAGGATCACTTGGGCCCTACAGCCGTATCTCTACCCAGTGTGTTAACAATGCCTTTTTGGCCCTAACAGTCATTCTGGGACGGAGTCCCGACCCAAACTTGGACACAATGTACTTACCCATGGGACAGTTGACTTGTGAAGGTCAGGGTCAAAGGTCATTAAAGGGGCAATATAAGTCATTCATGGGTGTAATTTCCAATGTATCGCCTCCTACAATGTATACATAGATTTCGTAAACGGTGTCTAATGTTCCCTTTTCAGCTGTTTTGCAGATTTTGGATGCAAGGACAACATCATATTAGATGTTTTATAGATTAGAATTAAAACAGTAACTTCTGATGAAACGACGCAAAACAGTAATTCTTCGACGTATGTTGATCAAACTTGGAGCCAATGTCAGACCTTTGGGCCATCTTTAACCATGTGAGGCCAAGGTCATGGGGAGTCATTAAAGGGAACAATATGCCACTGTGGAAAATTGCCTTTTTATCTCTCAATTGGTCATTCTTTGATTGGACATTGACCCAATTGAGGACAAATGTATGACTGCTATTGATTCCGTGGGCATATGAAGTCAGGGTCAAAAGTTTGAACAGGGGCCAAATAGGCCGTGTTTGAAATGCCTTTGGTCTCAGTGATATGAACATTAACACATTTGTATTGGTACATTTAGGCAGACAGATTGAGCACAGCCCACCATGGGCTCTAGTTTTACCCATTTCAGAGATAATTCGCCAAAGGGAACCACTTATGGTGAACAATATGCAACAGTGCAAACGATTTGGTGTAGTGCCACCCTCTGTTGAGATAATCACATAAGAGTTCCAACAAGTTACTCACATATTTCAAACACCTTTGAGATATTTTCATGGTTCAATACAGAATGGAAATTCAATTCTGATACGAAAGACTGTGTTGGGAAGTTTAGGGGGCTCAAGGTAAGGTTTTTGGTGCATTGGGTTGCAAACACCTGCCAACGCTCCTATACCCGAGGCGATAATTAGAAAGGAACATATTGAAGGGTGTTCACCCTCACCTAATTAGGCACATGAGTAACATGGCGATATTTTCATTGTCGCTAGAGGCTGGGTTTGGGTGCAAGTTGGCCCCAAAGGCACTACATGGGCCCGTACAACTAATCAACCAGATAGTAACTGTGAGTTGCAGATTTGAAACCAGTGTAAAATTCTGATTCGCATAACCAAATTAAGACCAACTCCATTTTTTTTAACCATGTCGGTTAATTCGCAATGCGAAAATGGGTTGATTCTCCAGATTGGACAACGCTTTCGCCAGACGGGGGTTGGTTTTGGGAGACAGGAAAAAATGTGTCTGTATCTCACCGCGATTGGAGTTAGGGTTGTTGCGATTATTTGCCAAATGTACTGGAAGAACAAAAAACAAATGGGAAGTACTACACCCCCTCAATGCGCTCCACTAGACTTGAGTAAACATATAGTAATGGATTACTCAGATGGGCTATCAACGTGCCAAAAAATGGCACTCTGTTGAGAAAGCACATGGAGTCCCCCAAACAAAAAGTCATCTCAAAATTCCTCAACATCCCTTGAGATATTTCAATGGTTCTCACTATGAATGAAATTGCGATTCTAAGAATAAATGATTGCATCGGACCCAATTTAGACCAACTCTAATTTTTTGGAATCATTCGATTATGGTAAAACATACAAAAATGAGTGGAATGTGTCAGAATTGGGCAACGCTTCCCCAAGGAAGTGTTCAGACCCGAGGAGAAAATGATTTTGTGAGATTAGATTTGCCAAAGTAGACACAAAAGCGCCAATTTTGGGGGATGCATAGCTCCCCCAAAGTGTGCTCCACTGGACTGGAGTGGAACAAAGACATAAAGGGAGTACTACTAAGATGGGCTATTCAGCAGTGCAAAATATTGGCGCTAGTGGCACCCTACATTTTCGAGTGATCACATATGATGGAAAATGAATAGTAATAATCTCTTTGTTCCTTTTTAGCACTTTCCAGGTCAAAAACTTGCTCACAGCGGCTCACAGATATTTACCCCCGATCATTAGGATTGTTCACACCGAACATAGAGCATGCACTCTTGCTTGTTCTCTCCCGGCGCCCCCCCACCCCATTTTGGTACATCACTTTATCGTGTCCACGAAGACATTACCAACATCAAGCCGCCACATACAGCGCTCGATACTCCTTACAAGACACCTCACAAGGTACTCACTCGTTTAACACAGGGTGGAATGGAACATTTCAGGAGGCATGCCTTGTCAAACAGCACTTGGGAAAAGTCCTCGAGCTTGCAATGGGCTCCGAAGGTACATCACTTTATCGTGTCCCCGAAGACATACCCAACATCAAGCAAGCCACACTTTAAAGCGCCGGATACTCTTCAAAGTCACCTCACAAGGTAAACACTCTAACACGTGGGTAACGTGGAACATTTCAGGAGACATGCCTTGTCTAACAGCAATGCGGAAAAGTCCTTGGGGCAATGGGCTCGAAACTCGCAATCAATGGTTTGCAGTCTGGAGCTCTACCGCATGGCGGTTAGGCCAGGGGGGGGGGGGGGCACGGGGGCCATCCCCCCCAATCGAATCCCCCCCCCCCATTTTTTTTTCAACCGTTCACTCATTGACAACACCATTTAGCACTTGCGGCTCTCTCTTTCCTCATTTGCTAGTTCAGATTGCAGCGAATTCTCCTCTGACTGTCGACAGCCCAAATTTTTGGTTGATCTCCAAACAGTGTGCAAAAAAATCTTGGGCGCAGCAGACCAGTGAGTAACCGTTTTTTATATATACACAATTTTTTACCCATTGAGTTGCCGGCAAGTTTTTTGGATCATAGAAGAATAGGCATACGCGGGGGGCATAGATACCCCTCAACGAATTGTAACTTAGGTTGTTCACGCGTCCTCTATTCCCAGTCAGATGCTTGAATAGTTCACTTGTTTGGTCAATATCAACCACATAGGCGGGGTTGCAAGGGGGGGGCTGCCCAGCCAGCCTCCCAGTCCCCGTGGCACAGATGAAAAGCCCCTCCCACAAATATTGACCCCCGTACGCCTACAGGGGGATATCATAGATGATATCAAGAAGATGGCAAAGAAATTGCTGCTTCTCGCGCAGTAGAGCGTGGTTTTGTGGTCTGCTTTTAATACCAACCGATAATAACTATTGAGATCGGGAAAATTAGTTAGGTTTTTTTTTAATTCTCGGCAATTGTGCTTCCTGTGGCTATAGCTGTCCTATGTACATCTTGGAAGCTGAGGCATGGCCATAGAGGGGGAGGGGGGGGGGGGCCGTAACACCACCTCCAATTTCATACCAGGACAGTTGATTTCATTCGTCCAAATGAGGGAGCCGAAAAGGATCAAAAAAAAAAATGAGACCGAATATATACAGGCAGAGAAATGATCAAATTCAGACAAGGCGAAATTCAGCGAAATTCAGGAGGAATTACAAATTCAAAACAATCAATAAAAAGCACACCAAAAATTAAGGATCATTGAGGGAAACTGCCAGACACGGTATCTACTATGGAAATGAACCTTTCTTGAATTTAGCTGTACAGTCAAAGATGCATGAGACCTCTATTCTGGAAACTGCAATGGGAGAACCTGTAATTCAACCCTGACAGAGTACCAAAAATATCATTCAAAAGAGACCAAAATGTGGATTATTTCGGTAAATCTTATAGAAGAAGACAACCAATTGCTGTTTGTAGGGAGTGATGCATTTTAGCTCAAAACAGCAAGCCTATGCCGGGTAATCTGAATGCCATTCTATCTATATCCATCCAGCTAGGGATCAATGCATTTTAGTTCAACCCTGTTAATCTGGTTGGTGGTTGAACTATGGATCGGCGTTGTCATTCTTTCTATACACCATCCCTCTACGCACCTATCCCATCTGTCCATATCATCCCATCTATCGATATCCCAGTCAGCATTATCACCCCATTCTTCCATCCATTTCCTCTCCCATACAAATTATCCAACGACATGTACCAGACCATCCCATCCATTGAATCATCTCGTTCCCGATCTTATCCATCCCATCCAGCCATCATCCATCTATCCAGCATCTCTCCACCCCATTCATCCCATCCATTTATTCTATCCAACCCACCATCTATCCTCACAATCATCTATCCATCCCATCCAGCCTCTATCCATATATCATCCTCACCCATTTCCTCTAGTCCATATGGTCTATCCAACGCCATTCCCGAATTCATCTATCGCATGCGCCCATAATATCACATCTATCCATCCCACTATCATCATCTAAGTGTCCATCTGTCTATCCCATTCATCTGTCCATTTCATCCATTCTATCCCATCCCCAAGAAATGTATCTTCGCCTAAAAAGTGCATTAGAATGTCATAGAATGTTCCTCGCGTGGTGGGTTTTCAGCGTGTCCACATAGTGTGTTGATGTTTGCGTCGTTTTAAGTCAGTGGAGTTTACAACAGAACATCTGGTGAACAGAAGCTTTAGGGGCTCCAAATAGTCACGAGGGTTCCTTGGGACCTGTACGTGAGGCCCGTCTTTGTCTATGTGAATGTTAACGGTCATTGAAGGGACACAATAGGGACCATCGTGGCAATGCCTTTCTCATGGCCGTCTTGATGGATGCTGACCAACTGTGGACACAATGTTCATTGACTCCTGGGGGATTATTGGACCAAATATGGAGTTATTTGGTAGTAAATGTTCTAGGAAGAACACCCACAATTCGCTGTCTGTGAGAGAGATGCTTAGCTCAAAACCGATTCTAAGCCTTGCCTGGTTAATCTGCATGCCATTCTAATCTATATCCATCCCTCAGGGATCAAGGCATTTTTAGTTCAACCAATTATTCTGTGAAACCATGTGATCCGGAAAGTCATTTCTTCTATCGACATACCATCTATCATCCCATCCCATCTACCATCCATCCATCCATCTATCCATACTATGAATATCCATCCCATCATCTAGTCCCTCCCATCCGTCATCTATCCACCATATCCATTTCTATTTCCTTATCCATGCGATCTACCAACCCAATCCACACATCCCATCATCTATCGTCTCAGCGATGTCCCATCCATCAATCCATCCCATTCTATCTATCATCCTGTCCAGCCATTCCATCCCGTCATCTATCCCAACCCATCATCCAATCCAGTTAGTCTGTATCCATGCGATCTATCCAACCCATCACATTCATCATCATCCATACCCATCCTCATATCCATCCGCCAGCATCCATCCATCCCATCCAGTCATCTAGATATCCACCCCATTCATCCCATCCATTTGCCATCTATCCATGCGATCTACCAACCCATCCACCCATCCGCATCCATCGGTCAATCCCATCAGCCATCTATCCAACCCATCCAGCAGTCTCTCCATCCCAGTTTATCCATCCAATTTCTTCTAGTTCAACCCATCCATTCTATTAATGACCATTAATGTATCCAATCTGTCCAGCCATCCATCACATCCATTCATCCCAACCATATCCTCTATCCAGTACGGTCTTCCACCCATCCCATCATCTATCCATGAGCCCATCCATTATTCGAACATATATATCCATCTTTTCATTCAGCTCATCCATCTGTCATCCCACAATCTGTCCATCTATCCCATCCATCCATCCCAAAAAGTATTTTCGCCTACAGAAAGTGCATAGAATGTCACGAATGTTCCTCACGTGTGGGTTTTCAGCTTGCGTCACATAGGTTGATGGTGCATCGTAAGTCTATGGAGAAGTACAACAGTAACATCTGGTGAAAAAAAAGCGTGATGGGGCCTCCAAAATCGTCAGAGGTTCAGTGAGACCTCTTGAGGCAACTTTGTCGATGTGGATGGTTTGTGAATGAATAAAAGGTCGCGAAGGGCAAGGGGCACAATAGACCATGTGTGATTGCAAAACTTCTGGCAGTCGTTGAGGATTGCTGACCAAATTGGGCCAATGTTCATTGACTCCTGGCGCATCTTTGACCCTATCAGGTCAAAGGGAGTCATTGAGAGGTGCACCAGGGGTCATTGTTGTGAAAAGCCCTTTTGGGCCAAATTGTTCATTCTTTGAATGGATGAATCCTTGGATGTTGACCATGTTGAAATATCAAGCTCAGAGGTCATTAAAGGGCAAAAGGTAAGGACCATTGTGTTTTGGATAGTGCGACGTTATGGCCTTGTAGTCTTCTGTGAGGTATGCCCATAAATAGGTACAATATGAATGCTGGGGCATCTGTGACCTTGTCATGGTCAATGCCAAGGGTCATGGGGGACAAGGGGCCATAAGTGTGAAATGCCTTCGGACCACCAATTATTTATCTTCGATGGATGTTAACCAAATGTGGACACAAGTTCAAGTGATTGCGGGGGTTAAACAATTGGACCATGTAAATTTAAGGGATGCCAATAGGCGATTATGTGGAATTGATTTTTGGCCACCAGATGGTCAATCTTGGGATGAACACTGTCATTCACTGCTGGTCATTGAAGGGACACAAAACAGCTTTGGTGAATTGCCAAGTGCATCTCCTGCAAAGAACAGAATACAAGTCCTTTGAATTTGTTTACCATGTGTTAGAGTGTTGCCTCGTTCACATTTTTTTATGAAGGAAATCCCAGGTTGAAAGTAGGCCAGTCAAATGATGTTGGTGCAACATTGTAGAAAAAGCATTCTCCTTCACTTGATCTCTTGTGACAATGAAAGTATTGGGTACAATTGCGGTGTGGTTGAGCTTTGCGGCACCACTTTGGTGTGCCTCATTTTTAGAATGAAATGAAAAACTTCCAGTTTTAAAATCAGGCATTGTGTCGAGAGTATTGTGATAAATTAATTGAGTTTTTCTTGACCATTCAACACAGAGCTGCACGTGGGTCTCTTTGCAATGAAATATTTGACACATTTTGTATGGGTTGGGCTCCACATAGGTGGCTCTTGATTCGCAAACATTTCACACAAAGTACAAATATATTCGAAGAATGACCAATGGTGGCCCACAAGTGCAGTTTTACTCAATTGCATCCTTGCATGGTGTTTTTGTTTTTTTTTTTCAGCATGATTCAGATTCTGAGCTGTGTCGTATAGATACCATTAGAGTGAACAGAACATCTGTGGGAAGATGGGCCTTCAAACAGTCACAGTGTCAGGGACCCTGGGCATCTTTGACTATATGTCTGTATCAGACCAGCTCACACTGGTGTCGGGGTCCCATTCCTCTTTCACTTTAATCTTAACTTTGGAATGCTCTGCATTCCTCCGGTTTTTTCTTCTTCTTACAACCTTCAGGCTTGCAAGGTGGAATGTCAACAAGCTGTCTCTAACTAGTCTCTCTTTCACACAATGCCTGTTGTATGCCACTTGTTGGCCTTTGAAAGCTTGACCTTTTATTGTGCTCAATATGTTTACAGGGGTATGACCGACATTGTGATTGTCCAGTTTGGTAAACTTCCATCAAATGGGGATGTTTAGGGGGCCGACCCATAATACTTCTTTGTCCCTCGAGGTTACTGTTTTGATGAATGGTAATGACATCACAATCCTGCAATCTGTCAACGACCGAAAACAAGCACCACCCAGGAACTCATGACAAAGTTTCAGAAAAGAATCCAATGCACTTGAAAACTGACTATGAAAGATATTTTGACTCTTACATACATAATAGCCCATTGTGCCACTTCAGTACATTCGACCTTGAATTCCATTTAGCAAGGACATATCCCAGGGGTCAATGAACATTGACTCGCAGGTTTGGGAATCAATCAAAGGATGACCATTGGGGCCAGAAGGGCATGCTACAAGTTGGGAGACTAGAGTAGACAGGAGAATGACATGCAGATCACAATATCTCATAGCACAGCTGTTTTGAGCAGAAAATCACTATTGCATGGATCGGGAGAAACCAATGTTGTTCAAAATCTTGCGATTCTTGGTAAGAGAGATAGAAGGAATTGGGGAGGAGAATGCAGGGGACGTAGAACTACTTTTCAAAAGCTCTTGCTATGTGACTTTCCTACTACATCCGGTCATATTGCATAGGTTTTAAATGAAATGACCAGTATAGGAACATCCTGGCCTAAGGGAGTATTGAGAGAAAAATACTTGTGAGCATCTCCGTACTTAGTCCTACTTTTCTTATTTAAAATCCTACTTTCCTCCTACTTTTGGCAAATGTTTCTACTAATTTTTCTGCCTACTTTTTTTATGGAGCCTGTTGCGTGCCTTGGTAGTATGCATTTAAGGGGAAACGAAATGCTATTATGCTATGACATCTGACCTGCACGGTGGACGGAGGAAAACTGGCTACTTTGAAAAACAAATTCTCAGATGCTCAACAAGTACATTTTGTTGAAGCGCACAATACGGTGTATAACAGATCCTATGCGATGAACTGAAGATGCTAAAATCAATTAGGAGCAAGCCTCGGCATAGTGATTGCGAAAGAAACACCAATTAACCTGATATAACTAAACAGCTGATGAAATGGTCCGAACATCATGAGTACAAGAAGTCTACTAAAGCCCCAGTCACATCCGTATTGCAACCGGGTTACCACATACTGTGACCTACCTAAAAAATATTGGAATCGTGGTTTGATCGTTTTAGAAAAAGCGCACGCCACGATATTGGTGAACGTAAGACCAAAAGCGTCGCCGCAACAAGGTCGATCCGCTGGTCGATGGTCATGCTTCAAAACAATCCTGACCTGCGATTTCGAATCGTTAGTGATCATATACAGGTCGTTACAATGGTGTGGCACCACAGTGTGTATCTGCACCCCACCAGTCGCCGCCCGCACCTTATCGGTTTCCTAATGGCGACTGGTGGTGTGCAACCTGCCGTCGTATCAGCCCCGATCGGCGTGCTACCAGTTTGTTGCGACCGTCGCGCAGAGTTACATTCAGTGGGTCCCACTAAGTAATCACGACACTAGTTTATACTGCTATTTCCTAGTTCATATCACTCTACACAAGACACGTGGCGAGAGTATATCAACATGATGGGTGTACCCAGTAGTACCTATGAGAGACAGCTTGTTCTTATGGTTGAGTGAGCACCGGATTGAGCAACAAAACAACAGCTTGGTGCTGTGGAACCAGGTAGACCTAGCCATACTACTCCCACAGAGAAAACCGGTTAGTAAAAAATTTGTTGCACCATGCTGATGTTCAGTCATAATGTGTTTTGAATAGGTCCCGTCAGGGTGCCCAGAGACTTGGGCACAAGGCCTCGTGGGGGCCCGTGCGCCCACGATGTGGAAATACGCAGAATGTTCTCCTCTTAAAAGTTTTGGTGCACAGTACTGACAGTCGGTCATAATGATGTTCTAACAGTCGTACCTTTGGGGGTGTTCAGGAATTTTCGATCCAAGGTCCCCCACTCGGGCCCAAGGGCCCCATTAGATGAAAATTTCACCAATGGACTTTTGAAAAAGTACCAATTGATTTTCTTTCAAAGTAATGTAATGCTTCTCGGTTAGTGCGTCCATCAGCGGGTGTTGCGAAACTCCTGGCTGTGAAGGCCAGTGTGGGCACAGGGTTTGCAGATTTTGATGCAACATAGAGTAAGTGTCGTTTTTAGTCTAATTTAAAATGAATTAAAAAATACAATAATGAAAAAAAAAGCAATCAGTCATTCATTGAGAATGTTGACAAAAACATTGGACTCAATGATCATGACTTTTGTGATATTGTGCAAGGGTCAGAAGTTCATTAGGCCATATGTGAAATTGCCTTCTTTCAATTGGGCATTTCATGAGTTTGTGAAGTGAGTAACGCGAGTTCATTTGACTACTCTGAGACATTTTGCGCCATATGAGGATCATTGTACCAAGTTTGTCCAAAGGGGCACAATAGGGCAGTGCTTGAACTGCTTCTTGGCCTCTTGATCGAAAACATTCAACAATCATTGTACATTCGTTCTTGGTACATAGTGCGGTTTGGTACAGCCCATGTGGCTCTTTTAGGACAACCGCCGATTTTACACCACCATACAACAATAATGTTGAGTGTGTGGGCATCTGATTTATCGAAGGCCTCGATGTGGTGTCTCATCGTAGTGCTAGCCTAAAATGACCACTTGGCATCTGCTGGTCACCTTTTCCATTGGATGCTGCTTCTGGACTCATAGTTATCAATGGCACTCTCAACTTCCCTCCTGTTCTCTCTGAATTTCCTCGAGTACTGTCCGAGCCCAGGTTGTTTTTGTGTTGTATAAATGGACATACGCACGAATGACTCACCATAATGCATGTTTGCTGATGATGCTTTACTGAGCAAATCTTGTTTTTTCTACTCATTATCAATATCATTGCCCCTCAAGGGCAAGCATAACTCCTGGGTCTGAATAGAACATGATTGATTGTTGGGCCCCCTGTGGGCGAGCGGCCCATACTCCCTGGGGCCACTCAACCTGTGAATGTTCACAAAAATTTGGGCTCCTCATAAAACGTCTGATATTTAAATAAAAAATCGGAACAAAATTTAAAGGAGGGAGAGTTGCAAAGTGTGATGACCTGTGAGTCGTAGATAGACAGTCGATATGTGGGACCAAATATTTATGACTTTTTTTTCAACTGGGAACACTGTCTGAACAGAGGAGGAAAGGCCAGGCTTGCACTCTTTCTCTTCTGTCAAGTTATCA
>JAODTK010004254.1:0-166021 GCA_026419785.1 Sclerodactyla briareus | reverse complement strand
CTACTAGTGTGAAAAATATCAGCCTGATACAGAGGGATTAAAGGGGTCCACACTCCGTCGGAAATTACGACACTTCGTGACTTCGCTATGTGACTTATTGAGCATGTCGGTCTAAACGGGCAAATTGCTGCTTTAGTCCCTCTCTGTAGCAGGCCAGATTTTTAGCATGTCCATTAACACCGTAAAAGGCTACTATGTGAAAAATAATCAGCCTGCTACAAGGGATTAAAGGGGTCACACTCCCTACGGAAATACGACGCTTCGTGATTCCGTTTGTGGCTCATCGAGTGCTGTCGGTCCAAACGGGGGAAATTTGCCCGCTTCAATTCCCACTGTATCAGGCCTATTTCAACATGTCATTAACCTCATAGGAAGCTACTAGTGTAATTACCACCGATAACAGAGGGATTAAAGGGACACACGCCTCCGGAAATACGACGACATTTCGTGATTTCGCTATGTGACTTATTGAGCGTGTCGTCAAACGGGGCAAATTTGCCTGCTTTATCAATCTGGATCAGCCATTTTGCGCATGTCTTAACACCGTCATAATCTACTAGTGTGAAAAATATCAGCCTGATAAAGAGGGATTAATGGGGTCACACTCCCTCCGGAAATAGCGACACTCCGAGATTTCGCTATATGGTTCATTGAGTGATGTCGTTCAAACGGGTCAAATTTTGCCTCTTCAATCCCACTGTATCATGCCAATTTTTAACATGTCATTAACTATGAGAGGGCTACTAGTGTGAGAACTATCAACCTGCCACGAGATTAAAGGGGTCACACCCCTCCGGAAATAGGACGCTACGTGATTTCGCGATCTGGACCTAATGTCCGAAATCGGATCAAACGGGTAACTTTGCCTGCTTTATTCCCTCTGTATCAGGCCAGATTTTTAGCATGTCATTCACCGTAAGAGGCACTAGTGTGCAAATATCAGCCTGATACAGAGGGAGTTAGCGGGTCACACTCCCTCCGAAAATTAATACGACACTCCGTGATTCCGCTATGTGGCCCATTGAGTGATGTCGGTCAAACGGGGCAAATTTGCCCGCTTCAGCCCCACTACTGTATCAGGCCAGATATAACAAGTCATTAAACCTCAGAGAGGCGACAAGTGTGGAAAAATATCAGCCTGATACAGAGGTATTGAGGGTCACATCCCTCCGGAAATTACGACACTTCGTGACTTCGCTATGTGACTTATTGAGTGATGTCGGTCCAACGGGGCAATTTGCCCGCTTTAGTCCCACTATATCAAGGCCAGATTCTTACTGTCCATTACACCCTCTGAGAGGCTACTGGTGTGAAAAAATTCAGCCTGATACAGAGGGAATGATGGGGTAACAGTCCCTCCGGAAATACGACTCTTCGTGATTTCGCTATGTTACTTATTGAGTGATGTCGGGGTCCAAACTAGGCAAATTTGCCCGCTTTATTCCCACTGTAAATCAGGTCCATATTTTACATGTCATTAACACCATAAGCGGCTACTAGTGTGAAAAATTTCAGCCTGATCAGGGATTAAGGGGTCACACTCAATCAGGAATCCGACATTTCTTGAATTCGCCATGTGACCTTTTGACGATGTCGGTCATACGGGGCAAATTTGCCTGCTTTAGTCCCTCTGATTCAGGCCAGATTTTTAGCGTGTCATTAACACCGTAAATGGCTACTAGTGTGAAAAATATCAGCCCCATACAGAGGGATTAAAGGGGTCCACAACTCCTCTGAATACGACAATTCGTGATTTCGCTATGTGGCTATTGAGTGTGTCGGTCCAAAACGGGACCATTTGCCCGCTTTAGTCGGACTGTATCAGGCTAGGTTTTTAAACTGTCATTAACCCCCTGAGAGGCTACGAGTGTGAAAATTATCAGCCTGAATACAGAGGGATTAAGGGGTCACACTCACTTGGAATACGACATTTCGTGAATTCGCCATGTGACTTATTAAGCGATGTCGGTCCAAACGGGCAAATTTGGCCTGCTTTAGAGAGTCCCCTCTGTATCCTGCCATATTTTTAGCAATGTCAATAACACCGTGAAAGGCTTAATTGTGAGAAAAAATACCAGCCTGATACAGAGGGAATTAAGGGGTCCACACTCCTCCGGAAATACGACCTTCGTGATTTCGTTATTGGGGGCTCATTGAGTGATTCTTTTCAAACCGGTCCAATTTGCCCAGTTCAGATCCACTGTATCAGGCCAGATTTTAACCATGTCATACCCGTGAATGGCTACTAGTGTGAAAAATATCAGCCTGATATAGAGTGATTGTAGAGGTCACACCCCTCCGGGATACGACTCTTCGTGATTTCGCTATGTGTCTTCTTGAGTCAATGTCGGTACCAACGGGGCAAATTTGCCCGCTTTCGAAAAGAGTCCCACTGTACAGGCCAGATTTTTAACATGTCCTTAATCTCATGAGAGGCACTGTGTGAAAAAATATCAGCCTGAGTTACAGAGGGATTACTGAAGTGGCCCCATCTCCCTCCGAAATACTACTCTTCGTGATTTCGCTATTGGCTCATTGAGTTGATGTTTTTCCCCCCCCCCGGTCCAAACGGGCAATTGCCCTTTTCAATCCCCCACTGTACAGGCCATATTTTTAGCATGTCATGAACTATGAGAGCTACTAGTGGAAAAATATCAGCGAACACAGAGAATTTAAAGCGGCACACTCCCCGCCGGAAATACGACGACATTTCTTGATTTCGCTCTTTGACTTATTGAGGCGAGGTCTTTCCAAACGGGACAAATTTACCCGCTTTAGTCCCCTCCTTTATCAGGCCATAATTTTAACATGTCATTAACTGCATAAGGCTACAAGTGGAAAACTATCATCCTGATACAGGGATTGAAGGGTTCACACTCCCTCCAGAAATACGACACTCGTGATTTCGCTATGTGGCTCATTGAGTGATGTCGGTCCAACGGGACCATTTGCCCGCTTTAGTCGTACTGTATCAGGCCAGAATTTTAGCATGTCATTAACACCGTGAAAGGCTACTTGTGCAACAAATACCAGCGCTGAAAGACAGAGGGATTAAAGGGTCACAATCCTCCGAAAATACGACTCTTCGTGATTTCGTTATGTGGCTCATTGAGTGATGTCTGTCCAAACGGGGCAAATTTTGCCCACTTAGTCCCACTGTATCAGCCCCATATTTTAACTGTCATTAACACCGTTAAAGCTAACTAGTTTGAAAAATAATCAGCCGATACGAGGGATAGAGGGTCACACTCCCTCCGGAATACGATCTCGTGATTTCGCTATGTGCTCATTGAGTCATGTCGGTCCAAACGGGGCAAATATGCTCGCTTTAGTCCCTCTACAGTCCAGTTTTAACATTCCTTATCTCATTAGAGCTACTAGTGTGGAAAATATCAGCCTGATACAGAGGGATGTAGAGGGGTCACAGTCCCTCCGGAAATACGACTCTTCGTGATTTCGCTATGTGTCTCATTGATGTCGGTCCAAACGGCAACTTTGCCCGCCTTCAATCCCACTGTAATCAGGCCATATTTAGCAGTTCCATTAACACTATAAGAGCTACTAGTGTGAAAAATATCAGCCTACACAGAGGAATTAAAGCGTCACCCTCCGCCGGAAATACGACACTTCGTGACTTCGCTATGTGACTTATTGAGCGATGTCGGTCCACACGGGACAAATTTACCCGCTTTAGTCCCGCGTAATCAGCCAGAAATTTTAACATGTCATTAACTGCATAAGAGGCTACAAGTGTGAAAATAATCAGCCTTAATCAGGTGGATGGAAGGGGTCACACTCCCTCCAGAAATACACACTTCGGATTTTCGCTTGTGGCCTCATTGAGGTGTCGGTCCAAACTGGGACACATTGCCCGCTTTGTCTACTGTATCAGGCTCGGTTTTAACATGTCTTAACCCCATGAGAGCTACTCAGTGTGAAAATTATCAGCCTGATCAGAGGGATTACAGGGGTCACACTCAACTCTGGAAATACTACCTTTTCGTGAATTCGCCATTTTACTTATGTGAGCGGTCGGTCCAAACGGGCAAATTTTGCTGCTTAAGTCCCTCTGTATCAGGCAGATTTTTAGCATGTCAGTAACACCGTGAAAGGCTACTTGGTCAGAAAAATACCACCCTGTACATAGGGATTAAGGAGGTCACACTCCCTCCGGACGTACGACTCTTCTTGATTTCGTTAGTGGCTCATTGAGTGGATGTCAGTCCAAACGGCAATTTGCCCACTTTAGTCCACTGTATCAGGCCAATTTTAACATGTCATTAACACCGTTAAAAGGCTACAGTGTGAAAAATTCAGCCTGATACGAGGGATGAGAGGGGTCACACTCCCTCCTGAAATACGACGCTTCGTGATTTCGCTATGGTCTCATTGAGTGATGTCGGCCAAACGGGCAAATTTGCCCGCTTGGTCCCACTGTATCATGCCAGATTTTTAACATGTCATTTATCTCATGAGAGGCTACTATTGGTGAAAAATACAGCCTGATATAGTAGGGCTTAGAGGCCACACGCCCTCCGGAAATACGACACTTCGTGATGTCGCCATGTGGCTCATTGAGTGATGTCGGTCCAAACGGGGCAAATTTGCCCGCTTCAATCCCACTGTATCAGGCCATATTTTGAGCATGTATTAAACCTCATGAGAGGCGACGAGTTGAAAAATATCGCTGACACAGAGGATTACAGCGGTCCACACTCCCTCCGGAAATACAAGAAATACGACACTTCGTGACTTCGCTATGTGACTTATTTAGCGATTTCGGTCCAAACGGGCCAAATTGACCCGGCTTTTAGAGTCCCGCTGTATCAGGCCAGAATTTTAACATGTCATTAACCGCATAAGAGGCTACAAGTGTGGGAAATATCAGCATGATACAGGGGATTGAAGGGGTCACACTACCTCCAGAAATACGACACTTTGGTAATTCGCGATTGCTAATCGTCCGCGAAATCGGATCAAACAAACGAGGCAAATTTGCTCCCTTCAGTCCGCCTTTGTATCATAGGCCAGATTTTCACATGTCAGGAACTCCATAAGAGGCTACCGTGTGAAAATTATCAGCCTTATCCAAATGTATGAATGTTAAAGCCCCCTCTGGAAATATGACTCCTCATGATTCTCCGCGAAGGGTACCACCGGTACCGCAGAATTGCTGTAGAAGCCTTCAGCAGTCAATGCCAACTTCGCCGACCCTTGCAATAATCAAGAGAAAGAGGACCCGATACTATTGGGATTTCAGGTCGGAGACCCTTAAGCTAACAAACTACAACTCATTCGACTATTCCACGAACCGAACGATCGTATACCCGTTCACTTTTCACACGATTGAGAATCCCCTTCAGTCCTGTGATGACGTGATCCTCAATGAAGTTCGTGTCACAATTCGTCAAATTGCAGGAGCCAGTATGGCTTTCACGAGTCATTTGTTTCACGATTCATTCGTTTCACGATTCCACAATCAATTTGACAACCCACATTTGCCCTGTGAATAATGGCCTTGCGTCACACAGTCGTTTTATTATATCCCTAATCGGACCGTGAAACGTTAATCGTGAACGTGAAAACGTGAATACTTCATGAGTGGATTTCCGGTCCTACTAAAACCGGCCCGAACGCGCCCGAACCTCACAAAAACACCCCTAACCTATTATTACACCACGCCGAACCATTATCACGCCCGAACAGGCGACAACGCGTGGAAACATCAATCATCTGCCTATGGGACGCGAAAAAACACACGCTATTTGGTGGTGTGGTCAGGTGAGGTAGTGAATAGCCTTGTTCGACTTGAGCAGTGTACGTTAAGGCAATTTAATGTTGTGGTGTAAATATGATGTGGTGCGCGAAAAAGCAAAAAAATATTTGTAGTGCAAAGATGTAGGCTGTGCGCGAAACGGCAAATGTTTTGTGGTGTCAGTTGGCCTAAATAATGATGTAGTAAGAATTTTGTTTGTGGTGTGAATAATGATGTAGTAAGCATGACAATTTTGGATGCCTTGGAAGACAGGGACAAGCCCGCCCTGCCTCGGTCGTAAATCTTTTCGACCCAGCGCTAATTGCTTTGCTCTAATACAACCCTGAGTAAGGCCATGTTCATAAAAAATTCGGCCTTGAATTTTTCCGTTTTTCGATTTTTCTTCATAGAATAGAGTTTTTACTAGATCAATTGACATGACAACGATTTTTAAAAAAAAACGTCAAGAATCGGTGAAGGATTGGAAAGGAATATCGTTTCAGGTTTTCAAGGGAGTGGGGGGGGGGGGGCTGATCACTTTGCCCAATTGAAAAACGCCGAGCGGTTAATCTCAGTCCTTGAAGGAAGGTCAACCGTATTTCCTGTTCTAAAAACCGGCCATCTCGCCCCGCGATCGGCCATTTCGCCTCGACAGCGTTTAAAGCTGCAATAATTGTAATGGCAGTTCGCACCAATTGTAAATAAAGTGTGTGGGTCACGTGACTGCTTTGTCATTTCAGGGAATTTCCGAGTCATCGCTAACCCCCCCCCCTTCAGCCCAATACTCTTGCATGATAGAGATGTACAACTGTTACCCGAATAAACATGCAAACATTAGGTCCTTCTAATGAAAACGACAGCAGGACACAGCAGCCCTTTCCCCCCCCCCCCCCCCCCAAGTTCAAAAAGGTCGCAATTTGAATGTTCCAAACGCGCAAACAGCGTGAACTTGATGGTTAAGTAACTTTGTTATTCAGTTCACGGGGTGCCAAACTGCCAAGTTAACACCTGTTTCCCTTAAGGTCAGTGCCTCTATAACGGATTACTGACATCGCTGAACGATATTTGTCATTGTGCCACGGAATTAGGTCGAACGCACAATATCCAATTCCTTCAATCTAATTTCTTAACAAAAACGCCATAACTCATAAGATGATGTAGCCAGAATATGTTGCAACACATTACCGCTTCTTCTTCTTCTCTGCAAGTTTTTAAGGACCACACCAGTATTGTTTGAAGATTCATCCGCCGAAAATGTTATAAACTTCAACAAATTAGGTCCATAATGATATTTATTTGGGGGGTACATCTTCTGTCTGTGATAAGGAAATGCGGATTTATTTTGTCACTCTATCTGAAAGGGGTTATTCAAATTACAAATGCCTACAATTTCAATAGAATTGGTCCACTTTTTTGCGTTCCAAAATTATTTTATGGAGGAAAATGGGGCGGAGGAACATCATCATATGTGGTATGCGCCCGGAAGTCCCTGTTATTAACTCACGGTATTCTTGCCTTTATTCTATTAAATATCTAACCAGCCCTAGCAATTATGCACTATTTGACCTGGCCACACACATTGCTATTAGCTTCAACTGCATGACATTTTGGACGCCTTGAAGACAAGACAATCCCGCTGCGCTTCGGTCGTATAATATTTACGACCCAGCGTTAATTCCTTGCCCTAATACACCCGAGTAAGGCATGGTTCAGAAAAAAATTATGCCTTGAATTATTGCCGTTTTCGATGTTTTCTCTTTTTTCTGCTGAATGAGTTTTACAGATCATTGACATGAAAACGAGTTTAAAAAAAAAACTTCAAGATCGGTGAAGGATGGAAGAAATATCGTTCAGGTTTTCAAGGGAGTGGGGGGGGGGGGGGAAAACCGATCACTTTGCCCAATGAACGCCGATCGTTACGCTCAGTCCTTGAAGGGAGTCAACCGTATTTCCTGTTCTTAAAAATCGTCCATCTCGACCCACGATCGGCCATTTCGCCTCGACAAGCGTTTACGCTGGCAAGAATTGTAATGGAATTTTTTGGTAGTGTAAATATTGTAGAGTCAGAGTTTTCTGTGGTATAAATATTGATGTAGTGAGAAATGATGTTTTTGGTGTAAATATGATGTAGATCGCGAAAACGGCCAATTTATTCTGTGTTAAAAATGATGTAGGCCCAGTAAAATTTATGCTGTGGGTATAAATATTGATATAGTGGCGAAAACGGCAGATATTTTGTATTTAAAAAGTAGCGCTAGGCGTGAACGGCAAATTGATTTTGGTAGTGGAAATAATGATGTAAGGTAAGAATTTTTTTGGTGCATATAATGATGTAGGAGATGCTTTTGTGGTGTAATAATAATGCAGTGAGATTTTATTGCAGTTTCAACCACCATTTTCGCATTAGAAAGATTGTTAATTTATAGCGTACCGAAAAGGTTCTGTATTAATGATGAAAAGGGGGTCATATAAATCATGGTAGCGACATTACCCGTCATCATAACGGTTTGACCTGAATTTCATATATGTAGTATGTATGTATGTATGTATTATGTATTATTTATGTATGATTATGTAGTATTATCGTATGTATGTATGTATGTATGTATTGGTTGTGTGTGTGTATGCATGTGTCTTCAAGGGCTGGCGATCATGGGGGGGGTTGGGGGGTTGGGTACGGGGGGACGCGTCCCCCCAATATTTTGGTTGGGGACGCAATCATGTCTTCCCCCCCCCAATATTTGAGTCCGACTGCTATTTCGCTGACACTGTCTCCGACATATCTAGCTCACCGTGTCTAAACAACAGCACAACCGTGTCTGACAAATGTTGTTGTAGGGGTATCTACGCACCCCCCCCCCCTCGGGATGCCCAATGTCTTCTATGATCTAAAGAACCTTGCCGCATCTTCGGAACTTGGGTAAAAAAAATCGTGTTTATATAACTGGTACTACTGCGCGTCGCGAAGCGCGCAAAATGTTTGCACACTGGTTGGTATTGACCAAAAAATTGGGCTCTCAGAGGAGAATTCGAGAAAACTGACTAGCAAATGAGGAATAGAGAGAGCCGCATAAGTGCCAAATGTTGTTGTCATCAGTGAAAACTTTGCTAAAAAATAAATATGGGGGAATTCGATTGGGGGGGCCATGGCCCCCGTGCCCGCCCCCCCCCCCCTCTGGCTACGCCAATGGTTGCCGCAGTTCTAGTTGCCGTTGAACGCATGGTGTTGGTGGAAATAGTAAATAATGTCGGAAATTTCAAGTTTCAATAATTCCCCTAAACAGTGACATTCTATAGCCCGGGGTGCTCAATTATCTTAAAAAAAATACGCGAGCATGCCGCCCGCCGGTCATCGGTGTTCCAACTTCCACAATTTACGAAGACAACTCCAAGGAATGGAAGCACTCGCGATGCATTTCATTCGTTTATTCTGGACCCCTCGATTTCTACAGCATGCATCAATTCATTGATAAACCCAAAAAACATAGTCCTCGTTGGAGTAGTTGCTATTCCTCATAATCAGTTTCTCCTATATCAGCCCTTGAAATCGGTATCCATATAGTACGAAAAGTGGGAACCGCGGTTGCAGGTTGAAGGAATTGCCACTCAGTACCCACCGTACAGTACAGTAATTCACGTGCTTTCACGGCTCACAGTACTCTGACGATTAGAATCAACGGCTGTCCATGAGGCTTACGTTGATAATATATCTTTTTTCGTTGCAAACATATTTTTGACAGCAAATGTATTTCTCTGTTTGCCAACAATAATTGTAGCCAATTATTTTTGGGGTTTCTAATATTTTTTCTAGTATCTACAATATTCGTTTCGGAAAAGTTTCTTGTCATGGACAATTATCTGCAATGGAAATTGTTTTTGGATTAACAACCATTTGTAGAATATACATTTATTTCCCTTGTACATATATTTTCACGGGGAAGCATAAATAACTCTTGCCAGCATAATTTTTTTCTAGGATACATATTTTAGCAAAGAAGTTTTTGTTGCTAACATATTTTTGTTTCGAACAATTAATTGTTGTAACTTCGTAAATGAATATATCTCCAAATAATTTTTTCAATCGTAGAACTTATTTCTCTTCCGAACAATTTTTCCATCGAAACATATTTGTTCTTCCGAAATATTTTTTTGAGGGAAACAAAAATTTCCTCTTGTGAATAAATATTTCCACAATCAGAATATTTCTTGATTTGACATAACTTTTCTTTTTCTTAAAATATATCCCTTTTCCTCGCGCCATAACCCTCCAACCAATTTCGTCTGCTTATTATAATATATCGTACTACTGTGACCCGGGAATGTCCTTTCATAGTAGTCTTCAGGTACCTTCCCCTGTATTATCCACATAGTCAATTGGAAACTTGATCCAGAACAGTTCGGGCGTGCTAAATTGGTTTCGGGCGTGGGTAATTTTGGTTTCGGGGCGTGTGGTTCGGGCGTGTTTTGTGAGGTTCGGCGCGTTCGGCGTGGGGCGTGTTTTAGTAGTACCCGTAGCGATTGTAGCCTAACGTTTTGTAACGTATGCCACTGATCACCTACGCCGCTAACGCAGAACGTGACCCCCGGCATTAAAACCGTATTTGCAATGCTTCTTGATACCGTTTAGGAGGTATTTGCTATGTCACGACCTATTTTTTTTTTTCCATTATCTAGAATAATAATTTCAAACATGGCACTAGGTTAGCTGCGTGGTGTCGCCCGTTGACCTATATTTGACAATATGAGCGTCGCCTAGCCCTGTATTTTGTGAGCCATGGACAGGCCTGCAAGTATCTACGGTGTTCTGAAGTTGGTGTGTTGGGTACAATTCGAGCATAGCAGCAGACGCGGGCTCTGTACAAACATTTGTGTTGTGCGTGCTTGTTTACACTTCAGTGGTCAACTGTAATCGTGCTTGCTGCGCTATGTACTGTGGACTGTATGAGGACCATTGGGAATGTTGCGTGTACGTTGACATCACAATGTATTAACATAGCAACATCCAAAACAAAGGTTGAAATGTTTTTTTGCAAGTTTGAACTTTGTGTGCAGGCTTGTACAGTTGTAAAGTACAGTTATATGGCTGCACCCCAGCTAAAACATCAGATTCCAGATGAGCATAAATTCTCCTCAGTCAAGAAATGCAACGCACCCTACCCTCGATTCACATCGATCTGGCTCGATTCACTCTTTGGGGCCAATCATATTGCAGGAAACCATAAAGGGTATTGTAGATATTTCTTTGAAATAGTGGCACAGGTCAGTATTGCTTATCTTTGTTCCTCTTCCTTTCTCACGTTGGACAAAAATATATAATGAACACAATTCTGTGTGTGTGGGGAAGTACCAAGAAGTCAATAAAGAGAATCAAACTTTGAAGGCCATGATAGTCGTTGCCTCGACGACAACCGAGCATGGTGAAATATTTCGAGCTTAATGACTGGATTGACTTTTAAAGGGATGTCGCAGATCAGGTTGAGATTCCAGGTACATATTTAAATTGCAAATTCACAGTTGACAGTCATGGAAAATGCCACAGTTTAGGTGGCCTTGACCTGAAATTAGTCCAGGGCCCTCGAGGGTGTTGAAATTTGGCTCTCATATAATCCTCTATATATTTGTAGAGAATGAAGATATTAATAGACCACAGCCTGGGTCTTTTGCTTGTCCCAACCCACCCAGCTAAATGTCGTCTATTCATAAATATTAATGAGATTGATGTCGTTACACTCTGTACTTCCCTCACTCTGTAGGAGTTCAAAGACTGTCAAGAATCGCCATCAGAGCGCTGTTTAGTGTCCAGCTTCGTGTCAGAGCCACCACTTACTGCGTGCGGACAGACAGTTTATTCAGCAATCTGGTATCGCCTTCATCTTCAAAACCTCACAAATTGAATTCTGAAAGTGAAATAAAAGAACTATGCCCAGTAACGATATAATTGTTGCTGATCAATCAACAATCTAAACATCCCTTAAAATATTGTTGAAATTTAGTGTTTGGCAGGTTTCCGGTTTGCCGTAATTCTGAGAAAGAGAAAGGTGATTGCACAATTGACATTAATTTTCAGATTTTTTGGAGATTGATATCCTTCGTCGTAATCGAATGACATATATATCGTATATATTTGTGTAGTGGCTATAGTGTAATCCAGTATAGGAGCAAAGAGTCTCTAACAGGAGTCAACAAAAGTTCACGTAGTCGGTATTTGCTTAAGACATTGATCCATCCACCTTCATGGCTTTATGAGCCATCTCTCTCTCGTGCTCTCACTCACACTGTCTGTAGGCATAGATGTGGTTTCTACATGCGTCTGTTAAGATTTTCCATGATGGATAAGAAGGCTCCTTTAAGTCACCTCAATTGATGCTTCTGATGTCATTTGCCACTGTAATGTTTGTCGAAGGACAATCAGCTCTAATAACAAGATTCCACCTAATCTGTAATTCTGTCAAGGCTTGTTATTGAAGAATGAGTCAGATAGAAGCAGAAGTAGTGGTACGTCCTCCGTGTATTTTCGCTCTCTTCAGTTACTTTGTATTAATTTCTCTGGGATTTTGAAGTACTGTAGCCGTTGTCCATTTTAGTATGTCAGCATTGTGATTCAATTTAGCAAAAGAACAATGAATATTTTGATAAGGAAATTCATCTTTTTGCAATTGCACACTGTCTCAAACTGTCATCACCTGAGACTTTAATTTGTATTTCACTTGTCAATTGTGTTATGCTCCGAACATGCCAGACATGGTCAGTCAATCATGAGCCATTTTCAAATCCAATGTACTGTACATCACTTTCCTAGGACGTCTATCACAGAATGGAGACTGGAGACTGGCATTTTACTTGGACTATGTAGAGAAATAAAAATGCAAGCATTGGCCATTGTTTGGATTTTAATGTCACTAAATGACAAGAATTGCATGACCCACCAACTTGGACATTGCCCCCCCGACTATGGTATGGGTGCATCATATGATTGACACAGTGAATAACACAGTGCATGTAGTTACAGTTTACTGGTTACACTCAAGTGGGTGCTATTGATATGCTTCCTAGCGACTACTGATACATGTTAATGAATAAAGTTAGGGACTGAACACATCACTATTTACACCAGGCTCAGGCAGTCTTGGCCCGTGGCCAATTACGGTCCAATGGGGAAAAGGTTTGCAAATTTTGATCTACACACTGCTGGTTTGGTATGTATACTCATAAATATGTACATGTGAGTCCTTGTACATAATCAACCATGGCAACTTCTAGGTATGCCCAGCCATATCTTATCGCTCCTGTGGGGACATCCCCCAGCCGGAATTATTTGCTATCGTTTCGGTAGGCATTCTTGACATGACCAGTTGTTAGTATGTTTCAGGTAATCCTCCCCGTCCCATTTTTTCCAGGGATGATATCATGAGCCTAGGGCTGCTTGCTGCACTCTGCATAATTACTTCTATAATCCCAAACCACCTGCCTAGTGGTCCTGAGACACTATATTGTAGCCTACTGTAGCATTAGCATGCACACAGAACCGTCATTCTAATTACGGAGTCAGCAATCTCTCACGCATAGGAGCAGTGTGCTAAGAGCTTTCAAGACATTATTCATTTTGGCTGTTCTCACTTCTCAATGTCTTTCTAGTGTGGTGCTACTCCACCAGTCCACTGTGTCATAGGGGACCTTCGTGGCCCATTGATGGATGATTCATCCTTCCATGGTTAGTGTACATGTTCATCACGAAACAGCTCCGCTATCATTACAGCCTATTTTAAGTTTTAACCACTCTTTGAAAATGCAGCCAACTCATCCCATCTTTTTAATGATTTTGTTGATAAGTAGTACAAGGGAGGGAGGGGGATCTGTGAAGTTTAGTGCCGGGAGGAGTGTAGTTTTCGGGAGATCAGAAATTTCGAAAAATTGATCTGCTCACTGTTCATGCAGAGTGGGCCTCCCCAGTGTACTCACGTGACTTTCGACACAATAAAGTTTAACTGTAACCATGAAGGCTTATTACTAGTGAACATCTTCAGTGCTATAATGGCGGGTTATTTTTCATTTTTTTCCCTAGTGTATTTATTCCCAAGATTCCATAGGAGTCACTCACTGTCTGAATGTTTGCATAAATTACTGCAAACCTTCATGGTGCAGTAGAATGAGGGAATATTTTCAGCAATGAATGGGTTCCTTAAAATTGGCATCACAGTATCTTGACACTCTGGGTGCAAAGGCTGTTGATGGACACAAACCTATGGTGCAGCAAATGTAAATTATTGGTCCCTTAGTTGTACAAAAACAGCGTCTAACTATCACGTAACGTGAAAAATTGAGTTTTGTATGATTACTTCATAATGTGGTTGGTAGCAGACCGGGAGTGATGGGAGGGGAGTGGAAGGAGGATACATTCCCCCGTCAGAAATCCTGAATCCAGTAGAAGGTCCCAAAATTCTCACTATTAGTAAAATTAGGCATTAAACAAAAGTTGTATACAGAATTTTACTTCATTAAGACCTTATTATTATTATTCTGCATATTTTTTTGACACGCCTCTGTTTATGTACTCCATAGTCGACCCCACCCACCCCCGTTCCTCCCCTCCCCCCACTCCTCACTAGTCAGCCACAGCCAGTTTTCCTTTCCTCCCCTCTTTTGCATGGATCCGCTATTCATTCCCGTCCTCCATACGCCAGCATAGCTTGAGTTCTAGCATGGATCCCCGCATTCTCCCGGTCGCCATACGCCAGCATAGCCTGCTCTAGCATTGATCCTCCATTCATCCCGGGCCGCCATACAGCCAGCATAGCAGAGCTCTAGCATGGATCCGCCATTCATCCCGTTCCCGCTATAGCACCAGCGATCCTAGCTCTAGCATGGATCTCCCATTCTCCTGGTCCGCTATGGCGACCAGCACAGCCGAGCTCTATCATGCATCCTCCATTCATCCCGGACCGCCATACAGCCAGCATCGCCGAGCTCTAGCATGGATCCTCCATTCATCCCGGGCCGCCATACAGCCAGCATAGCGGAGCTTAGCATGGACCCCATTCATCCCGTCCGCCATACAGCCAGCATAGCGTACGCTCTAGCATGGATCCTCCCTTCATCCCGGTCCGCCATACAGCCAGCATAGCTGAGCTCTATCATGGATCCTCCATTCATCCCGGTCCGCCATACAGCAGCTAGCTGAGCTCTAGCATGGATCCTCCATTCTCCCGGTCCGCCATACAGCCGCATAGCTGAGCTCTAGCATGGACTATATTCATTCCTTTCCGCCATACAGCAGCATAGCTGAGCTCTTCATGGATCCTCCATTCATCCCGGGCCGCCATACGCCAGCATCGCTGAGCTCTAGCATGGATCCTCCATTCATCCCGGTCCGCCATCCAGCCAGCATAGCTGACCTAGCATTGATCCTCCATTCATCCCGGGCCGCCATACAGCCAGCATAGCTGAGCCTCTAGCCTGGATCCTCCATTCATCCCGGTCCGCCATACAGCCGCAGAGCCGAGGCTCTAGCCTGGATCTCCATTCATTCCGGTCCGCCATACAGCCAGCCTGCTAAGCTCTATAGCATGGATCCTCCATTCAGCCCGGTTTGCCATACAGCCATCATAGCCGGCTCTAGCATGGATTCCCTTCATCCCGTCCCTATACAGCCAGCCCATCCGAGCTCTATCATGGATCCTCCATTCATCCCGTTCCGCCATACAGCCAGCACAGCCGAGCTCGAGCCGGATTCCTCCATTCATCCCTGTCCGCCATACAGCCAGCTAGCTGAGCTCTAGCCTGGATCCTCCATTCATCCCGGTCCGCCCTACAGCCAGCAGAGCCGATCTCAGCATGGAGCCTCATTCATTCCGTCCGCCATACAGCCAGCAGAGCCGAGCTCTAGCATGGATCCTCCTTTCATCCCGGTTTGCCCTAAGCCAGCATCGCCGAGCTCTAGCATGGATCCTCCTTTCATCCCGTTCCGCCATACAGCCACATAGCTACGCTCTACATGGATCCTTCCAGTCATCCCGTTGCCCTACAGCCAGCCTAGGCCGAGTTCTAGCATGGATCCTCCATTCATCCCGGACCGCCATACAGCCAGCATAGCTGAGCTCTAGCAGGGATCCTCCATTCATCCCTTTCCCCATACAGCCGCATATGCTGAGCTCTAGCATGGTCCTCCATCCATCCCTTCACCATATAGCCAGCATAGCTGAGCTCTAGGCTGGATCTCCTTCATCCCGGTCCGCCATACAGTCAGCATAGCTAAGCTCTAGCATGGATACTCCATCATCCCGGTCCGCCATCCAGTCCTATAGCCGATCTCTAGCATGGATCCTCCCTTCATCCCGGTTCGCCAACGCCAGCAATTTCTTTCAGTTTTTCCCTCCTTTCGTGTCTCTCTTCAGGGTGGCAATCTTCCCCCCCCCCCGCCCCCCCATCCTCCCGCTAAATGATTGTCATTCCACCGACCTTACTCTGCCCCCTTTAATTCATAACCCAGAGACACTAGTCTGATTTGTTATTGTTGAAACAGAGCTCTAGTCCGATTTGTTATTGTTGAAATGGGTTGTGCGAATATGTACACTAATCGCTGACAATGTTGAGACAAGGGCGTAAATAAGGGGGTGACATGAAAAACACGATTCGGCCTCCGAGCTCCAAGCATTTAGTTTGTAGCCTGAGGTAGGAACTGGCAACGAACAATGGACTAACAGTCCGAATATGAACAAAAGTGAACCTCAACCCCCTCCCTTTCTCAAAAGTGAGTGAAAATGCTCGAAGAAGACTTGAAATATTCATAATACAGCCCCCGATTAGAGGGTAATTCCTTGTGAGATAGCATCATCTAGATTAGCTTGTCTAGTACAGCAGTCAAAAGCAGCAGTGAGTATAAGGAACAGCTTCCAATAGCGCTTTCCACAGTTGTACACACCGCTAAACCACTCAGGTGCAAGATGGATTCCTGATAGCTCTAGCATTAAGCGTATTTTTATTACTTTCGCTACTCTTCCAGGAAGGCACTAAGTTTCCAAGATTTTTTGCAAAAATGGGGACCTTGTGAGGTGACTTGTGTTTAGTAGGCGTGCATCATATGTGGCTGCACCCTATTGAAAGTCCCGGTGACACGTTAAGTGGCGCACTGAAATGGTGTGTCAGGAGTGAAGAAGAAAGAGATGCGAACTATATAAATATAATAAGGGCGTGACAAGTCACTAATGATCATGGGTAATATCTGTGAAGAGCTTCGATCACGTTGAAAAAAGCACTATATAAGCACTTAGATATTATTACTTAGATATTATGTCGAACGGCCATTGTCCCCTTTTGACCTTTGACAAATGCTGCATTATCACTCATTGGCTACCTGCACGTGTGATAACACACGCGGATCAGATCACACCAGGTGGCTCATACCGTCATCAAAAGTACATGTTACCACACGCGTCATGGCGCTTCTGATCAATATCACGGGCCGTCAATCATCAAGATCCACCTTGCGTCATCAAACCCTCATTAAAACGCCATGTTTAACACAACCCATTATCAAGATCAAGTGTTTATCAGGCTAACCTGACGTTGTATGACGTTTGTTTACAATACCAGGATGCATCGCGGTGCTGGTATTTTCGAAGTACTAGTACACACATGGGCGTCAACAGGTGGGGGACAGGGGGGACATGTCCCCCCCACTTTTAAAGTGGGGGGGATATCATATCGTTTGTCCCTCCCACTTTTTCCTGACCGTAATAAAAATAATAGGGGTATGCCCGATTTTGTATCACTCTAAACTGATTCAATTTTTGTCTAACCAAACAATAATTTGTTGGAAAATTGTCTTAAGAGTCCACTAATTCCCGGTGCGGAAACCCAAGGGGAGATCTGGACCCGACTAGTACCGAAGTGGAGAATACTCCCTTTCATCCCGGGGGAGTTCTCAAATTTTAAATCGAATAGTCCAAAAGTGAATATTTTTTTCAAGTGTTTCGCGCGCAATGGCGTTTTTCTTCCAGGCGTTGTAAGCTGACTATGCGATGTAATGCTTCGAATCATTTGTTCACTCTATGAATTTCAGAATCCTTGGGGGGCAGACTCCCCCGCCCCCATTTTTTCTGAGATGAAAAATTCGGGCGAAAATTCGTGAAAAATGTTGAGAAGGAAAAAGCACAGGAAGAACAATGCCCTTGAATTTCTGAGACTTTTCGATGAAATGCCCGGAAAAATGCAATTTTTTTCGCGCGCTCCGTGTGCGCCGGTAGTTTCCAACGACTGACTTGTATTTGGGTATAAACTTTCTGCTCCTGCTTCCCAAATTGGAGTGGCCTATGGCTTTTCCCTTCGTCCCACCAGAGACCGTTCCGTAGACCCCTGGATCCCACGCAAACAAGCCAGAGTAGAAAAGGTAATAAAAATACCATGTGTGATACTCGGTAAATCATCTTAGTATGCAAATGCCCTTTTTTGGCTGTCTTTCACTCAAATCACACATGTAGATGGGTGCTATGAGCCTGGCAAGTGCCGTTTCTGTCGATCTGGAGGGTATGAAAATCTGAAAATTTCTTTGTACGCTTCGCGACAACCCATGGTGGGCTCCGCTGAGTTGGTCATTTGCATTCGATGTGTCCCCCCCACTTTTCAAAATGGTCCGACGCCCCCGAGTACCCATAATTTGTGTAGTTGCAGTACATATAGTATGCGATGGGTATGCTAGCTCAATACCGATCAACAGTTTTCTTTTATGATTTACAGACCCTTCTATTTCATACGTTGACCTAACTAACCCCCCCCTCATCCCTATTGGCTATCATAACCGAAATCACCGCATTACAAGGGATATTAATCAACATATGCTATGAAAATCATTCACATACCACTATTTTGCATCACAACTAAAATTTTCCAAGGGAGTGATTCACTCCCCCAGGACAGTGATCAGCCATTCTTAACCCCCCCCCCTCCTTAATGCAAGATGTCTGGATACACCGATGGCTGCTCTCTCATAATGTCCCTCCATTGAGCTATATTAAACTCCCAGGTATCTTCGCTGTAATTAGTCTGTGGCCAGGATGCCTTCAGGCTTTCTGGAGTTGTGAGCTTTCAATCATGTCACGATGGATTGCATTCTATACATTGTTGCATCTACTATTTCACTATTGAGTTACCATTCAATGCTGTAATGCAGACCTCTTTTTAATTGTTAGCACTATCGCCCGGTATACAATAGTAGTTGTCATGATTTTGGGTAGATTAAATACACCTGTCATTCACAGATCGGAGATTATGATATGCACAAAATCTGGTCACAAATAGCAAATATTACCCACTGACTGTCACTAGGTGTAAACAAGAGCTAAAACCTTGTACAATAGTTATTGGGGTGGGGGGTCTTACTGGATATTGGCTATCAACACTTTCCACGAGGTCCATGTCGCCATTTGATCTTCTTGTCTGCCTGTCGTATCTGAAAGAGTTCCATCATATTTCACACCTAAGTCGAAAAATTTGCCACACACACGCTAGAAAAACTCGAGTAATTCGACCGGCGAAAGCTTCGGATAACTCTCCAGGGTGTAAAGAACATTGTCCACTGTTCATACATCTGATGTGAAGGCGAATCCATGAATAGTAGGACACACTTCCTTTACCCCTGACACTGTGAGTCATTGTTTTAATGTGGATCATGGCATCTTGTATATTGACAACACCTCGTCTCTCAGTCACTCAGTGACTGATAGAGGTGTCACAATTCCATCAAAGTGCCGCCACCAGTAGTCCGTTTCTCTCTAGCCAAGTAGTGTCAGCTTATGACTGACGCATTTTGGGACTGTGACCCACACTCGACTGGCCATACCCTGGGTATTGGGGTGATCACATTGCAGTTGACAAGTGCCAAACTATTATACATATTATATAGAGGGGTGTGACACCTCAGTTTGGGTATCTTTTAATAATATATATATAATAAATAATATTCAATAATCAGTAGGGAATTTCTCAGTTATCATAAAAAAACTTTGCTAAATATCCTCAATGTGTAAGCTTGTGATTTATTGTATTTTATATAGAAAAAAACCTTTTTTGTCTGTTTTCAAACTTTTTCAAATTTAAACTCTGTGTCCTTTCGTTTCATTTATGCTAAATTACCGACCTCTTCTCACCAAATTGAGCTCTTTTACTGAATAACCCACAACCTTATTTATCATTTTGATCATCATCACCAGAAAATCTTTCCTCAGATGGAAAAAATTAAATTTAACTCCCCAACCCCTCAAGAGTTTATACAGTGGATAAAATACCCTTTTCAACTTGCAAGCAATATTGTGTATCTCAGGCTCAAGTGCTCTTTACCCGTTTGACCCATCTAAGAAAACGAGTTTTAAATTTTGTTTCTAAGTATCTTTGAATTCCTCCTGACATTGTAAGAACCAAAACATAAAATTTGAATTGGATCGATGTATTTTTAAAACTAGTCCAAAAGTTTGTTTTTTCTTGTCCATGGTTTCCAGGCGATTTCCTCTTGTGTGGCCTGAGGCCCATCTAGAATGCCAATCATCACACTGCATCATGATCACTTTGGAGATTAAACAAAATGTGCCCTAGCCTCATTTCTATAAATCACTTGGTCAGGTTTTCTTGACCAGCGATATGTTTGATTTGGGCACCTGCTCCGAGATTCGTGGCAGGAGATCGGCGCGAAGATGGACAAAATAGACAGGTTTCACCACTCCAGGATGTGTGTGTTCTCGACTAATAAAATTCTCGGCCAGACTAGGCTCGGGCTTGGGTTTGCTAAAGTTTGAAGTGACACACTGAAATTTTGTCAAGGGTTGTTCAGAATATCAGGAAACGCTCTTGTTCTTGACCTGGTTAGAGTACAGTGGTAACTCCCAGGGATCTGATCAGAGGACCTCCAGAAAATGAGTGCAATCTCACGGTCCCTACTAAAGTTAGCAGAACGACCCTCTTTCTCCTTCTGGCGACTGCCAGATATTTGTTCAATACATCAACAAACCAGGGGGAATGTACGGTGGTGATGGCCAATTCAACCGTCTGAATATTTGTTAAAAACAAAAAGTGGAGTGGCAGGGGGAGGGAGGTGGGGGGGGGGGGGGGCTGTTCAGGTTATGTCAGACCGGAAAGCACCTGAGGGGGCCATTCATGTTTAAGGCTTGAAAAACATGAGAACTCATCATGTAGGGAGCTATATATGCCAGCCAGTGTCAGGTGTTCGGTAGGTGCCAGAAATCAGGGCAAGTGATCCTGAGGAGACATGTTTGGCCAAAATTCAGAACACACCTACTGAAGTCTCTCTCAAAAAACATAACTAAGATAAGTGAGCATTTCCTTCAATTTAAATTAATGCAGTTTTAATGAGATCATAGGGAGAAATAATCCTATGCTATAAATTCAACAAGAGTCATACAAAAGTAGAAATTTAAAATGAAAATTGGGCAGATTAACCCAGATGTATTTAGAGCTCTTAATGAATAATAACGAAAAAATTGTGCCTGAGAATTGGGTCGATCTCTTCATATGCCAAGCAACCCACTTTTATGAACTCTTCACAGACAACAAGACAATTTGCAACTCTAGGTTTTGGTTAATTCAAAGCCTACAAGGTGGCATACTAGGGAACGCAGATTAGTTCTGCTAGCTGGTCAAAAAAAATTTCCATACATTGAGACATTGTTTTAAGGGGATTTATAAATGAAATGTCCGGACAAACATTAGGAGTTATGTGTGGTCATAATCTAGTCTACTGGAGTTTTATCCAGCTTTTTTGTATTGATATTCAGTTTTCAGTCCTATCTCAATATTGATTTTTTATTGATCTTGATGTATTTTCAGCTGTGGACAACACCAACAGGATTGTTTTTGTTGACACCTGTAGCATAGAAAGTGAATGCGGCGGTTTTCACTGCTCTGGTTGGGAATTCTTAATTACATTACGTTGTGTGGATAATAAAACATTCGCGATTAGCTCTTAGCGGTCCGAAAAGCGCAGTAATCCAAGTCGAGTTTGGTAGTATCAGAAGGTTATGAAGCAAGCGTATAAGGGGGAATCTGCAAATTGCCGGTGAATGCATGAATGTGGAATAGTCCCACGTCGCAAGCCTCACTGACGACATAAAGAGAACCTCATTGTTAAATTTAGTACGATGTCATAGCAAACGGGTGGAGAAGTTGCCCTGCGAATTGCGGTGTCGTACAAAGTGATTTCGGATCGTTTTTGTGACGAGGGGCTCTTAAGGTGAGGGAAGTCTCCACGGGTTCAATCCGACGTAGGGGATGAATAAAAGCAACAAGTAGGAGATGATGATCTAGCCACGTGAGTGAATGCTCTCGGACAGATCTTGCTGCTTGTGTAATATGAACTGTGCTGTTTTTTAGCCAGGTGGTTATGGAGAGCTTAATTAATTTATTTCATTACAGGTGTTGTGCTGTTCCATGAGAGGGTGATTAAATACATATACGAATATGGATGAGATTCTTGTTCTGCGGCATGCTATTCAGCACATTTCTATATCTCATTACATATTATTATTCAAAAATAATAAATTTCAGGTATGTATATTGGGAGGGGGGGACGGTGGTTAGTTTCATATCAACGCATTTACTGTTTGGATATTTTTGATGAGGTAGAGTGTATATTGGCTTTTCTTCTACTGACATTTTTCATACGATGCATGGAATTGAAACACAGTTCCTGACTGGACAAAGAACTGTTGAGTTACATTAGGCAGCTTGTCCAGTTCATTACAGTCTCTGCTGCGTAGCGGATTTTCTTTAGAAAATTATTTAGCGTGCAGACACAGGGATAGACAACACAATTGAATTGTTTTTCCTCATGATGAGCATACCGAATCACAAAATGTGGAACCCAAGCAGAATGCAGAGCTAATTCTTCATGTAAATTTGTTTATGTATGAGCATGGAATATATGGTGACCTATGATCCCATGGGAATTTCTCCACATCTTGGAAGTTTCTTTATTTGATTGGCACCTCACTGAGTACCACCTTGATATTAATTCGGCCGTGAAACAAGCAACAATTGAACAATTGAGCAATTTGAGGAAGTTGTAAGTGAGAGTCCACCTCCTCAGAACCAAAAGATTAGGAGTGATATGACTGCGCAAAAGTAACAATTTCGGAAGATCATTCATCTTGGGGTGTTTACGGGTTAATAGGGTCCTATTCGCATTCTGCCTTACAGGTTAGGCTTCCTGTGCACCATGTGAACCCACGCTCAGATTTTCAATAATAGCAGTAGTCTATGCTTTCCAGCTTTCTATTTTTCTTGTACCCATGAGAAGTTCAGGACAGTTATGAGGAACTCCAGTGCAAGGGTACTTCAGAGAACACTCAATGTTAGAATTCCTGTAATGTTCATCTGCAATTAACACGTTTGGTTTTAAGTTGAACATGTTATGATATAATGAATTTAGATCGGATTTTACACATTTTGCTTTCTTGTTCCTTCAGAAAGATGGACCCAGGTTGGCAAATCCACAGAGGACGGTTCTATGAGGAAATCGGCAGAGATGCTCTCCCATGCCTTGAGGGGTAAGTGGAGAGGCTACGTGAGTGAGGGGGGGGGGAGGAGTGGAGCAGTACTGTTGATGTGAGGGGGGTGAGGATTGGAGCAGCTACTTAGAGTGAGGAGGGGGGGTGGGGGGAGTGGAGCAGCTACTGTAGATGTGGTGGGGAGGGAGGAGTGGAGCGGTACTGTAGATGTGGGGGGGGGGGGGTGGGGAGTGGAGCAGCTATGTTGATGTGGGGGGGTGGAGGCGTGGAGCAGCTACGAGATGTGGGGGGGTGGAGGAGTGGAGAAGCTACTGTAGATGTGGGGGAGGGGGGGGGGGAGGAGTGTGGAGCAGCTATGTAGTGTGGTGTGGGGCACGGGGGGGGGTGGAGGAGTGGAGCAGTACTGTGATGTGGTGGGGGGGGGGTGGAGAGTGGGAGCAGCTACTGTAGATGTGGTGGTGGGGGGTGGGGGAGGGAGCCAGTATTGAGATGTGGGGGGAGGGGTGTGGGAGGAGTGGATGCCGCTACTGTCGAGTGGGGGGAGGGGGGCGGAGGAGTGGAGCAGATAGTGATGTGGTGGGGGGTGGAGAGGGAGCAGCTAGTGTGATGTGGGGGTGGAGGGGGGTGGAGAGGAGCAGCAGCTACTGCAGATGTGGTAGTATGGGGAATGTAGCATGCTCTGTGATAGAAGGAAGGGGGGGAGGGTGGAGGTATGGAGCCGGCCCTCAATTTTTGACAGAATTGACTGAGATATACTAGCCGATTGAAGTTTTATTAGTTGGGAATAATGTTGTTGCAGAAATTAAAAACCGGGATGACATTCATATAATAGGAGGTTACAAAATCCTGAGGTGAAGCTGAGGGATTTTGCCTCATAATATGCCCAAATGAAAGGTGTCAACAGTTTCTAGGCATGTTATATATGGATTAGTTTCGTGAAAATATCGAGCTAGGCTATAAATGTGCTGAAATACGTAAGAATCAAGCAAGAGAATTGATATACTGACTCACTAAGGCCCCTACGTTTTGTAGCAACTTGCAAACAGTGAAAGCTCTCAAAAGTTCTGACTGATCACCATGTCAAGTTCCTCAAGAATATTTGGGGGCAACGTCAACAAATATGTTCAAGCAAGTTACGTTGACTTGAAATATGGTGCAAGGTCAGTCATTCGGCAAGTCACTGTACGAACTCGCTGGAAAGCAAGTCAAGTCACTCATCATGGGCAAGTCACCAGATTTTTAACCCCCAATAACAAGTGGACTTGTTCCATCGTGGTCGTCTCCACCCAGTGTTTAGACTACTGGAATTATAACCGGTTAGAACTTTACTCAATAAACTTACATACATAGGTCACACATGGTACTGGATTCTTATCAATGGCCTGTGCTGACTGACCTCAGACTGACTCTGTTCCTGGTTGTTCGTGAATGTGTGAAGAGTAAGAAACATAGGAGCTGATAATGAAAGAATATTAATAGTAATACTGAACCATGTTTGAGGAACCATTCTGATTCTTTTTGGTGCTATCAAGTAAGTAAGAAACATATTGATCCATAAAAATGGTATTGTAAATCTCTCGCACATTAGAGCAGTGACCAAAAAATATTATAAATGTTATAATAAGACGATATTCATAATCACAATTAAAGAGTAAGAAGGTAAAACCACCTAATATGAAAGGACTGAATATTGATAGTTACAGTATTCAATGCAATGGTTACTAGGGCCTAGCTCAAATATTCACGAACATGATTCAGATATAATAGCTTAAGATTTATCAACTTTACATTTGGGCATAATATAGGAGGCAAAAAAAGCTTCTCAGTTCGTGAACAAAGAAGCAGTTGGCAAATCTCACACCACCCGATAGGTGGAAAACTTGGAAACGAAAGAAAAAAAAGTATCACCTGAACTAGTCTCAGGGTACCTTTGCCACAAAATGGGTGAAAAAGTTGTACAGTGCATTAGTAACACTAAACCGCAATTGAAAAGTGCATATCTGTGATGACATCAATATTTTACCCATAAAATCTGTATGAAAATTATACATATTATCATATTATAACCATTGCACTCGCAAATATCGGTATCAGTACATTTGATAGGCCCGTTGTGTGGATGTTGTCTATCAGTGGATCTGTACCTACCTATACCGCTATACCCATACCTGTACATTGTATCATTTTACCTTGGATACATGCTCTCATAATGCAGTATTCTACCAGGTGTATCTAATGTTGACGTTTCCTGAGGACACAACAGGGAAATATTAAAGGGAAAGGCTCCCTTGATCGACAGCATTAATGTGAGCTTCAAAACAACATTGTACTGAACCATATTTAAAACCTGAACTACAATGTCTTCTGGTGTCTTCATCCATTCATAAGGAGGACAACTGTAGGCTTGGTTACCACAGAGGTTTTGTTGTGGGGAATGGAAAACAGGAGTGAGACGAGAGGTTCTGAAGGAATGAATCAGAGGTCAGGAAGAATGAATCTCAGGAGCTGGGGCAGAAGAGTGGCAGCATGATAGATTCTACCTCAAATAAGCGCAGGGCAAGAGTGATAGTAGGAAAGAGAGAGATCAGTAACACATTCCTGATGTACGAGAGGGAGATAAACATGTAGAAGTGAGGAGAGAAAACATCTTTGAGAGTCTGATGCCCTTAGAATGGATCTTATTGAGGATATCAATAGTTGGATGCGGGACTCGTTCCCCAATTAGAAGAGTCGCAATAGGTGCACAGTTCAAAACAAAAAGAGCAGGTTGAAAGCCAAATTATGGAGGATGTTTGCAATCTGATGATATGCACTTGCAACTCTGATTCAGATTCTGGACGTTAGCCCAGCGGAGCAAAGGTGTCAGAGTATTCTAGAACACATTGGAGGGTTTTGTCAGGCTTTGTCATGTGATGATGAGCTGCTCAGTTTCCATGGAATTGAAGGGGACAAGGTGCTCTGCCTATCAGTTACAAATTGAGAGGTTTTGATTATTAGGTTCGTGGTAAGCTGATACCTAACAAGGCGGCTGGAAGGATAGTTGAAATCAGACGAAATGCTGTGTCATTTCGAAAGAGAACACTGGGCAGAGACAGCTTCTAGAAGGTCATTGATGAAGAGATAACAAGAAGGCATCTAGGCATATGATGCCTGCCAATATCTAACTATGTAACAAAAAAGAGACTTCACAATCACCTAAAATCCTAATGATTTAGTTTACGGCAGCAAATAGTCGGATAATTAAACTTAACCACCACAACAACACTCCGGATTGCACAACACCGTAGGTCAAATGAGTCAATAGTTAAAAAGACGTGAAGTAGGCCACCAGAGTAGTTTGCAAGACAAACCACAATGCTCCATTACGCCATCCCCATAAAAATGTTTTGTGCGGAAGATATAAAAACCAATTTGAAAATCATCAGTGGTCTGAGGCTGTTTCACCCTTTCTCAGAGGACATAGCTAGAGTAGTTGTGATAGAAGTGTTTTGAATGTCAGTGCAATTGTCTCATTGGTTTGTTGCAACAAGAGAGGTCTGGTCGTCCCCAAAAATTGACCCCGAAGGTCATAAGGTCCATAGGGTCAAAGGGTTCAAATGAGGTCAAAGTAGGTCAACAGATGTAGTTCACCCAAAGAAGAACAAAATCTTCCATTACAACATCGTTCTGGAATGGTGGTTGCATGATATAGAAGGATTGCCTGTGTGCTTTCACTGACCTTGCCCTTGACACCACAAAAGAAATTGGGTTCATATTCACCATATGTGCAAAAACAACTAATAATATGAACATATATAATAGATATTTGCCTTCATCAGATGGTCCTGCTGACAAGGTTTTTGACTTTGGTACCTATCGTACCTACTTGAATGACCTTGAACTAGGACTAAAAACATAGGGTTCATCGATCCACATGAGAAACCCATGTCTAATTTGAACTTGTTACCTGTTTGCGTTCGTTAGAATCGTTGTGACACGGGGTTGTAAAAGGCAGACACACAACACACCACACAGCCACAGACACTTCCTTTTGCCTTCAGCAGCAAGAAATCAAAAGTTAAAGAAGGTGGGAAGGAGGGGGGCTCACAGTAACTTGGGTGGGCACTCAGTCTGGCAATTTAGCTTAAAACCTCCAAAGGCTGATGGATTGTGAAAGCACTTATTTAACATAAATGTGTGATTGGTCAGTAGACATGTCCTGTCATAGCCAACAAATTGGTACGCTAGCTGTAGCCATTTTTGTCCTCGCCTGAATGAAATTCAGGAAGAAACTTAGTGGTCACTATGGGCGTGTGTGTGGGTGTAGGTTGGGGTAGGAATGTAGTGTGTGTATGTAGGTATTATGGTTGTGTGTGTGTACTTTCTCGTTAGCAGGATATCTTTCGAAACCGTAAGTGCAATTGCGACAGATTTTCAGGGTAGCATCGGGGTTGGGTGACTACGATCTGAATAGATTTTGAGCCCCAAAGACACTGATTAAGTAAGGTAATTAGCCTATTTTATGGGATTTATTGCTTAGGCTCTTGAGCAAGATAACGGTTGAACCGTAGGTGATATGGTGAGTTGGTTTGGCACACAGATGTAGGATATAAGGTACATGAATTGATTAGATTTTCAGCATAAAATATGAAATTCGTTGTCTAATTTGCATAATTTATGCGAAATTCTGTCGAAGTTGCGCGGATGGATTTTCACGAAACTTGGTGAATATGGTCTACCTTCAGTCCCAAACTTTTCAACAAAGATTCAGAGTCAATGGAGGTCATTCAACATACCTAATTTGCATATTTATGCATAATTTTAAAGTTTGCTGGATTTTTGTGAAATTTGGTGAATTGCCCAAATTTGCCCATAATTTAGGCAATTTTAGTCAGATTTCCACAAAACTTTTACTCCTTTAGTAGATATTGTCAATAATCAGTCCTTTAGATACTGATTAGTAGGCTGTTTCTGTAAATGCTAATACCAAAATCTTTGAGCGATACAGCAGTGGAAGCCTTGTAATTGTTTGCATGGTGAGCTAATAGGAGTAAACACTGATCGCGCAACCAGGCGGACACTGGAGTGATGGCCTTGTCCAAGTACAGGAATTAGTGCAGAAATCCGCGAACATCTCTAATCATGACACGATTTGCGTGGCTATTTCATGCCAGTTCACTGTTCTAAGGAGTGACTGCAACATGACAAGAAAAAACCTCTGGGGCAGTGGTGGGTTCTATTAGAGGGAGTAAATACAGCATGTTCCGTTGGAGGGGGGGGGGGGGGTTGTGGCCCTGCCAACTGTTATGATGTTCACATGCATGTATCTTCATGAATAGTAGTACACCATTGACTAAATGCAATATAATACTGCACTGGATTATACAGTACTTTACAGGCACTGTACTGAACAGAGAGGGGGGGGGGGGAGGGGAGGGTCATTCTATGTGGAGCCTGGCAAGATTTCCAGTATATCCCAGAATTGCAGAAGAAAAACCCATTTCAAACTGAAAAACCCACAGATTTCTGCTTAATGACACCAATGCCGTTTAGGAGCAATCCTATCAACCTACCTATCTACTAAACGCACTGGTGTATAACAAGAACATACATTTGTATATATTATCTAACTACACGTCTTCTTGTCTAGATGAATCAGCTTTTCATTTGTTTCTACCTTCACAGGTACAATGTGTGCATATTTGCCTACGGGCAGACAGGCTCAGGGAAGTCATACACTATGATGGGATTCCAGGAGCCATCGCAACAGGGCATTATACCACAGGTAACTATGGGAGAGGTCTATGCCACCCACAGTACCCTGGGTATGGTCAGTCAAGTGTGAGTCATTGTGGAATCCAAAGTGTGTCAAATGTGTGTCACTTCACCTGGAATGGTCAGTCAAGTGTTGGTCATTGTGAAATCCAAAGTGAGTCACATGTGTGTCATTCACCTGGATGGTCATTCAAGTGTTGGTCATTGTCGAATCCAAAGTGTGTCAAATGTGTGTCATTTCACCTGGATGGTCAGTCAAGTGTTGGTCATTGTGAAATCCAAAATGAGTCACATGTGTGTCATTTCCACCTGGACCAAGGGTTGGTCATTGTCGAATCCAAAGTGTGTCAAATGTGTGTCATTTCACCTGGATGGTCATTCAAGTGTTGGTCATTGTGAAATCCAAAGTGAGTCACATGTGTGTCATTTCACCTGGATGGTCAGTCAGTGTTGGTCATTGTGAAATACAAAGTGAGTCGTATGTGTGTCATTTCATCACCTTGCCCCAGAGGGGGGGGGGGGGGGGGAGTGTCGGTCTTGTCGAATCCAAAGTGTGTCAAATGTGTGTCATTTCACCTGGATGGTCATTCAAGTGTTGGTCATTGTGAAATACAAAGTGAGTCACATGTGTGTCATTTCACCTGGACCAAGTGTCGGTCATTGTCGAATCCAAAGTGTGTCAAATGTGTGTCATTTCACCTGGATGGTCATTCAAGTGTTGGTCATTGTGAAATACAAAGTGAGTCACATGTGTGTCATTTCACCTGGATGGTCAGTCAACAGCTGACTCTGAGGAGTGTCATTTCACTGTGCATGAAGAAAATATCGCTGCTGGCCAGTGAGTCATGTTCAAGAAATTGTTAAGTCGAATACTAAGAATACCGAGAGGTGCGTCAATGTACAAGAGTTGTATGACCCACATCTGATTATGACTCGCCCTCTCCATGGTATGGGAGGTGTGTCATATAGTTGATGAAAAGTGCATCAAAGTACATGGTCTTGTAGTAAACATGGCTTTAAATACCCTAATATTCGAGTGAATCATGGAAATCTAAAACCCAGGAAGAATTTCACCTGCTACATTTATGGAAGCCTATCTCCTGGTAGTTACTGTTAGATAATGACAGTAGCAGAGCGAAATGTTGAAAATAGTCCTCGGTTTTGACCTACCTGTTTCTGTTTTTGCCCATTGAAGCATCCACAAATAAGGAGTTTTGTTTAGTATTACATCATCCCGTTCAACTGTAATGAAGGTCTTTGTTCACTCTTGAGGAGTGCAGGTCAGATCTCCTTCTCTGGACTTCTGTCTATCGACTGTTCCATCCTAAACCCAGGCATTGGTTGCTATTTAGCGGAAATTGGGCGTCATTAGATAACACCCCCACCATATCTTTTCTCTTTCTTGAATGGATTCCAATCCCTGGAGGAGGCAGCGCTGGTGCTATCTTCCCTTTGTTGAGTCGCTTCTGCTTGACCAATTAATTCCTTTTATTGATTTCTTCCTGTATGAACCAAACAAGATAGTCGATAAAAGGCCCAGAACCCTCGAGAGGAAATCTACTGGTTTGCTACATTTAAAGGGGCATCATCTGGTGGCGACTGGCGAAAACGGTGACATACGCAAGGTGGGGGTGGGTCAGAACCCCCCATGACCCAAGTGATCAATAATTTTTTAACACAAAAACTGAGTTTTTTGCAGTCCAGTAGAAGTTTTGCAGCGGTTATTTTGCAAATATTCAGCAGCATGTGTCGAGGGGCCCATAAAGTGTACTTATATGCCTATAGGGAGGTTGAGGCTAATTATGAGGTGCACTTCCCATTGGTTCCTACATCACCCCTCTCCCCCCCCTCCGATGACCGATCTCCGCATACACTACTGCCTGAAGTCATGCAAAGGGTACCCTCCATATACAGCAGTGGTTGTACCCTTGGTTCATCAGTCAGGGTGACAAGGGGTATATTACCGATGACAACTTTTATCTTGATATGTTAAAAGTGCCTATTCTCAGCTACCTGTCCGTTTTTGCAGCGCCATGTTGTGGCGCCTGAGGAGGGGAGGAGGGGGGTGTTTATGGGGTAGCCCTAATTCTTCGGGGCACAGACCCACAGTCAACATAGCTTCACTCTTGCTGGCAGGGTCCCTAATTCCTACAGTTTTCTCACTATTTGCCAACGCAACAACTTTACCCAATAATGTAAGGCTTTCTATCCTGGTGGACCCTCCGTGCCTCCAAGGGGGGGGGGGGAGGGGGATAGCCTGTTCATCAACTAGACCTGCCAGATATGCTATGTTTTTAGAGATGGTGTTGCAAGATGATATTACCTCTTTTGAAGGCCATTCCTCATTTATTCATCATCAGTTATACCCAGCACACAGGTGGCAAGCGAACTCTAAATGAAATAGAAAACAATGCACTTGCATTAGGATGATATAACATCTATTAGCAAAGTTATAATCTGGTTCCTGTTAATTTGTCGAACTCGAGTAAGTCAAAGATTTGATTGAGGAATTTTTTTTTACACCAGCTGCGATGTAGTGGGTTATATCCATATTAAAACAAATGGAAATAAGCCTCCCGGTCACACGAAACGATAATCATCATCTTCATGTACAGGTTTACATCCATAGTCCCTGCTGCAGTGTTAGACAGGGGAACTCTGACCGTACACCTCTCCACTCCACTCTATTCTGGGCAAGGGCACAGTCGACATCTACGCACAAGGTTACTCGCCAAACTCAGCAGGTTCTTCCGGGGCCTACTTCTACCGCGCTGGCCGACCACAGTAATTTCCCTAGAAGACTTTTTCACCCAACTATTGTCATCCTCCTTTCAACAAGACCAATCACCTCAACCTAAGAATTCTGGACACAATGCAAGAAGAGAAAATGTCGGGCGGGGAAACCGCCCGCGTATATATCCCCGCATCTCTATTCAAGAAATTTGGTGTTGAACATGAAACCGGGACAAATTGGGAAAGAAGACATTTTATAGACTTGTGAGCGACAAACCGTTTACAGGGAAATGGTCATTCCATAATGCAATTGTAATGTATGAGGCACCCCCTACAGCCCCGGACAAGGTGAGGCCTTACATAAGACATTTATTCAAGATTCGACCTTAACCACCCATGGACCCAAACGACAGAGTTCAAATTCAGGGCATTCAGAGGGTCACACACATGAGGTCAACAATTATATCCAATGGTGAACCACCCAGCCGGCTTCGCGATTTCAATCTCGATTATAGCCAAAAAACGTTTTTTCCCCCGAGTGACCCCCGGAAGGCCTTTAAGATATGACCGTTTTTATGAGAATTGTTACTTTCCATTGTGATTACATCCATACAGGAGATTTGCCATTCTGATGAACACACCGTGGCTCTTGACGAAAAAGTACTAAAATCATTTCTTGACCCCTACGTGACCATTTATGACCTTCAATGACATGGGGGGTTTTCATGGAAAAAATTTGTTACACTCAATGTGATTCATCCACTCCTAGAAGCATATTGCATTCCAATGTACATGCCTAATGTTATTGCACAAAAGGTATAAAATCAACTTTGACCCCTGTAACTACCAAAGGAAGTGTCCGATCGAAGAGTCCCCGGGGAGTTGGTTCCCTCCATAAAGCACACCAAAGCTCTATCCACAATCCAAAATAACCATTTATACTTTTTGTGCCCCTAATTCAATAAATAAGCACATTTTTCAAGCTTCGACTTCACCACATGCCACCGACAGAGATCAAAATCAGGTCAGAGGCAAACACATGCAGGTCAACATTATATCACAAATTGTGAACATCCAGCCTGCGCAGATTATCAAATTTTCGATTATAGCTACAATAACAAGTTTTTGGACCCCTAAGTGGACCTCGAATGACCTTTAAGTGTGATATGACAGTTTTATGAGAATTGTACTCTCTGTGATACATCCACTCAGGAGCATTTTGCATTCTGATGAACACCACCCAGGTGCTTGCCGAAAAAAGTACTAAAATCATTTTTTGGACCCATAAGTGACTTAATGACCTTTCAATGGACATTGGGGTTTCATGAAATTGTTACCAACTCCATGTGATGCATCCACTCCTAGAAGCATATTGCATTCGAATGAACATGGTCCAATGTTATTGGCAAAAAAAAAGGTAATAAAATCACAAACTTTGAAACCTTGTAACTACCAAGTAAGGTGTCCATTCGAAGCGGGAGTTGTTCCCTCCATAAAAGCACACAAAGCTCTATCACATATCCAAAAATAAAACAGTTTCTACTTTTTTGCCCGTAAATCCTTAAATAAGCACATTGATTCAAGATTCGACCTTTAACCACATGAACAGAAAGAGGGTCAAATTCAGGTCAGAGGTTCCACACATGCAGGTCAACCAGTATTAAATGGTGAACCATCCAGGCTTCGCAGATATTCTATTCTCAGAATTTATAGCCAAAAGACAGTTTTGTGACCCCTCTAAGTGAACCCGATGGAACTTTAAGGTTGGGACAGTTTGTTATGAGAAGAATTGTTACGCTCCATGTGAACATCCACTCCTAGGAGAATTTTGGATTCTGATGAACAACCAGTGGTATTGCGAAAAAGTACTAAAATCAGTTTTGGGCCATACGGACCTTTAATGACCTTCAATGACTGGCGGTTTTTATGAAAATTGTTACACTCCATGATGAGAATCCACTCATAGACGCATATTGCATTCCACTGAGCACGCCCAATGTTATTGCTTAAAAAGTATTAAAATCATCATTTGACTGAATCAGGCACAACTAATATTGCAAATTAGTCCCACAAATTTACCTCAGTGATCTTATGGGTTGAATAAATTTATCAGGATGGTAGTAGTCCTATTCAATGTTTCGTCAAAATCCCTAAAAGTGAAGAAAATAATGCATTAATTATTCTAATTATGCTAACGAATATGTACATCAAACACACATAAGACCTTCAGTGATTTCAAGCAATTGACTAAAGTCATCGGGATCTGTTAGAAGGTCCTACTCACCAAGTTGGTGGAGAATCAAACAAAGTTCATAAATTTGCCTAATGCTAATGGGGCCAACTATTATGCAAATAGTTCAGCAAAGATGACCTCAGTGACCTCGGCCACATGGGAAAATTCATCGGCACTGATAGTGGGCCCCACTTCACCAAGTCATGACAAATCCATGGAGTTTGAAATATCATTTACATTATGCTATAATTAGGCTGACTGGCCAAAGAAATGCAAAACTTGACATCGGATGACCTTGAAAGTGTCGCCAGTTTTCGGCTCCAACAATACCCACAACCACACGTTGTTGTTGGTAAAGCGCCACCAAACTGAAAATTTGCAAAAAACCTGCAAAATAGAGGGCAACAAAATATAGATATAATCCATTTTCGACTTATCCGAGATTTTTTAATCATACGGACATGTGACAGGGTTTGGGTTCAATCGGGTAATAAAAGTGTTAAAGAATGAGATCGCTTAACGCCCTAAATTTCAGGCGGCGGCACACGGGCCAAAACCATAATATCCCGAACAGACGTACAGTTTGCAGGGTATAATTATAGCTAGACCAACATGATCTCTTAACTCTCAGATGACTTTCTTCTTTAAGACATGCCACTCATCATCTTAACATTTTCATTATAATTCTCCCAAGTCTAGTTAGATCTTCCATTGCCCCAAGTCTCACTACCATAGAGCACAACACTCTGACACAAGCTCAAAAGCCTTCCCTTTATGCGTAGGGGGGAAATACTGTGGAAGTAAGCAAAGGCAGCAAACACTCTGAACTTTTCCAGCCAGTTGATATCCTTGCCACAGAACTTAACTCCACCCCACCCCCCACCATGTACTAATCATATCGCCTTAATAGCAAAGAACTGAGTAGGGGGATTAAAAAGAAACTCTAAACCACTTACAAATGTGGAACAGAGTTTAAACTTCTTTGGCACCACTACACCGCTTGTGGAACCAGTGCTTACAAGTATTGCAGAACCATGGCATTATACCACACACCCTTCCATTTCGGAAACAATAACTAAACGTAAAATTGGAGTGGGCACACAGCGGCTTGGAGCGAATAGGCTAACTCGCATGGTACATCTCCGATTGGTGCAAAGATCATCATTTCAAGTTTATGCAATGATAGTTTATCACTCAAGGATCAGTCCACATTTTTTTGTTATTGTGCAGTGTGATGGCGCTTTTGGTTTTTTGTGAGGACTAGTGTTATCTTATCGTTATCGTTACAGTGTGGCTGTGCTTTATCTTTGTAATCATGCAGGGTTAGATGGGAAAGCTAAAATCGACCCATGATACCTCGTGATTTGGTCCTATATTTACCACAATATTTCTAGGAAATATGGAGCCAAAGTATTCTACTATGTGTTTGTAGGAAACTCTGAGTCGTTTCAGGACTTACCTTTCACTTTGAATAGCCCTGTGGGTACAAGAACATTTAACATGAGCACCATGAAGAGAAGAGGGATCATGGTGTTTGAAAAATCACTCTCCATTCTAGATCCGAGGGGCGTTGTTAAAATTTTTGAGTGGCCTCTTCGCCGTTTATTTCCTTCTGGGATTTGAGCAGGACACTGTGTCACAGTAATCCCTGCTCTCCTTTGCTTTAAATATTCCATCCAACTGAGGACTAAAGGTCAATCGATGGATTTCATCTGCGTGGGTTTTTAGGGTGGGGGTGGGGGAGAAGCCAATGCAGTGGTTCCTGTTTCCTACCACAGTAGGGAACTTGTGCACGCGACACGTTAACCGAGCTCTCATTCTTTTCGCTAGCGTCAGTTAACGGAGCGTACAATTAATATACAAGACATCGTGGAGGAGGGTCTCCTCCCCGATGTGCATGTAATTATCTATGGTAGAGTTCGGGACCGCGTGGATATACGCGTGATTTACCGAATGGCTTCCTCCAAACACCATTAATTGTTACCTGTCATGGCTCATTCCTCCATGATTCTAGTCATTTACGTTAGAATGGCGTGGACGGACATCTCCAAACATCTTCATCCAAGATTTACCATTGTCGGAGAGGAAAGACGTTGGTATAGAAAAACTCGGCTTCAACAGTTTGGTCTCTTTGGCTTCTTACTAAGTAAAACGGATGAAATAGGAATTTTATTTTAGGATTCGCAGTTCCATTGTAGAAGAGTCGAAATTGTCATGAATCATTACTGCGTTTCGTCAATTACAATTTAGAGATGGTCCCATAAAATAACCCCCAATATAGCCTTGATCAGTCCGAAAATACAGGAAGCTGATTCGCCTGAACCCAGACATTGGTCTTGGCTATCGCTCAAGCGCAGTCCGGAATCATCTTTCCAGTTCAGACTTCACGAGGTCAGTGGCGAAGTTGCAGAGACGAGCTGTTTTCGCCTAAATGTTTTTGACTGTGTAAGAAAAACGATACATGACAACTCCTGATGTCCTGCTCCCATTCATTCAATAACCGTGTTCAACCATAGCTGTTATTTTATAAAGTAATATAATTTTACGTGCCTTTGCTCAGTCTCACGGCAATTAATAGCCTAGGGGTTGTCTTGCCCAGTCCTCCTTCGTACGGTACGCTTCACAACTGACAATAGCGGAGGCACTAACTTCACAGTCCTTGTTACGACTAGCCTAGTAAACAAAGCAAACACGAACAGCCAATTATATGGTCACGAACAGGATTCGTATTCCTCTTTTACTGATGTCCGTGAAAATGCCACGGTCCTGAGAGTATCTACATCACTTTTCAACAATTTCTCTCCCAAATAATACACTCACGATTTAGTTAAACAAATCCACGTCCTTTCGCACTCTATACATCGCGCTACTTTCGATCGATACGTTCGATACATATGATGAAAATTTTACAAGAAAATCCCTACCGAAGGATGGTTGTAGTGGCTAGACTAACGTTTCGGATCTCGCGCCCTTTCGATTCCCTGTCGGGTGCTAGTTTCCGTTTTTTTTTTCCGTTTTGAGGACGGCTAGTGAATGTTTGTTTGTGTTTTTTTACGTTTCTACTTATTTACCCATTTTCATTTGGGTTCATGGTTGCCATTAACCCAATAGTTTTTCGAGGGCAGTGGTATCTTTGTCATGCCCTATTCGGCGGCAGCTCAGTGCAGCTTGTTTCAACATTTTTCGCCGCATTTTGCTTGCGGCAAAAATCATAGCCATGACCGCTTCATGGCCACGCCAGAAAGGGAACTTTGGGTACATCAGAAATAAAAATCTCTTCATAGCACAAAAACATATCTAGGGACATCTGACAAAGCCACCAATTCTAACTGAGTGGGTGTCGATGTGCTATATCCCTAATCTTTTCGACGGTCGTTTATAGATTCAAAATGTTCTGTTCTCCACCCCAGGACCGCGCCAAATATGATGACATGTAGAAAACAGTCAGGTAAGGGGTTCTTCCCGTGCTTCATCTCAATCCACAGCCTACCTAAAAAAATTTTTTTTTAATATTCCGCACCTGTAAAGCGTCTGGGTTATATTATGGTTTTGGGGCTGTGTCCGCGGCCGCCGTCTCGCCGGAAACTTTAGCCTTAGCGGCGATAACCTCTCCACCACAATTCGCGATGACCCGAACTTTGGTGCACATGTCCCCGCCCATGAAATCTCGTATAAGTTCGAAATTGGGCATTGCTGCATGTCTTCTGCCCTCTATTTGAGTTGTGTGTTCATGTAGACGATCTTGGTGGTAGCGGGTAAAAATTTCGTCCCGAAAACATGGAGCATTTCGAGGTTATGGAGGTCAAATTTGCATATTTAGGCGTTTGTCCAACCTTTCGTCAGTCTGGAACGAACTTGGTGGGTGGTTCAATATTTGGTCCGAAAATTTTGGAAGTCATTTCAAGGGCATCGAGTTCCCAATTTGCATAGGCTATTTGAATTTCAAACTTTGCCCAGAATTGGGAACGAACTCAGTTTTTCCGCGGAACACGCCCCAAACCAATAATATCCCAGACGCGCACAGCGTCTTGTGGGATATAATTACTCAGTTACTCGCTCAAAAAAAACCCTAATAAAATATTATCAACCCTATCCATGACCATAATTTTATCGCGAGTATGAGTGCCTTGCATTCTGGTTTCTCCGCCAAATTGTCTCGCTGGTCAGAAATAGGTCAGGAGAGTCAGAAAATAGGTCAGACATAGGTGCTGTCACGTGTCTTTTTTGACCTGTTTGAAACTGGACCTAAATCCTGACTGGCTGTTATTTTCCCATAAGGTATTGGACCATGAAAATTTGACATTAATGCGAGAAATAGAGGGAATTACAAAATGATGCATGATGAGCACCGTGAGCAACACACAAAATAAATCCTAATTTTTTTTTTCGTGTTAAATTCACATGCCGGAGCCAACTCCTTTCCATCCATTATAGCAACCCCTCTCATTGTGGGGAATTAATGTAACAATTTTGCCGAAGAAAAAACCCAAATATTCCCAGGGATTGTGCAAGTATGACATCAATTGTTATTGCATTAATGGGATGCTTTTCCATACACAAATTTCACAAGCCTCCAACTCGATCTGAAAAGCGTATGAAGGTCAGGTTTGAACTGACACATGGAAAGGTTTTTCACGATTGCATAGGCTAGGCAAATTTGACTTCCGATGACCCCATAAAATGTCCCCCCCCCCCCCCTTCTGTTGGGAACAAGTTTAGTCAGGTATCCCCCCTCATTCATTGATCCTCACCAATCGTCATCTTTATTGACAGTGGTGGCAGGAGCTGTTCGCTCGTATCGGCACGAACAATGATCCAAAACCTCTCATCACTCTGTGAGTTCATCTTACATGAAACTAACTGTGAGAGGGTGCGAGATCTGCTCAACCCCAAGAAAAGCAGAACCTGAGGGTCAGGGAACACCCCATCCTCGGCCCGATGTAAGGACTTTGTCAAAACTGCGTCTGTGACCTCCTCAGCGATATATCAACCTGTGCTAAGTGAATAAAGCAAGGTAAATATCAGGCCATTAATTGAGAAGAAATAGCGCTGCTTCCATGAAACATGTTCAGGAGCACTATACATAGGAATAATGGAATGAAGCAAGATTATGAGTGTCACCAAATAGGCTGTCCTGTGAGATACTATATGACTTGCATTGGCTTCCTGTTGAACACAGATAAGTTCTAAGTTCTATTAGAAGGTTCTGATAAACAGGTTCTTGCGGTTACTTTGTCTCGCACAAATCCTATGATTATCATACTCTTGCTAAACTAGCTTCATATCACTGGAATACTCTACCCCTTCCATTAGGGTGTCACGTCTTTGCAGTTTCGAACGCTTTTGGTATCTTCTCGCAAAGGCTTCTATATAAATGTCCACTATTATTTATTATTCTTAATCACAGTTGAAAAGGTATATTTTTGAGCAGGCATTTTTTACTTGTAAAGTGCTTTGGACCGTTTGCTTCATGGGTCATATTATCGTATATGAATGGCCATATTAGACTGACTGTGTGGGAGGAAGGGGGGCGGGGGCATTCACTGCCTTACATCAGGAATGCATTGCATTTTGAGTGGCATCTAACATAATCCTAACTACTGTTTTACAACTCCCTGCACACTCCCATCCCAGAATACCCAGACCTAGTTGCTACAGGTTCACTCTACATGTTTAAAAGAGAGGATTTTCATAAATCAGACACCTATACAGAAGTATACAGAAGTTCTCATTTCTGAGGGGGGGGGGGAAAGGTCTTTTTCCGGCTTTAAATCTATCAAATTGGTTCGGCAGGGCAATTAACTAAAAACTGAGTGTTTTCCGTTTTCACATCTATTCATCACAGGACAGTAGCTTCCACCAACATGAACGCGACGAGCAGTCGATCCCACGCTGTCTTCACCATTGTCTTCACTCAGAAGAGATATGATGAGATGACCAAACTATCCACAGAGAAAGTCAGCAAGATCAGCTTAGTGGACCTAGCGGGGAGCGAGAGGGCCGACTCAACAGGAGCTAAGGGGGGTCAGGTTAAAGGTCAGTGAGAACACATTATTTATGGTTACTATATGGGCTGACAGGTTTGTTAGTACTGCACCCGAATGTTTTCCTTACACACTCCTTCAAACGATTTTGCTCCAATCTATTCACATGAACTTGCAGTTCAACAACTCTGTTGAAGTTCCATTCAGCCTATTTTCATGTACTCCTTTCGAGCTATAGACTACCCATACCTGTGTAATCTTATTGTGTTGACTGATATATAAAACTTCCCCCATTGAAAAAAAATTGTTGAGCGATAGTATTCGGTCAAAATTGTAATTTGTGGAATAGGTCCCCGTGGCAAAACATACAAAAAATACATTTGTTGTGGCCGGTGGTCAGTTTTTGAAAATTTGTGGACTGATCACCATTTCCACTAAGAAAGAAATGATTTTTGAGTGCTGTTAATTTGGACTAAGTTCTTTTTGAAGATAGATGAGGTATTGAATGATGGTATTCATTTTCAATATCATTGATACTCATTTTATCAAAAATTTTGGAGGCTGAATATTACTTCAAACTTTTGAGATTCCAGCATTTAGTTCTTCATCCTCTCCGCCTCATATTCAAATGGACATTTATGCCCATGTCTATATCATTATCATGAAGAACTACCATGCCTAAAGGTCTTGTATCAGCTTCATGTGAAATTTTGCACACTACCATTGATTAATTGGACAATTCCAAAGGTCTGCATCAAAATATTACACCATGAAAGAAATGAGTATCAGTAGTGTATATGTAGCATTTTTATACAAAATGTTTTGAAAGGTGAGATGCACTCAGCCTGTACTATCTGTCCATGATGTACTTTGGCTCCATTACGCAACAATGTCCAACAAATCATCAATCATGCATATCATGATCGTCCCTTGATATGTAATTAGCATGGAGTTCATATATGCCAAAGAATTTGATCATGCCTAGTTGAGTGTAGAGGTCCATGCAAAGGAATCCAAGTCATGCATGTGAATACACAGGGCACTGTCATCTCTCATATACACAGTGCAACCTATTTCATCCTAATTAAAGCAGCTATTGGATGGTCCCATAACTGAATTAATAATTCAATCCTTGTAATGTGTTCATGCTGTAGGCACAGCCGGCAAGTAATATTCATCTTCTGTTTCTCTTGTGATATAGTTCAGTCATTTTATTCAATAAGGACAATAAACTATGCTTATATAGCCTCATATGAGTGTGCAAAGCGCTTACAGATATACCTGATGATAGGAACTGGGATGCATCCAGCATCCAGAGAGAGTTGGGCTGCAGCATCTAGCCCTTGGTTGCGAGGGGTATGTGAGATGGTGAGGGGTGGATGAGAGGTGAGGGTATGGAGATGGTGAATAAGGGGTATTGTAGATTGGTTGCGTCTTGCCCAAGGTACACCACGGAACGCTGATCACTCTGTTTCGATCAACAGTCTGGAGATCCGCTGACTGAGCTACTATGCAGCCATTCGAAGGAAAATTCTAGATTTTCACAAACATCAAGTGGGAGGATTCATTAGCTCCCCAGTATGGTATAGCTCCTTGACTGCAGGCAAATGAGTAGTAGATCATAATCCATAGTGTGTCTTGAAGTATTCATAACCTCACCACAGCCAGGTGATTAAATTGGAGACCTGTAAGGTAACTTAGTAAAAACTGCCTCCACAATAGCAAGCAAATGACTCTTTTGGTATTTATGCAGTTCCTATGACGATGCTTGAGGTAGCGGAGATGTGGGAAGTATGTCAGGTCTAAGATATGTTGATGGTAATTTTGCACTCATAGCAATTGCTGGTACATCGATTCAAATGTTAAATTCATACATGATTTACACCCACTCTGTAAATTGGGACAGTGAAACCGACCTAGGTATAGTCCCTGTCAGCAAAATTGTTGTGAAGAGTGAATTGATAGTGGCTAGAGCTTTCGAAAATCGGGAATATGGAACAGAATTTTAATTACAAAGACTGTGATCGAAGGTGTAGGTATATGAAGAGTTGGAGCCTTTCCTCACATGTACAAGGCTTGGGTTATGCTTGCGGTCTCTGATGTGCCCGCAAGGTGGAGGTAATGACTGTAAGACTAACCACTGCTTGAACTCTGTATGTGTGAAATATAAAATGGACAGGTAATGATGTAAGACTAACCACTGCTTGAACTCTGTATGTTGTGGGTAGATGTAAGACCAACCACGCCTTGCTTGAACTCTGTAATGGTGTGAGGTAATGACTGTCACGACTAACCCACTAGCTGAACTCTGTAATGGTGTGAGGTAATGACTGTAAGACTAACCACTCTGCTTGACACTCTGTATGGTGTGAGTTAATGACTGTAAGACTAACCACTTGCTTGAACTCTGTATGGTGTGGAGGTAAGGCCTGTAAGACGAACCACTGCTTGAACGCTGTGTATGGTGGGAGGTAGACTGTAAGACTACCAAACTGCTTGGAAACTCTGTATGGTGTAGGTAATGCGTAAGACACCACTGCTTGAACTCTTATGGTGTGAGTAATGACTGTAAGACTAACCCCCGATGACCCGGGGTATGGTGTGAGGTCCATGACGGTAAGACGAACCACTGCTTGACACGTCTTTGTTTTTCACAGTCTGTAACTTTGGCTGGATTCTGCATTCACACATTCTGTAAAAATGGTCTATTACCAGAATAGGATTGCCAGTTATCTCTTTTAAGAAGGTTAAGGCAGCCATTATTACGTGTCCCAATATAGGCACAATTGCCAGAGTCCCATCACGCTTCCCAATACCTTCAGTAACCTCCTCCGTATCCCGTTTTAGTGACTCTCTGTATGAATGCCCCTGGAGCTCCCCCCGTGGTTTAATAGTGATTTCTGATACTTGAAGCTATGGTGATCCCCTGTTAGCAACATTCATTCCAGACATAATTTCCCCTATTCCCAGATGTAATTTCCGATTTCCTCCCCTCTTCTTTCGCCCAGCTGACCCACTATTGTTGGCCTATGATTGATTCGTGTTCATTGACCCTATATCCCTGTAGCACAGTCCTATGTGTTGATTGCTGTAGCAGGAGGTATATTAGTCGGTCAGTCCTATGTTGATGTGTAGCGGGGGGGGGGGATTCCGAGTGGCTGAAATTCTGCTAGAAATGACTGAATCCGGGTTATTATAAAATACTTGTATGAAGAGTGCTATTTTATTGGTTGATCAGAGTAGGGGGATGGGGGAGACGAGGGGGGAGGAATTGAGGAGGGTGGGAGCTGAGGTGGGTAGTGTGTGGGTGAGAGGGACGATGCAGTGGCTGCATGCCTTAACGAGCTGTGGGTAAATGGCTGCCCGTTTTCGCTTGATCGACAGATTGCAGAAGGTAGTACTCAGTCAATGATTTTGTTCTCCACAAACAAATTACAGGAAAAAAGTTACTGGATTTATCTATCATTCCATATCTTTCATACTAGGTTTTATTTCCTATCCTTGTCATTATTTGTTTAAGGGTTTTCAATCGTATTAGCCTATATTTCAGACTTCTATATGTAGACTTGATGAGTCGTCTTTATAATGTATTGGCTAAATATTTGGTCTGCAGTGTTAAGTCTCTCAAAGTCGTGATTATGTCACTGGAAGTCATCGTTTCATACCTAGTCTGAACAGTGCATATCTCTCTCTGTTCATCGGGAGAGAAGCGCATAATTGTAAATCATCTCATACAAGGCTTGCGGGCAAATACTTTCAAGGAATGCTAAACAAGTTGAACCTTAAATTACTATCAATATTCTAACACTCAAGGTTTACTATATGCACCAACTTCATGCAAGGAATTATATATGTTAATATTTCATGCGATTAGTTGATCGTGGACGTCTGATAATCTTGGTATGACTTTCAATATATTTGCTATATGGTACAAATTACTTAATCCTTCAATGATGTGAATTTAACATGAAAGGTATGTCTAAAATAGACGATGTGATCTTGGTGACTATAAAATAATGTTAAAAATGGCTGGAAATGACTTGCAATAATTTACTATAGTCACCTTTATATGAACTTGCTAGGACCTCAGGTAGACCTCAGGTATTTCAAGATCAGCTGATGGAGGTTGTGATGATGTCATATACTAGGTGAATTACTTCAATATATTCTCCGAATCCAAAGCAGAAGACTTAACAAACTATGTCTTATGGAAAGAGAAATCATGGCGAGAAATCAACAATTAATCTTATAGCTCACAGATTAAATAGCAACGAAGAAAATCACATGCTAGAGAGGGTGTTCCACATCGGATGATTTAACAAATCAACGAATCAAGTCCTTTATCATATGGTAGGAAATGGAAAAGGTGAGGAAAAAATAAACCCAGAATCAGGACAAGATCCTAAAGTTTCTTAAAAAGATAATATCTGAGTGAATATCAAATTGTGATAGGGGACTATTTCACATCAGATGGGTCTCACAAATAGCTAATAAGGTCCTTCATTGCAGATTGGGTGTTTGAGCACATAGTGATGAGGAACTGGCATTAGTGGGGTGAAGAGAAAAGAAGGCAAGTTACTGTATGGGCACATGCTGCGGACAGCACCTAATTGGTGAGGCTTACGATCCCAACACACTTCGGCTCTGCCTTCCTACTGTAGTCCAGAGAACAGGTCAGGCCAGGATGTGAGGAGCAGTTTACTATCCCACGTGAACACCGGAAATCTATCAACAGCTGGAGGTCGCGGCCCCAAACAACATTCAGGATACTCCGACTAACCCAGCTGTAGCCACGTGATTCTCTGCTTAGAGGAGAAGAAAACCCAGCACCACATCCTACAGGATCCTAACTCACGACTTAAGGGTTCCAAGCATAATCACCAGATCACTAGACCACGTTGCATGATTAGTGAGCCTAGAACTATAAAAGGAGTACAATACAATATCGTTGTAAGGCGGATCCTAGTTCATAATCCATAAGGTGAAAATTAAGAATTATAGGCGTAGAACAATATCTTATTTCAATAATAACGGCTTCCCGTGCCCCGTGACATATTTCACTAACAGTCCTGTTTTTACTTAGCAGGAAGGTGTAACCATCAACAAGTCTCTGACCACTCTGGGGAAGGTCAATCTCAGCGTTTGGCAGAAATGGTAAAGGAGTTAACCAATAATCGCTCCCCCCAAAACTCGTAAACCTCGAGGTGGACAGTGGCACCCATATAAATCACTCTGGACTAACATGGCGAACAGCGAGCGATCTGCTAGAAATACGAGCGCGGGTCATACGCAGCCTCTAGCGCGTGTCTATTAACGTCATCGGATGTAGGACTATTATCCTGGAAATGGATGATACTGCCAAGAGCATTCCCACAATTGCACTCTTTGGGGGAAGCAGGATTCTGAGTCTATGTTGCTGAAAGAAGCCCAACAAGGCAAGGCCAACATTATATTTACACGATACAGTTGAGGGGTGTCTCAGGAGTGGTGTTGATGGCGAGTCACCGTACCCTCAGCAAAAATTATAAGTCATGGTGGATTAGTTTTACCAGCCAGCCCATGTATGATTATCAGGAACATTATTTATAAAATAAATATATTCAATCAAGTAGAGGCAAAAATTTTATGCTTTCCAAAATAATCAAATTGACTATGATTTAGCTTTCTTTCAAGTTTCCCCAAGGATTTTATGTAGAGGAAAAGGCAAGTTATCGCATTTTAAAAGGATAAATTATAAAAACCTGAACATGATTTTTGATCAGAGGGAATCTAAGCAGTCACGTAGTGTGTGTGTGTGGTGGTGTGTGTTGTGTGGTGGTGTGGGGTGGGTGTGTGTGTGTTGGGTGTGTGTGTGTGACGCCCGCTTTTGTAAAAACGATAACTCGACCGACCTGAGGATGAAGCTAGACTTGGTATGTGGTTCCCATGATGAGTACATGAACCCTATGTTTGGATAGGTGTGGGTCCAGAGGTCATCTGAGGTCACAGAGGTCAAGTCTGAAAACCTGTACACACGATAAGTCCAGAACGGTAATTGATCATGTTGATAAGGTGTATAGACGTCTTTGGGAGTACAGGAACCCTATTGTTTCTGGTTCAGGTCGGCGGGAATTTTGGTTCGAAAATGGGGAAATTTGTGAAACTGTGATATTTGGCAAATTTTGGTGTTAACACGATAATCGACCCCACCTAGATGGATTGAAGCTCATACTAGTATGTGTGTTCCCCATGATGAGTTACATGAACCATATTGTTTTGGGATCAGGCAGAGGTATATGAGGTCACCCAGAGGTCAAAGTCTGAAAACCCTTGTGACAACGTTAAGTCCAGACTGAGTTAATGATACTGGTGAAAATCAGGTGTAACTTTCTTATGGGGAGGTACAGGCACCCTATTGTTTCTGGTTAAGGTCGGGGGTGAATTTTGGTTCGACTCGAAAATGGGAAATTTGTGGAAATTGTGACTATTTGGCACATTTCTGGCTTGTAAACACCGACCTAACCTAGACCCCAACCATAGACGGCCTCCCCACCCCCCCCCCTTGAAGCTCAGTCAACTGGTATCCTGTCGCTGTTCCCATGATGAGTAAATGAACCCCTATAGTTTGGGGATCAGGTCAGAGGTATTGAGGTCACCAGAGGTCCCAGTACTGAAAACCTTGTAAAAACGATAAGTCCAGAATGGTTCGTCGGAGCAAGGTGATGAAATTAGAGTGAGTAGATGTCTTATGGGGAAGAACAGGAACCCTATTGTTTTTGGTTCGCACGGAAGTGAATTTTGGTCGGAAAATAGGAAAATTGTGTTGAAAATTTGATATTTGGGCCAATTATGGCTTGAAACACGAGAACTCGACCCCACCTGGATGGATTTGAAAGCTCATACTGGTAATGGTGTTTCCCCATGAATGAGTTCATGAACCCTATTGATTTGGGGTAAGGTCAGAGGTAACCGAGGTCAAAGTCTGAAAACCTTTGTTAAACACGATAAGTCCCGAATGGTTTGGTCTGATCAAGTTTAAAATTAGGTTGTATAGCTTCTTATGGGGGTTACAGGAACCCATATTGTTTTTGTTCGGGGGTGAATTTGGTCGAAATAGAAAAATTTCGTGTGATAAATTTGATATTGTGGCCAATTTGGCTTGGTTTAATAACACGATAACTAGACCCACCTGGATGATTGAAGCTCATACTTGTATGTGCGTCCCATGATGAGTACATGAACCCTATTGATTTGGGTCAGGTCAGAGGTCATCTTGAGGTCACCAGAGGTTCAGGAAGTCTGAAACCTGGAAACACGAAAAGTTAGAACGGTGATGATCAGGTGTAATGAATTAGGTGGGGTGTATGCTTCCGTATGGGAGTACTATGAACCCTTTGTTCTGGTCTAAAGGGCAGGGATGGAATGTGGGTCTTACTTGGTTGGTATTCCCCATGATATACATGAACCTATTTGTTTGGGGTCCAGGTCGGAGGGTACATCTTAAGGTTACCAGAGTTCAAAGTCTGAACACCTTGAATTTAGTGTGTAGCTTTCTTACCAAGGTACAGGAACCCTATTAGTTGGTTTTGGTAAAGATAGGACTTGTCAGACGTTAGTTGCCTATAATGAGCTGGTACTAGCTTTTGGTCTATCTCTAGTCCGGGGTATGGCTATGGGTGTTGACAGAAACAGTCAAGGAATCACTAAGCATTTTTGGCTTTCTGGTTAATCACCTTTTGCTCTGGGGCCGTTCTTGTTGCATGTTGCAGTTATTATGGAATCCATCCGATGAATTATGAATTGAGATTCTTTGTCCATATTGCAACTCTGAAGAAGAGGAATGGAATCTATTTTCTGTGTGTGTAGGGGTTTGGTTGCTCATTCTGAATAACTATTTCTCAACTGCCTGAAGATATCAATTTGAAAATTTTCTGTATAAAATTACACACAATTTTATCATATAATAATTTGAATTTTCAGGAACGTTATATGCTCTTCGAATTGAAAGATACGAAAAAAATATTAATATTATTGAATGTTTTGTCATGTGATATGTACAGTAACAAATTAATCTCTGCCTTTGGGCAAACATGTTGTCGTCCTAATGAAATGAGTATATGCTGGCAGGGCATGGCTAGGGCAGGAGGGGACAGATGGGTCCCCTCAGTTGCTCTCCTCCCTACTTTCCCAAAATGAATGCAATAATACCCCCTATGATTTAACAGTTGTCTAGGCCATGTTTGCTGGTATAGGTCAATTTTGCCCGAATGAAAATTGTTCAAATTGGCAATTACCACCAGCATGACACATGGATAATATATGCATGGATTATATGTATCTGCCCATTATTAAATTCTCTGCTTCCAATCGTGTGTTCTGCAAAATACTCTCTAGGCGCATACTTCGGATAAGGAATAAGGAACACCATCACCCCCCTCACCCCCTCCCTTGTGTGTACCCAGACTCCTGGTTTCCTCTTGTCAATAGATCATTGGTTTTGTTAATTGATCACTTCCCTATTTTCTTGACAGAATGTATGAGCCTAGTTCCAGTATGTGTCAGGACTTGCAGAATGTTGTGTAATGTGTGTGATGTGTAGATCTACAAAAAAAAAAAAAAGTAGCTCCTTATACATGCCAATCCATGTTCAATAGTGGGGAGGGGTGGGGGGGCTTGAGACAGGACTTCTCTGTCCCCCAGATTTATTGACCATGGCCCTGTTACTTTCTGCAATATTATTTTCGTAATACTCAGTATTACACTTTTAGTGTCCAGACGATTGGTGGGTCATCCTTGATGGCTGAGAAAGAAAAATCACCACTTCATACATAAAAGAAGCATAAGGAATATTAATAAGGATGGTACACTGGGATCCATGGGCTAGGAAATTAGGATGGGGCTCTGCCCAGAAAAATGAATCATGGAAAATAAAAAAATGTGCAAGTTTGTTTGACTTTATAAGTTCTATAAAGTAAGAACTGTCCAGACCACAAAGAGACTGATGTACATGCATAGTTGGACTCCTCCATGTTTAAAACCAGGCCTGTTGTGGGGAGAGAGGGTGGAAGGGAGGAGGGGAGGAAGGGGGCAGCTAACCCCAAGCAGGGAACCGGACTTCGATTGTTGGGCAACATTTTGAAAAACCTTTAACTTAGATGCTCAAAAAAATACTACATACATGGAAAGACACTACCATCATACACTCATACACTACATACTGAAGAGTAGCAAGTAGAATTATCTAAGTATAAAAATTGTTGAAAAGTGGAAATCTTTTTTGAATGTATTAGTACTTCTTTATATATTGCTAAGATGATGAAACAATGTTAAAAAAGCCAGTAATGATCATTATAATAAGTTGAGTCATTTCATCCCAAGAGATGAGATAAGCAGTTAAACTATTCTTCTTGAAAATGATGAGTAAGAGGTTACTAATAGAGAGGGAACTGTAGTTTAAAACTTGAACATTTGAAGACATTACAAATAAAAGATATATGTTGGGGTGGGTATGGATAATTTCTTGAAAGAAACCTACAATTCTGCAAATGACAGTCTCAGGATTCTGTAGGTCTCACAAGTACATCTCCGTATAATTGTAGTTTGGAATTTCTCCTGCAGTCAACAAATGTCAGAGGAGTCAAAAATAGCTCAAGATTAAAGGGTAGTGATGGAGAACACTAATACCCAGGCCAAGGGAGAGAATGATTCATGTTGCCATTGTGTCTTGTTGAGTACAGCCCGTTCATCCTCACCTCTGTGATACCTATTCCTCATGGCCTGTGGAATGGCCATTCTGCCCGCAAACAGAAAAAAAAATGGCATTAATACACCTCAGAGTGTTTGCTCAGGATCAAAAGACGTCTCTGTTGCCATGGCTGTACAGTCATGTCCATGAGGTCGTGTGTGTTTGTTGCCTGCAATTAGGCCTTTAATGCTCTGCATGGGTTCTCGAATCACGCGTCACTGAATGTATCATCCATGTTTGTCGTTCTGATATTACTGTGAAGCGGTGGTGTGGACGTGGTCAGGGTTATGCCTGACCAGGGTTCCAGCCTCCTGGGCCATACCGCTTGGTCATTGAACAGAACTAGTTGCAAGTCTATACTTACATTCCTGTACGATTAGATACCCCCACACATAACATGGGAGCCTGAAGATAGTTCACAGGTCAGTCATGAAAATATACTTGGCTCACCATCACAACCGTGTACAAGGAATAGGGTAGGTAGAGCATTAGTGGGATCCAGTCTACAATGTCAACAATACATTATCGGGTATATATAACTGGATGATGGGGTTGACAGTTGCGAGCTGGCTTTTTCCACCAGTTTGATTAGGAATACAGCTTACGTCCTATGGTGACGAGTTATTATCTTCCTAATATCTACCAATGAGTCATGGTCTTGAATACGATCTAATGACCCGTCTGGAAACTTGTACCAAGTCTATGTCTGAGAGCATGTTTCCTCGTGATCCGACCCCCCTTTGTCCCCTGACCCCCCCCAACCTAAATGCCGAATACATTGGACTTTGCCCAACAAAGTATGGCCATCATTGATCTTACGTTTCGGACCACCCAAAACTTTAACAGGTATTGCACAATTACCTTGATGTAGCCTGTTATCTTGGATAGACCCCTGGAGAGATAGAGCGAGGTGGGAGGGGGGTGAGAGAGAGGGGCGGTTCCGGGGTGGCATTACATTTTCATAGCAACATTGAGTCCCTTTCCGAGGAAGGAAGTAGTTGTATTTAATTATAGGAAGAAAAAAATAACACTGTCGAAAAAAGAATATGATTGTGAAATAATAATAAAAAGAATTATATATCATATGTGCTACTATGTGACCTCGAAATGGATCTTAAATGAACTTCTGGTTTCCAATAAAGATAGTTTTCGTATTATGGAGTGCACCATACTTAGCTTTTTGTTGTACGTTAATCTGTTATCCATATTTTCCAATGCATTGCTATTTATTGCATTCACTGTGTGTGTGTAGTTGGTGAATCGTGAACCTACATGTGTCATTGTTCACAATGTTAGCTAACATATTCAATAAATATGAAAATAATGTCCAATGTCCAATCTTATATCGCGCTTTACCACCGAAGTGCTCTAAGTGCTCTTACAAAACATCACCCCGATCCATCGACCACTCCGACAATCCCGTAGAGTATATAGCGGCAAGCTATCACGCAGTTGTGTTCTGATACCCACGGTCCCGCCATTGGTGAGCGGGGTTGGCAAGCACAGGCATTCATTAAGTTTGGTCTGTGGTAAAAGAACTTGAACTGGCAGACGCTAGCTTATACTGAATGAGGCCTATATTCGATTCCTTGACGAAGTCCTGAAATTGTGGTATGTATGTATGTATTTGTATTTTTATGTACTGTAGGTACACAGTTATGTATGTATTATAGTAGAATATATATGTATTTATGTAGTTATGTGTGTAGGTACGCGCTTGCTTGTAAACACGATACGCGGTCGCCCCAGCCTGGATGGATAAGCTCATACTTGGGGCCAATGTGTTTTACGTCTCCATGTGAGTACATGAACCCTTGTTTTGGGTCAGTCAAGTCAACAAATGGGTCAAAGTTATGGACACCTTGTGAACACTCTAAATCCCAGAATATTGGTCTGATCAATTGAAATTTGGTATAGCTTTCTCATGGTGATTACAGGACCTATTGTTTTTTGTTCAGGTCGGGGTGAATTTTGGTCAAAAATGAAAATTTTTTAACAGTCAATATTGGGGCCAATTTTGGCTTGATAACACGATAACTGACCCCACCTGGATGGATGAAGCTCATACTTGGCATGTGTAAGCCCCATGTGAGTACATACCCTTTGTTTTGGGTTCAGTCAGAGGTCATCTGAGGTCAATCAAGTCAAAGTCTGAAAAACCTTTGTAAACACGATAAGTCGCAAATGGTTTGGTCTGATCAGGTTGATTTTTCATGTGTAGCTTTCTTATGGGGAGTACAGGAACCCTATTGTTTTTGGCCAGGTCAAGGTGGTTTGGGTCAAAATATAACTTTGTGAAAAGATCCATATTGTGGAGGCCAATTTTGACTTGTAAACAAAAACTTTGACCCCACCTGGTGTATGAAGCTCAGGCTTGTGTGTGAGTTCCCCATGATGAGTAATGGACCCTATTGTTTTGGGGTCAGGACCGCGTTTCATTGGGTCACCAAGGTCAGGGTCGGAGACTTTGAAGTTTCCTGTGTCATCTTTCCTTATCAAGAGTGTAGACAGCCCTATTGGGGTTGGGAAAATGGGAACTTTTGTCAGACGTTATGGTTCCCATAACGAGCTGATGCGATCGTGCGCGCTGCGTTGTCCTTAGTGTCTTGCTATAGGTTGTCCAGAAAGAGTCAAGGAATTAACTAAGCCTTTTGGCCTTTCTGGTTACTGCTACAGTTATAGGTCAATAGGGGTACCTGGCAGTTCAACGTTGCACCAACAGTGTGCAGAACAATCTTTCAATTGTTTCTGACATTACATATCTTACCTGCACAAAACACATAAAATACTGAATAACAATACTCCCAAAAGATGGGTTGAATTGTTGCGGTATTCAAAGATTGGGGACAGTTTGAAAATAGGCTGTAATGATAAAGCTATGAGGGAGAATCTGTCTATATCCCTGTGCTGTTTAGTGGTGAGCATGTATACCCACAACCATGGCTCATTGTAAAGATATTGTAATAGCACAACCTGCTAATACTCCACACACCTGACACTTCAACGTTTAGGTGTTAGCTCATACAGCTTTGGCAAGTATTCTCCACCAACCCAGTTTACTTGACAATTAAATTAAATCTATTGCTAAACGGCATATCCACTTAACTGTGGCTGCCTACCATTTTATTAGCACTGTTGTTGGTATATGTAGTAAGCAAACTATCAAAAACAGAGCCATTGACTACTTCAAATGACTTCAACTTGGAGGTGGGTTATGTAACGGATGTGAAATTTCCACTTGAAATATAGACCATTGTATACACTTTAATTATCAGGCCACCGAGGCCTGACAAAGCTCAAAGTACGGCAATTTCCCGGCCTTCTACTGAAGCAGATTTGTCGATCTGTTGTGCTTGTCGCGTAATTGATGAAGACTATGATGTATTCCACCCGCCTGGTCGCTGACATTTAATTATTTGGTCTAACTACATCATAAATTTACAATGCCATCTGTATCTTATACAGAGCCAATTTAATTGAGGGAAATTGTCTCTGGTCTGAAGGATATATTCGGGGTAATTATGTGTTGAAAAAGCATCCATTGCTGAAACATCGCAATCATAATTGTTAGATGTGCACGGAATATTCAATGATTTCATCCTCTGATGACCTTGAAAGGACCTCAACATTTCAGCTTCCAATGTCCAATATATGTACCAATTTCAATGCAAATCAATTCAAGTGTGAAATTAACATAAATTATGCAAATTAGCCTTTTATGTTACAATTAATGTACAATTTCCCTAACAATTTGTTGTGCAACTCTACTACACCATAGTTTTTCCACAGCCAAATTAATATTGCTGAGATGGGGTGCAGGAAGGTACCGGAAGAGTTTTTTTTGGGGGGGGGAGAAGGATTACGTTGAGAACCTTGGCCACCGGCCAGGGGTGAGCAGCATAAAACTATGCACTCTTTTTCTTTTGATATGGAAAAAAAAAAAAACAAACTTGTAAAAACCCAAACCACACTCAAATTGCTTGAAATGAGATTCCAAGCATAGCTTCCATTATAATTTGGGTGTGTGGAGGGACAGTCACCTATGCCAGTATTGCCATCTTTTTCAGAGCGAGGAAGAGGAGGAAGCAGGGTAGGGGGGGAGGCGAGGAGAGGGGAAGCAAAAGGGAGGCAGGAGGGAGGCAGATAGGACACGTAGAATGGAGTCCAGGTGTGAGTAACCCAGGTGGCCCAGATTTGCCACAGACTGTGAAGGGAACCATCTTTGCACCTCCGGACCATTGCTTTGTGAGGAGGCTGACTGCCATCAGTACAGCTCTCACTATTGACGATACATATGTTGTAGTAATTACACCTGCCCGCGCACATGATCCGGGAACAGCGGCCCTCTATGTAAGATGAGTCATGATTAACATACAGTGCATAGTTTTTTGGAAATTTAATAGCCACAGGCTACTCCATTCCCCTAGGGCTCTGTAATTTGCAGTTGTATGAGGAGGTCCCATTGGGAGAAGTATTAAAGCTCTCGTGGGTCGTGTCATCATGAGGGCGATTTGCAAACAAGAATCGTGAGAGCGGGGGGACATCTCCCCGGAAGTGATAGAGAATTGGGAGACGATAAGAGGGTTTTTAATATTGAGGAGGGGGGTAGGGCCCTCCGTCTTCCCAGCAGTAATTGGGGGGGGGGGGGGATGCCCAAATCATTGAAGACTAGTTTTGTATGGGCGAAAGAAACTTATTTTTGACATCCACGGTGGAGTCTCTAACACCTGGCTCAGGAGTTCCCTGTATGCACAACCAATCTTAGAACAGTTGGGGGAGGGAAAGGGAGGGGGGGGGGGGTGGGGGCTTATACAAGTGGTTGGTAGCAGTTTGGAGCTGTTTATCCATATTGCGCAGACGAGTTATCAATGAGTGTTCCATCAGTTTCGTCCACGATGGCAGGTGTACCTTACTGTTGAAGTGAAGTGTATCCACAGATATTAATTTCTGCGGAGGGTCAGATTTGACCTCAACGTTTGTGCAATAAGGAATGCGGAGATAGATGAATCATGAATGAAGTTAATCATACAGTGAGAAATGAAATAGGGGTTTCCTGGCTTGACAAAGTGGGGGGCCTGGATGTTATTTAGGCCCCGCCTACAATTTTTTTGGAGGGGGAACGATCCCCCTATGGTTTACTATGCCTCCCTGCATGCAAGCCCTCCTGGCATGCCAACATGCACATATAAACGCTATTAAGATAAATCTAAATTAGGATAAGCTGGGTAAGGCTATGAATTCTCCATTGACTGGGGGTTGTGTGAAAGCCTTTCACGTCCCTCACCCTATCAAGTCCTTGTATATAGGTCTATCTTGAGCTAACAAGATTAATTAATTACTTGGGTCTGCCCACTCATTCAGGGAGGGGAATTCTGTTTTAGTGATGGTCTATCTGAGCACTCTGCACTCTGACATTTAATGGTCGTCCTCATCTAGCAAGGCAAGATATCATACCTCTGAGATGTGACATTAAAAAATCTGGAGTCAATTGATTCCAGAGGGAAGGTTATATTGGTGTAAACTAAGTAGGGTTATAAAAGGTTGTGTCATGGAGCAGGGGTTAATGTAAAGTAAAGGTCTATGGCTCTTGGCTCATCGAAGCAACAATGTGCTTTGAACAGTTCCTGGAAAAAAATATATTGAAAATAGTCCCATGGCGTCTGAAAATCACCATTGTGGATGAGCAGAGAAGAGAAGTTGAAGTGTATGTATACATTCAAGTTATAGAGGCAATTTAGTATGAGCGAAAGTCCCTTAACATGAACAAACAATTGGTATAAGCAGGGGTAGTATCCAGAAGCTGCCAATACTGGGGCTGCAAGGCTGGGGTGGCCCATGCCCGGGAGGGGATGGGGGGGGGATATTGAGAGTTCATACCAGTAATTATGATGATGATCTGCGGGTCAGGATCATCATGGCAAATGCTGATACAATGTGTGAGGAATTGGGTTCAGTGGTCTTGTAAGGTCCATTTTGGTCACTAAAGCTAATTTGGGCGATCAGTCAAAATGCTTCTTAATTCAATAGTTGATTTGGTAATGATATATCCCCACTTCAGGGAATATTTTTTGCCTTCGCCGTAACCGGCGCGCCTGCGTTCGCCGCGACGTCCTCGGTCTGCGTCCGCTGCCGCAATCACGTCCGCCGCCAAAAGATTTGAAACTTGGCACTTTGTCTGCCCTAGCTAAATCTCGGATGAGCTTGAGAGTGACTTTGTGCCACATGACAGCTCACCTGAATTGTACTGTCACAACATCACGTTCATGTAACTGTGTCTGGGAGGTTACGTGAGCAACAGAATCATGCAATGCTGGCTGCTACAAAAAAAGTCAATGTGAAATTTGTACAGCCGGAACAACGTTTTTGCCAAAGCTTCATCACAGAATATGTGTCTTGCAAAAAAATTGACATAAGTTGTTGTAGCATATAAAGATCTTGCTCTCTGTAAATTCTCAAAAGTCCATGGGATGTTCCAAAAAGAAAATATAAGTACCACATAGTGAGCCCATGAGAGTTCCGTCATCAGAACATACATACCCATGATGCAATGTGGCAACTGTATTTGTGATATGGTATTTATAAAGGCTGACATGGTCAATTTTGAAGTGAAGCCAATACTGATACATGAACTTATTGACTCCCCGTAGAGGCTCTTCACTTCCTATACTAGATTTAACAATAGCACCACACTATAAACAATGTTCCTTTGATGACTACCAAAGTAATGTGTCTCGTTAAAATATTGGGAAAGTTACCATTATCGGGCAGTTAACCTTTCTCTCCAAAACAAGAAAGATTTCCGCATACTGAACCATTAATTTCCACATAATTATATAGTGATGGGTTTTGAAGGGTGAAATATTATCATACTTTACATATTTATTTATTTTACTAAAAGTAGCTACATATATCACACACAGATGAGCAACCCCCCGTCTTGCAATTATGTGTGTTAACCCAACGGAACCAATGTCGACAATCTTGACACAAGATAGTGTCTGAGATTGACTCTTGAGACACAAGCCCTCAATAAATCACAAGATTGATTACATTCACATCATTTCCAAGTTTAGGTATTTATATAGCCCATGCAATTACTGTGTTTTGGCACTAACGATTGATTGATGAGTCATCACCGTATGGCTGGTCTGATTAATCAATATTACTTACGGCCCAGTATGCCTCCCTATGTTTTACACTCCGTGTCATAATGGGGAACGCTAATTGCCTGTTGCATCGGCAATTTATGGTGTCGTCCTAAAATTTTTCAGGGTTTCTATGAAGTGATATGGAGGAAAGGTTTGGTGGTAACTTGCTTTAATCGCCGTTGCTTAGCTCCCTGCACTAGGTTTTTGTTATGCCGTTCACGGGTGCAAGTACATATTCTACAGTTAACGGGCAAGTCCACATCCAACACTATTTCAATGTCATATGATTGTGCATTGTAAAAACATGCCAATCAAACTTTCGTGTTCATGTTCATCGCCATGTTCGGTTATTAAGTTACAAATTTTTTAAGTTATTAATTCATCACTTCTATTTTGCATTTTGCAATTGGCAACATCTCTATGAATATCTACAATGTTGAAGAAAAAGGTTAAGACTATTGTCTCAACTTTTCCTTCATAATTGGCAGATATGACATCATAAAAATGTTCCAGTTTTTGCCCAAATCACCAAACCGCAACCGAACATGCTATAAACCTGGAACAAAGTGATATTTGATGATTTTTTATTCTCTTCAATATTATAACACCAAGAGGAGTATTAATTTGGCTGGACTTTGCCTTTAAGCATAACTCGGAGTACAGATGAGATTTTCCTCCCCATAGCCCCATTATTCTAGTGTCATAATAATTCATCATTACAAATTCAAAAGATTGTTCTGCACACTGTTTGTGCAGCGTTTGTCTGCGTCAGGGGCTTGCGGTAAACTCAAATGACTTTGACTGATATCGAATCATACTCATAAAACAAAAAATACTGCAACCATAAATACTGGCTGCCTATTTAAACCATTGAATGAAGCTGCTCTTACTAGGCACACGAATGCGCGTCCATCAACGACACAGACCTTGGTTTTCCGATAAGGTGGATCATTTTTTGTGGGGATCGCTGTAAAGTTTGAATTTTTCCGGGTACATTCAATTGTGCGTGTCGCGTGCGAATCCCCGCAACTAAATGACCAATAGGAATGGCCGAATGGGGAATTTATACTGACATTCAGTTTGGTTGCTGCAAAAAATAAGGCATGTCGTTGTCCCATACAACATGCAACTTTCCTTCCTTTCAACCTGTTCCGTAGGTCTACATGTCTGCCTAAAACTGCGTCATATTTTCAAATAGTTGGCATGATATATTGTTGAAGTGTAATAATAATAGCCTGATCCGGTGGGACTTTTCCCCTGATTTTGAATGTTTCCACTGTTGTGAGAACACGTAGCACATTTTGCATTTGTTTTATGTTTTTACATGCATAAATTGCTCAACTTCATTTCATCATGCGGCAATTATTCAATTCATTAATTCATTGTGAAGTTTTCTATGTAGCTGTCGTCCTTAATTAAGATTTGAAATAAATAATATTTTTTGTTTCTCGCAGATTCAACACTTATAATTAATATCCCATGACCAATTTGGCTTTTCCCCTGCATGGAATGAACAGTTTGGAGTAGTGCTATTGTTTAATAATGATGAGTAAATAAAAAGAGCATACAATTCTACTGAAACCAATCTGAGAATTTTCCTTTCCTAATACCGTGATGCAACATGAATCATCAGTTCCACAGTTTGTTTTGTTGTGCTGAAGAGATTTGATATGAAAACTATTTTAAATTCCTGGTCATGTCTACCGTCAAGTAACAAGAGGAGAAGAATAATGATTTCATTCCATATCGAGACTCTGTCCTCACCTGGCTCCTCCGAGAGAACTGGAGGAAACTCCAACCGCGATGGGTGCCGCCCTCATTCCCCGCTGCTTCAACTATGAGAAACACTCATACTCTGCGGTGAGTCAACATCACTATCAAAGGTGTTGTTGTCAATGACCCTCCCTCCTCCAATCATAGAATTGATCATGAATCGATAGTCTCAGCTGACAAAACATGCAGTATCCAGGTCTGCATCTTGCTGGGCCTTGAATAGTTTGAATCCTCTTCTCGCAAGTATAACAATTAGAAAAGATATGGGGATTGTTCCCTTGTTGAAGAGCCTGTATGTGCACTCTCATTTCTGCAGCACGTCCGAATTTCTTCTCAAACCATGATAGTAGTTGCCCTACCCTCAGTCAGTTCAACAGTGGCTAATGGTCCAAACACAAAGATCAAAATTGTAGAATGTTATAATGTGACTGGGGCAAAGATAAACAACAATTTACCAATCTGCCACTAGCTGTGCCCTTTGTAACCTTGTGTTGAGCTGATCTGAATAGTCCAAACAGTCTATCCCATTCATGGTTACGTATTATGGAAGGATCATTAGTCTGGGGTAGTGTTCAATAGTTGCTCTTATGGATGAGCAGTGATGACTAGAAAATACATCGGTACATTGCCGCCTCATCTTGCTGCTTGAAGTGGCACTATGTACCCTGTGTAGAGCATAGTGAGTAGTCTCAAAAAAACATACTAACTATAACCATTCTCATCCCAGCTGATGTTAATTTTGCTTGCCCATTTTTTGACGTGTGGGATAATGAAATCCCTGCTTTTCCAAGTTTTTTGTGATGTGTCCATTTGAGCACGGACATTGAAGTAACAAAGCAACAGCAAAACGATGTGCTGAGACCCTAAGTGCCCAATTTTATCATTGAATGCCCAAGATGAGTGCGAAAATTTGGCCACACGATTTACTTGGGAATGCATTAGTTTTCAAATTTTTGTTTTCATCAACATAAATTTTTGTACCTATGGCTTGGGTCCACATATTTACATCGTTTCAGACTTACGAAATTAATCCCTTCACTTAACCTCAAATAGAAATGGGGGCATGGCATCGCAGATATATCTACATGGCCCTGAAATACTGTTCATGGCATTGCACGTTGCAATTGCAAGGGATCGGCACACTTAGCCGGCCCATTCAACTAACACTGAATTGACTACCTTCGACAGAGTTTTGCTGGTCCAGAGAAATTTTTTGCCCAGAGACGAGTCACCCCCACTCTCACGCTGACCTTCATTCAGGTCATGGCACTTCCAATTCACCTGTACCGTTTGACTGCTTGGAATTTTCTCTGGTCGCCTGTGTTGCAATTAGCAAAGAATGTCTGTGCAGGTTATGTTTTTCCACGATTGAATCGCCAAGTAGGAGCATGATTCTTTCATTCAAACTGTTTCCTGTAGAACATACATATGTATGCTTCCAAACTAAAAGAAATCAATTGATAACGGCTCAATCAAAACATATGATTTTGGGATTGATCGTATTATATTCAAACAATTTACCTTTAGTTTATACCCCCGACTCCATCTGACCAGCATTTTACTTACTTTTCAACAAACCTAATTAGCTATTTAATTTCCGACATCTCAACTGGAGAATTGAGTTGAACCCTACAATAACAGTTTGCATCCGCCCAATCTATCAATTGCGCCCCATCTAGCGCCCGGACAATTGCGAGCCTTAGTTAGTTTGTCCAATTCATTATTTTATTTGACAAGTCAAACTGCCTAAAAGTTTGACCAATCAAAGTACAAATTTTGAAGAATACTGGGTCCTTCAAATCACCCCAAAATCCATAGCAGTCATGACCTCAGATGGTCCAATCACTTTATAAATAACCCCCACCCCCCCCCCCCCTAAGAAACATTATAATACTCCTCTACAAACTCGCCTGCCATGCAGATAAGGCATTCGCATAAAGCGCGTTCATATAGTCAAGTACCCTAACAACGCTTGGCTCTATTTGAATTCAATTTTTTTCTTTTCACAGGCACGATGCCCATGATTGTATGACAACTCATAATCCTGTTACGATATGCTTGACTCCAACAAGTTTTTTGTCTGGTTGTAGCATCACACTGACCTTACATTCCGCCATAGCTGGTACACCGCATACTTGCTATTCTGTAAACCTTTAACACAACCTTGAAGTATCTTTTTCAAAAAGGGTAAATAGTTCTTGAGATTGGGTCAAAGTTCCTGCCCACTACAGTTCAGGGCATATAAAGCAAGTTAGGGACAAAACCATCACCAAGACATCGAAGCAGTGCATAATGAAGTTTAGATCGACTGGAGAACCGAGTAGGCAAAATACCATATTTCCGGCGAAGAATTGGGGAATCAGAGCATGTGAAAAGCCGAAGCGGAAGTTACTAAAGAAATTAATTTACTGGAGTGCCCACTTTTTCATCTAATGGCCCCCAAAATGTGAAAAATGGTAGTTTCTAAATATGTTAATGTACATTAACTTTCAGGTACCGCAAGTACCGTTTCCTGCAACCTAGAGTGACCCTACCTCTCTAAAATTTCTCAATAATCTGTTCCAAGAATGGTTGGACTCCATTTTGATAACCAGCAAAATCATCCCCCACATTTCACAACGAGTGTGTACATTAGTTCAATTATTGTAGCTCCGCTCTCCAGATATTGATGGGCTAAAGATGGGGTAGGTACATAGTCCTAACTAGCTTTACCCGAATTGTACAACTTGCAGTGGTTTATTGGTATGTAGTCGTTTGTAACCACTTGATGAATATTCTTTAACAAAAATATAAAGCCGTAGAATCCCGCCGTAGAGGCGTTTTAACATTTTCCTTTCACTTAAATTGCACACCAGACCCGTATTGCAATTAGCCCGGCAAGTGCCGTTTCCAGTGATCTCAGTGGTATAACAAGCCAAAATTTCTTCTGTACGATATGCGCCAACCAATGGCTGTCGCTCCACTTATAAGAGAGTATCCAGTTCACGTCGTCCCCTCCATTTTGAAATGACTGAACTCTGGTGCGTTTTAAACAGTGTTCTATGAAGGTTTAATTGGTAACATAGAATGTTTTTCCTGTTGACTGGATTGTCCTATAAGCACTTGAAACTTTTTGTTCAGGTTGCAGACCTACCTTTATCTGTTGATTTATGTAAACATTTGGATGATAATTTACACCAGGCCCATGTTGTCACTTAACCCAGGTATGCTGACAGGCATAGAGCATTGTGTGTAAGGCCATCGTTAATGAGGATCCTAATGCTAAGCTGAGTCCGGAATCAAGGAGGAGTACCCCACAGTCTGCGGGAGATTCTCAACAGGAGGGAATCGACATCAGTAATGCCACACTGAACAACACCATCGCCCAGAAGATGACGTCGCCATCTAAAGAGAGTGCTCTTGATAGGCTCAAGGTTAGTTACTATGGTGATATGTAAGTATTAATCATAGAACTAATCCACAATTTTAAGTGTCCGTTATCAGAATATCAGTGAAGCAACCTCACACGGTTTAGTCACGCAAGCAATGGCACCACTATCTATAGATAGTGTTCTACTAGATTTCAGTTAAGTTTACATGGTTGATATGCAAATCATGATCGTCGTAGAAGATAACACCCAGATATTTGACGACATCAACATTAGTAGCAACACTTCAAAAACATGATCACACTGAGAATGACATCACCTTCTAAGATGAGTGCTTTATGTGAATAGACTCTAAGGTCAGTTACTATGGTGGATTACACAATTTATTATCATCATGAAATATCAGATTTGATTGTAACACTTAAATTTTTTCCAACGCGTCATTCATTCTTCTTCATTTAAGGAATCGGAGAAGTTGATAGCTGAAGCAAATGAAACAGGGCGGAAAAGGAAAAACTCGAAGGAAAACAGAAGATATTCGTCTGCAAAGGTTGGAAAAAAAAAATTCAATTATGTTTCATAATCTCTATTTCTTGTCTGTAGAAGTGGATTCGTCTGTAGTTCTTATATATGAATGCGCGGTATAACGCATGGTACATGTGATGTTGAACATGGTGAAGGAAACTAACAACACCGTGGAATTAATTTTTTTTCTCTGGGTTCAGGAAGCCAATTAAGGCTCATAAAGGATCCCTGGCAGTATTGATCATGGATGAAGCACCAGCGATAACCACGGCCTTGTATTTTGACTAGTGCTTAGATGATATCAGGATCGGTGGTAACAATATGGAAACCTGAGCACTTTTTTCTGAACCCGGAGAGCCATTAGATCCTTGCCCACAGTGTTACAACAGCGACAGACAAGACTGGTTGAAAATATCCAAAAAGTGACAAGTCCTCTGCATTACAGCAAAACCATTAAGTGAAGATTAACAACTTGCCATTGCAATGAATGTATGGCTACTTGGGGAAAAATATTCCAAGGGTTTGCTGGAAAGCGAAAAACTGTGAAATGTTCACTTGCAAAGCGTCACTGATACCGCTCTGCCACTCTTCTGCTAAGAAATGGATCTGTGGGCATTGCACAGTGGCAAAAGGGGAATCGGCATGTCAAAGCTTCTGGTTTTATGCTCCTTCGAGGTGGTTCTGGAGTTGTGCTTTTAAATAATATAATCTATAATATCGCAGTTGATTAATAGCGCCTTTCCCACCAGAAGGCTCACAGCGCTCTACTGGTATTACCCTGATCATAGATAGTGGTACGCACTCCGACAACCCGGGAGAGTATGTGGCAGCACCTCAACACAGCGCCGGTTGTACTCAAGTTCCTCACAGGTCCCCAATTAGAACATGGGTGGAGAGAGCCATGGAAAATGGAGTGCCTCTTGCCCAAGGACACCTGGAAAAGGATGCATCGGTCTGGGGTTCAAACTCACAATCTTACGATAACGGTCTGAAGCTCTACTGACTGAGCTTATCGCATCTCCTGAATACTGTAGACAGATTTTTGTTTAGTATCCAGTTAGTGTTGGTTTGCTGACATTGAAACTGTTATACTGACCCTTCCAGCATTCGGGAGGGAATGTGACGAATGATTGGGGATGGTTAATTTTACGGCTGTTAGATAAGGCAGGTAGGTTATATAATGAATTTCACTCGGGCCAGGATGGTGTAATTCCTTGATATGCCTGGCTGAATGTGTCAGACAGAATATTGCAAGAACCCATTCTGTGATATCAGTACAGTGAGCCGTGGACCGTCCATTAACGAGCTCTTGTCTGTGTTTAGAGCTCTGTGTTGTTACTATGAAGGGAACCCCAGTTATTGTCTTCACCTAACCTTCTTTCTTGTTGTGGACATTGATTCTTTGACAGCATGATTTCCATTGATGTTAACAATGACTGTATGTTGACCCCCCGGAGGATTATGTTCCATTTGATGGCTTGGTTGGGCAATCACAAAAACCCCATGTCAAGTGGCTACAATAACTTTTTTCCGTGCTTTGCTATATTCTTCTTGGTGCTGCTCACAGGTGTGGGGTAGAACTTGATATGAGGATTTTATTTATATCAGAAATGACTGCCTTGATTAAGATGTGTATATATTTATTTTTGTATTCATAGGAGTTTATGTTAGCAGAGATGGGTGTGGCCATACACAATGGGACCACAGTTGGTGTCTTATCTCCTAAAAGGCCCCCACACCTGGTCAACTGGAGATGAGAGGAACCGTCATGTCGAGTGTCTGCTCACTACATCAGGACAGGGACAAAGGTATGTAAGAGGGACCATATGATGATGATGGTACAGTGGTATATAGCTGAACGGGCTTTGAGGTTGCCATGTGGGTGCACCTAGTGAGGGACCACAAGGTATGTAGGGAACATTTATGATCGATGAATGGTGTAGTGGTATCTACAGCTGAAGGTGAACTGTATGTTGCCCCCCTAGTGAGGGACCATGTGTAGTAAGAGCCCGTATGATCGGATGAATGGGTATCGTGGTTAACAGATGAAGGGGGTTCATTTGTGGGTGCACAGTGAGGGACAATAGGTCGGTAGAAGACCATCTGATGATGAATGGGTTATTGGTATATACAAGATAAAGACTCCCTGTTGGCTATGATAACCGAGATTACTTTTCCCTATGGTCACTATTGTGTAAAGCCTGGAATTTTTTAGTGGTGCCATAAAATGTAGACTATTGTTATATTTATTATAAGGATATGGTTGATGTACCCTTAACAGCTTATAGTTACTTTATCAGGGCCAAGTACAAAGGTACAAGATATGTGTGTGATGCACTGTACCTCCTATTACACTCGCAGGGTGGGAGGCACATGACACGGTCTTTACAAGATATCCAGCTGAGTGGGACAGAGATCATGGAAGAACACTGCAAGGGTGTTTGGAACGGGTGTGAAGAAACGGTGAGATTACCCTGGTCCCCTTCGATGGATGCACCTGCTTCGTTAATGGGAAGGACGATAAAGAACCATACCCACTCACACACTGGTGGAGTATATCGGGAGGGTAAGGTATTCGGAGGATTAGTGATGTATCGGGAGGGTAGGGGTGTATAGAGAGATGGGTAAAGTGGATCAGGAGGGTAGGGAATATTGGGAGGGTTGGGGTGTTGTAACAGAGTGTAGTGGGTATCGGGATTTGGTAGGCGAGGTATAGGGAGGGTAGAAGTGGAATCAGGAGGGTAGAGAATATTGGGAGGGTGGGGTGTAACAGAGTGGTGTAGTGATGTATCGGGAGGGTAGGAGTGTATAGGGAGGTTAGACACTGCTCAGGAGGGTTAGAGAATATGGGAGGGTTGGGGTGGAAGATGTGTGATGTCTGGGAGGGTAGCGAGTGTATGGGGAGGGTAGGCGTGTATTGGGAGGGTAGGAGTTAAGCAGAGGGTTAGTGATGGTATCGGTTGCTGAGAGTATCGTCGGAGGGTGTGGTACATCGGAGGGTGGGCGGTGGTTTGGGTGTTTTGTGTGGCTGTCTTGGGTTGGGGCGTTTTTTGTCGTTTTGGTGTTTAATGTTGGTTTTTTTTTTGTGTATTGGGGGTGGGGGATGGGGTTATGGGGTAGAAGTGGATCAGGAGAAATGGGGTGTATCGGGGGGTAGAGGTCATCAGGGTGTAAGTTGGTGTATCAGCGAGGGTTCGTGGTTTTCTTAGAGGTGCAAAAGGAGGGGTTTTGGGGTTATCGAAGGAGGGAGGGGTTCCATTATGTGGGGTGTATGGGAGGTAGAGGTGTATAGGGAGGGTGGGTTGGTGTTTTTTTTGATCGAGGGGTATGAGTGTATCGGAGAGGGCATTGGTAGGGTTGATATTTGCAGTGATATTGCATGACTTTGCTCCATTGCATGAGCTAAAACAGCACCAATTTAAGGTAGCACCCATGTAATGTTAGCACAATGGAATGTTAGCCAATGTAATTAGAACAGTGTAATGTTAGCACCAATGTAATGTTAGCACCAGTGTAATGTTAGCACCAATGTAATGTTAGTTAACAGGTAATGTTAGCACCGTTAATGTTAGCACCAATGTAATGTTAGCACCGATGTAATGTTAGCACCAATGTAATGTTAGCACCAATGTAATGTTAGCACCAATGTAATGTTAGCACCAATGTACTTTAGCCGAATGTTGCTGTTGTTTATGATAGTTCATGTTCCCTTAGTTGCTTCTACAGCTTTGGGGGGGGGGGGGTGGCATTTATGGGAGAGGGCAGTATCGAAGGAAATAGAAGATTGCGGTATTCTTTTTTCTGTCATTAGGATTTTAAACTGATTGTAGGTCATTGTAAAATTCATCTTCAGGCCTGAGGACCATGTTTAGCATCTATCTCACATGTTACCTGGTTAAACATTTACCAATGATGGAAGGCCTTTATTTTTTCTGGATTCTTGAGAATTCTGCTCACAGATGAGACTTGGAGGTCCTGTGTATTTTTGTTTCCCGTGGTCTCGTCCGCCAGGACTCACACCACCCAATGTCAGTTTACTCTTTATCAAACTTGTAGCAATCCCTTCTCGCTTTTTTAGGGAAAGTTGTATTGTGGATTCTTGCTATGCAACCTTTTCAGAAGAGTGAAAAAAATCCTGTTTCTTTTCTTTACACACCAGCTACAGAATTACATCGGGAAAATACCACGTCTGTCGTTTACACCGGAGCGCTACCCAGGCGCGTGAAGTCCCCCCCCTCTACCCCGACCACACACTACTGACCCCAGCGGGAGATGGGCCAGAAATGGTGGACTGGACCTTCGCTCAGAAGGAACTGCTCCAGAACGGGTATGATATCAAGGAGAATGGAACAGAGGTAGAACGATTATTCCTACAAAAAGTGGTTGGCTTTAGTGGGTCCAGTAGGTCGTTTGTAATTGGCATAGTGACTGCCTTTCGGGGAGGACTTCATTCTTCAAAGTTATCATTTTCTCCATTTCCAGATAAATTGCAAATTCTTTTAACTCCTCTTACACCGGGGATTTGCCCTTTTGAAGGATTCATTACTCAACAGAAAACCCTTGCATTACAGGACATGGTCTCTCATCGCTGAGGTTTGATTCCTCTGAAATGGCAATGTACCAGCATGACCCCCGTAGAGAAGAATAGATCTTGTATGAGAGGATGATATCCATTCCATAACTCTGCTGGTCACAAAGAAAAAACGGGGTTTGTTTGCAGATACCATTGAATTTATTGAACGGTACTATTACATTATCCTGCAAGACTCTCTCTTAACTCTTAAGACTTCCATCCATAAAACTGACCAAAAATATCCAGCTTGTTCCTGTGTTAGAATAATGCGCAGATACTGACTGCAGCAACCAGCCAGTGTTAGAATTATCGTGGGTTTTCAAATAAATTTGTTTTCTACACACACAGACAATTTTAGGTTACTACTTTGAAGAAAAAATCTAGATGAGTTTGCCAGTTGTTGCTATTTTGCATAAAACTATAATGAATGTTTATCCCCTGCCATAGCTTGTATTAATGGTCCATTTGAAAAGATTGTTGTTCCCACCTCAGCTCAATAATTACTAGAATGTTATCTTCCAACGCAATGAATATATGAACCATGCACTATGAACAATCATTAACTGTACACTATACTTCACTTACAAGATCCCACCATTAACCTTGCGTGTCCACAAAATGTAGTTCGGGCTCCATGTTCTGTTTGTCTCGTGACAACACTGTATGGTATTTGCATTGTTCATACTCAGTCACTCTCACTGTGACCTGTATATCACACAAATCCTGACTACTTTGACGTTTCAATACCATGTGTTCTGATTGATATGTATGGGATTAATATCACTAATGAGCTACGGTAGCATTTCTTTTTGCAACAGAAACCTGTAGAATTCAGTGTTTATACTCAGTCACTCTCACTGTAACCTGTTTATCACAAACTCCTGACTACTTACTTACTTGTTCATATCCTTGTTATCGAATTGTATAGTCTGGGTTTCTTGTAGTACTATCACTGGTTCGGCAGCGCATAGTTCTTTGATTTATGTATAGAGGGCAAATGATCAAACTTGTGTAAGAGATTGCTGTGGTGTTTTTTTTCAGCTATTGCATGAGGCTCAATCAAGAAGAGAAGGAGAGGCGTACCAATTACTGGAGGCCCAGAGACCGGTCGTGGTTATCTGAATTGGGAGGAGGGGGTGGGAGACAACTACCCCTAACCAGAGAAGTGGTTGGGCCTTGATTCAGTCTTGGACCACTCAAGCTTCATTGGCTCCGATGCTCAGATTCGGAACTCAGCGTTCAGCTGTTCAGTTTAGTTGAAGACTGCCCAAACACTCCATGGGAAAATTCCAAACCTCAGGAGGAAGAATACTGCAGAATTATATATGACATTGATTATCAACGGCGATGTACTACTGTCTTTTTCGTCATGTCTCAAAATTGCTCTTGCAAATTTTTAATTTAGCTATATGCATTCAACTGACTGACTGCACGCACTTGTTGAAATGGCTGTCATCAGAGGTGGCATCCTCGGGAGCTACCTGTGCTCATTGGTTGTCTGAAAAGACTTTGGGGATAATGATTCCTGATTTGCAATGAACAAATACTTCAAGTAATAACCGTGTCTTTGGAAAATATTTGGTCCATGGGAATGGAGATGGAGAGATCAGTTGGGGAATATATGGGTATTTTGGGGCCTTTCTTTTATTAGTGTGTTGACTCACTCTCCCCCCTTGCAATCTGCAATTACATGCTATTGTTATAACTTACTTCATTGATGATGACTCCAACTCTCAGAAGCAGGTCAGGAAGTGACCCTTCTAGACATCCCTAATAACTCATTCTGAACTTTCTATTTCCGCGCTTCATCTCCTCAGGATTTTGAGAGCATACTGCAACCCTACATGAGGCATGTTGGGAACCTGACCGCTTCTAGACCTGTCTAATTAATTCCTTTTACCTTTTCTACTTTCTTCTTCCTTTCCCACAGGATTATGTGAGCTACTGCTACTCTATGGAGCAGGTCAAGAAAAGTCTAGACCTTTCAATTACTTCTTTTCTTCCTCTTCCCCTTCAGGATTATGAGAGCGGCTGCTTACCCTTCAGAAGCAGGTTGAGGAGGTGAATCTCCTAGACCTTTCAAATCACTTCTTTCATCATTCATCTTTTTCCTCTCCTCGAGGATTAAGGAGCCAACACGCAACAACTGCTTACTTGCAGCAGGTGGGTTGGGAAGGTGGTCCTTCTAATCTGAACATTTCGTAATTACTTCTTTCTATCTTTTCATTTCCCTTCTCCTCTCTTTCATGATTCCGAGAGCCTGCTAGTCCTTCAGAGCAGATTGATGAGGTGAATCTTCTGACCCTTCCTAAAACTATCTTTTCATCATTTCATCTCTTCTCCTTCTCCTCAGGATTACGAGAGTAGGCTGCTACCCTTAGAAGGGCAGTTGAGGAGTGATCTCCTAGACCTTGCAAATCACTATCTTTTCATCATTTCATCTTCTTCCTCTCCGCAGGATTAACATGAGCAACGCTACTGCAGCAGTGGGTTGGGAAGGTGGTCCTTCTAACTAGACATTTCTGATTACTTCTTTCATCGTTTCATTCTTCTTCCTCTCTTCAGGATAACGGAGTTTGGGCTGCTAGTCCTTCAGAAGCCGGTGGAGGTGAATCTTCTAGACTTTCAAATCACATTTTTCATCCATTTCAATCTTCTTCCTTTCTCCTCAGGATTACAGCAGTCGTCTGCTAGCCTACAGAATCAGGTGAGGAGGTGACCCTCCCTCTGGTAATCACCACCCCGGGAGCCTCAAGTGGATGAGATGACAGGATCAGATTGGAGAAAGTTCATGACCATTCTCTTCCTTGCTGCCATCTTCTGGTATGTCTACCATCTCACTGATCATCATCTCATTCCTATTCTTCATGCAGTTGTTTTACCTGGTCTTGAGGAATGAGATGAGATGACATAGGGTCTGGAGGGGAGGGTGCACAATAGGGTGTCAGGCTCTTTGGGGAATAACAAATAACAGAGGCCCCACATTGTTTCCCCAGGTTTGCTGAATCAGCCCATCACTATTATGGGCTCATTATAATCCAGTATCATTATCAATATCATCAACTTCATCATGAACATTAAATCAGCATTTCTTCTTGACCACATCAGCATTTATACACTGACACTTCATCTTTTAAGTCATCATCTCCTCTGTTATATTTATAACTCATTTGATCATGATCATCATTATATCATCAAATCAACATCATATGGATTATTGTCCTTCACTATGATCACACCATCATCATCAACATTCATCCTCATTATCATCATCCATTTCATCAATTATTGTTTACATTATTTACTGGCATCATCATTAGGCCATCATGTTATACTGACTATCATCATCATCAACACCCATCATCATCATCAAGTACCATCCCATGCCCCCACTCACCACCATCCTATCATTCATCATTTGGACCTCATGTTATTACTGCTACAATCATCCTCAACACCACATCATCATCAATACCATCCACCATGGAAAACCCCTCACCCATCCTGTCCATTCAATTCATCATTAGGACCTATTTATAACTGACTACATCATCATCAACACCACCACATCATCAACAATACCACCATACACACTTGGCAACCACTCAACACCATCCTGTCATTCATTAGGACCACAGGTATACTGACTCCATCATCATATCAACACCACAGCCAATCTGCCTCATCATCAATACCATCCCGCAATGGCACCACTCGCCACCATCCTGTCCGTTCATCAATACGCCGATCTGTTATACTGACTACGGCAGCATCATCAACACACCACATCATCAATCACTACCATCACTCATGACATGGCAACCATCCGACATCCACCGGCATTCAATCATTAGGACCATCACTTATCTGACTACCATCATCATCAACCCACATCATCATCAATACCATCACCCGGGAGTGCAACCATAACACCATCATCCTGTCATTCATCATTACGACCTCAGGTGTTTTATACTACCTACCTCATCATCAACAACCACATATCCCATACCATCAACCATGGCAACCACTCACCACCATCCTGTCATTCATCATTACGACCATCCTGTTATACTGACTACCATCATTATCAACAACACCACAGCTCATCAATACCATCACCATGGCAACCACTCAACACCATCCTGTCATTCATTAGGGGACCATCATTTTATATGACTACCATCATCATCAACACCACCACATCATCAACAATACCAGCACCATGGCAACCACTCGACACCATCCTGTCATTCACTACGACCATCATGTTATACTGACTACCATCATCATCAACACCACCACATCATCAACAATACCACCAATGGCAACCCTCACACCATCCTGTCATTCTCATTAGGACCATGCATGTTATACTGACTACCAATCCTCATCACACCACATCATCATCATCATACCTCACCATGGCACCACGCACCACCATCTATCATTCATCATTGGACCATCATGTTATACTGACTACCATCATTATCACACCACATCATCAGCATACCACACCGCAACACTCACCACCATCCGGTCCGTCATAATTAGGACCATCATGTTATACTGACTACCATCACATCAACACCACCCATCATCATCATACCACACAGGGCAACCACTCAACACCATCCTGTCATTCATTAGGACCAGCATGTATACTGGACATAACATCATCATCCACCACCACCACTCAGCATCAATCATCACCATGGCAACCCTCGACACCATCCTGTCATCCTCAATACGACCACATGTTATACTGACACCATCATCATCAACACCACCACATCATCATCAATACCAGCACCATAGGCACCACTCGACACCATCCTTCATTCTCCTTAGGACCATCATGTTATACTGATACCATCATCATCAACACCACTCAATCAAATACCATCCCATGGCACCCTCACCATCATCCCTGTCCATTCAAACATTAGGACCATCTGTTATACTGACTACCATCATTATCAACAACCCATCGCACCATCCATCACCATGGCAACCACTCACCACCATCCTGTCATTCATCATTATGAGCCATCATGTTATATACTACCATCCTCATCCCACCAAATCATCATCAATATACCATCACCATGGCACCCACTCACCATCATCCTGTCATTCAACATTAGGACCATCATGTTATACTGACTACCATCACCTCAACAACCACATCATCATCAATACCATCACCTGGCAACCACTCACCATCATCCTGTCATTCAACATTAGGACACACAGGTTATACTGACTACATCATGCAGCAACAACCACATATCATCAATACCATCAACATGGCAACAAATCAACATCCATCCGTCATTCAACATCGGACCACATGTTATCTGACTACCATCATCATCAACAACCACTCTCATCAATACCATTCACATGGAACCACTCACCACATCGTCATCATCATTGGACCTCATGTTATACTGACTACCATCCATAATTAATTCATCATCAAACACCAACACATCGTCACCCCTTTAACATAATAGTCAGGTCATTATCAATATTATCACCACATGGCAATCCCACTGCAATCCCGTGTCATTATTTGCCTGGGTAACTTATCAGTGTCATGGATACATCTCAAGATGTGGTATCATTAGCAAAATGAAATCATATCACCATGACCAATGCATACACTACTACTATATGTATTATCATCAATGTCACCATCATCATCAATATGATCATCCTAATTACTAACAACACATCACACCATAACCCTACTGTCATTAACATTGAGCTATTGAATGGAGGCCAAAAGGTCCTCTAAATTCATGGAAAAAAAACATCAAGGGATTACCCCATCCCCTATAAAACAAGGTTTTGGCCTTGAAGTGCCACCCTTCCTGCACCCATTAGGAGGTTCCCGTGGGGGAAATATTTGCCATTGCAGTATTGCTGAGATGGTTAAGGTGACCATGATTGAATCATTGTTGTATTGATCACCTATATGATGTATTCGTCCTTTCTCAGGTCATATTCACCCCACCCCCCCCCCCCCCCCCTCTTACCCTGTGGTCTGGGGTTGTATAATATATAGGTGGGACCAGCTTAGGCTATAACCTATCATATAAGAGTCTGAAACAAATGCACGCCACAGACAGTAATGGAATCTGGTTCCTGTGGTATTCACTGCCTGTTGTTAAAGATTACTGACAGGAGAGAATTTGACCTATATTAGGATCTACAGGGCACCATATTACAAGAAGGTTGTGATATGTCAGTAATCTACCTTCCTACCCAAATCATTTCCTTTTACCCATTTGGATACATCTGATCTGATATAGAGAGTCCAGAATGCTCCCTTGTTGCTGTAAAAAACCCAAAATATATACTGGGTATGAACTATTAACTAACATTGCCTATTAGGAGCACAGTAGTTTGTTCAGTAGCCTGACAGGATGGTATATTATCACCTGAAACTGGGCATGAGGCATAACGATATCAAACTAAAGCAAATGCCTGTAAAGCAGAAGAACTATCATAGAGTAACAGTGTTTACTGTCAATGATAATAATAATATTATCCAGTGCCTTATATGCGATTTCTACGTTGAAGGAAAGGATCAGAACTCATTAAGATATTCCCCCGATCACACCCATGCTATATAGACCCATCTTTAGCTTGTTCTTGCATTATTAGTATTCATTAAATTTTCTGCCATACCATGTATTAATATTGAGAAATACATGGTCTACTGAATTCCTGAAACAGCAATATTGCTTTGGATATGGTATTCTTCTACCTGATGGTAAATTTGTCAAACACTAAGTATTCTGGAGCCAACAATATTATTTACTTGAATTGCACAGAGTATTTACAATTTGTAGAGTTAGTTTGCACAATTTTAGTAGATTCATATGTAATTTTAATATATTCTTTTATGATCCATGCATGAGTTGAACCCTTATGAATCAGCCATAATTTATTTGTAACCTATTGTATGATATTGAGAAGAATATGTTTTCATGTTTTCATATTGAGCAATTTTGAAATTGAAGGAATGTGCCGAGTTTAGAGGTTAGAAGTGGGAGGCTGCCCTATCAAAACAGTTTCTACCTTACTACACTTGTGACCCATACAAGTTTATCTATCAGAATAACTGGATTGGTTAGTTTTCATCAAATGAGGTGAGGTTCTGTTCGATTGATTGTAATAACAATCCTGTTGCTACCACTAAACAATCAAGCCTTAATTCAGGGTATAACATGCTCACCTCTGAACAGTTGGGAGTATAGGGACAAGATTATTACCATAGCTCTATAATATGGACCTATTTTGAGCTGTCACCATGTACACTTCCTAAAAAATAAACAATCATCCCAAGTTTTTGGTTGAGAAGTATGAGAGAACAGCTGTAAAGTTTTGTGCTGATAGAATTGTAGTGTTAGTTTTTGTCAAGGGAGTTTGTGAAATGCATTGCCTCATTGTTTGTTGCCAGTATAACCCCTATGACCTTTGAAACATAGTATTATTATCTCCTTTACTGTAACCATAAACAGGCTATTTTACTAAAGTGATGATACAATTTGATTCCTGTAATTGATTCCATATTAAAATGCACCAACTTTAGACCATGAATGTATCCTCACACACAGACAATCTTCATATGCTGCATGTTCAGTACTTTTTCACAAAATACCAGCCAAATTTTATCAGTGTAGCTCGGTGTAGGAAAAGTTCTGGAACTAGATATAAAAAAATTGACAGGAACAATTATCGCACAAATGATACTTCCCTTTTACCACTTACGTTTGCATAGCACAACACATTCCTTCAAGTTTTCATTGAATATATGATTTGAATATGTGCTTAAGTGATAACTTCAAGAACTTTCAGCCAATTCATTCATTTATTTATGAAAAAAAAGGTTATTTGTGACATAATCTGTACCACACAGGACTTCAGACTAATATGATAGCACTGGCAACACCACGACCATCTCCTTGCTGGTGACCCATACTAACGAGAAAAACCTTATTTAATAGATATCTTCAATACATAATGAAAGTAGATGTCTACAAAACTGAAAGAGTAGTAACATTCTCCTTGAATTTTGAATGTATTTGTGTTCATTTCAAAATTCATAGTTTATTTTTAGCAGCATTATAACTCATATAAGGAGAGTTGCTGAGTTCCTTTGAGAGAAAATCAAAGAAAGACCCCCCGGGCTGGGGCCATCTTCAGGAATACCAAGTTTTGTCGAGTCTTATTGTCATGAATGTTCTAATAGTTCAGATGTTTGGCCCAATTGGACTCAGGTAAGGTTGTTGTGGTGTTGGCAGTTTGACCATAGGTTGGTGGTTGTGGTGTTGCCAGTTTGACCATAGGGTGGTAGTTTTGTTGTTGCTGTAGGGTTTGCAGGTTTTTCTAGAGCAGTATGTGGTGTTTATTTCATTATGTTATATTTTAGCATTTTTTTAGCAGCTGTTGTATTTATCACCTCACAAAAAAGCAATATTTTATCATATCTTGAACAAAAAAATTATTGAACAAATTTATTACTATTTGAATGAGCACCATTTGTGTTCTTATTCAGCAATAGCATTCATTTTAGAGAGCCCTCATAAATATTTATAATTTTTAGAAGAGGATAGGCACATTATGTTTTTTTTTTTTAAATTTCAATTGAGGTCGCAGGGAAATCAGAAAAAGTTCATATTTTTTCAATACAATTCTTGATAGTGAATGTGAATATGGGAACTCAGTTTGATCCAATTGCCCTGGGTAGAACTTGAACATATGTTTTGAGGAATTCATGGAACCCAAACTATCTGCTGCCAAAACAGTTACCCCATCACTGCCACACAAATGGTTTGACATTATATTATAAATATACAGAAACATGAGAGACATCATTCTAGTTCTAGGTAGGAAGCGCTGTCGGGCTCCTGTCAAAACAGCTTCAAACAAATTGGTTCGTGCTCGGTGTGCAAGTGCAATTTGTTTTTTTGGTGATAATGCATCCGTTTACTGTTTCTCTCTACAATTTATAATGCAGTGAAGTGAATATCTAATTTAAAATTCTGAGGATAGACGATCCCTCCATGTCGTATCTGGGAAAACGGGTAATTGCATGAATTTAGTTACAGGACCAAATTAAACTCAGGCGTAGGTGACATTCCATGCTCAGTTATGATGAACCTTACCATGCTACTCCATAACTTGAATTGAAAGTAATTTGGCATATGTTAAAAATTCTGCCCTTGTTTCTTCCCTCCAGGTTTTGTGACTCATAGTTGTATATCTTACAAACTGGAGGTATTAATATTAGCAAAAACGTCCCTGGGAGCACTCTTTGAATCCCCCCGATCCCCCAATTTCCCCGCCCCCCCCCCTCCTTCAAATTGAGTATTGGAGAGACCTACTATTATGTGATGTTTCTGTGATGTTGATGGAATGTGCAAGGGATGTTAAATTGCACAGTATCGTGTAATTTACTTCTCAAAAATCATCATACAAATTTTGCTCTTTGTACTTACTACTATGTAGCTGCAACGTTAATTGATTCAAAGAAAATATCGAAATGCTCCTTTGCCTATGGAGGGTTAATCAGTTAGCAGGCAATTCCTGTCATCGACTGGGCAATGAATGTATATAAGGCAGAAACAAGTTAAGTTCGGAACTCATAGCTATATGGGTATGAAATTTGCCCTTTTCATCTGTGTGCGTTTCGAATGCAATTTAAAAAATGTAAATTTACACCTTCACAGACAAACTGAGCCTTATTGTTATGCAGATGTCATAGCTTGGGGGTCTCACTAGATTTTATTTCATTGGAATGAACCGCAACTAAGTTGAATTGATTATTATCGTAGATCCGAAAAAAAGAAATTAAAAAAAAATTTTCCCCCCCAAAAAAACTTTGATGTTATTGCTCATGTGCATATTTTAATTGTTCATTCAGTTTTGGGTATTTTGATAGATGTATTTGCCCAATCTAGATGTAATCCTATCCTTTCCTATGATTCATGTTTGATATTCCCATATTTAGTGGTTGCTTTCTACACCAAATCTTGTTCTTTGTGCTTCCATCTATTTGTTATCTTCATCATATTTGCCTTTTGTGGGACCCAGCAAACATCAAAGGGATTGATTACAAACTTTTATACTGAACTTAATTTAAAAGCATTCTTATCTTTTTGTACTTTTGCAATATCTCATGCTGTTCAGTCTTGATTGACACATATGTTACTCTTTTGCTTAGCTCTTTGTGATTCACAAGCTTGGTCAGGCTTTAAATATGAGACTTTTGGCATTTTCAGACAAAATCTGCCTGATCTTGCAGTCAAACATGTCAAAAGATGAAATGAGACAAAATGTTGCTTGGGGAATACTTGGTCTTCTCAACCGTGAATGAAGGGAGTAGGATTTAAACAATTGTCAATCTGTGAAGCTTAGAGAGTTAGTTGTCAACTGACATAGAAATTGGCACATACTCTTCCTGACCAGTGAGACAATTGATAAATTGAGCTATGCTGTTCCCATGGGCCGACGTCCTCTCCTCATCTCCTTACTATGGTCCACCGTGCTATTGGTTACCTGTGAGGACCTTCTGCACAAGCGATGTATTAGCTTCTTCTATTCCCTGTTGTTGGAGTGGCATACTTGTTCCTGATATCAGGGGTAATAGCTGTATTCACTGTAATCATCTCAGTGATGGGTGCCATATACTTATGGGATAATGATATGTTAATGTTTGCAAGACGTTGGATGAAGTATCCCTAAATATGTTCGAACCATGGACAGGTGAAGACATACTCATGAGTCCAACAAATGTGGATTTATGCTTGGCCTATAAGGGTTAAATAGGTCCTGGATTTTGACACAGAGAAAGGATTAGCCTACAATTTTTGATTAGAAAATGCGATATCACCGCCCACCGAAAAGCCTGGTATTGCCTTAATTTGCATGTTTTAATGACAATGTGTCTGTTGGCAGAATTCGGATTCTAACAGAGTGAACGCCTCCCTTGCACATGGTATTTGGTGAATGTTATCTGGGGAATGTTCCATGTCAGGACTCTAAATGCGAAATGATGTCATACAGTTATCAACGATGGGAATGTAGTAATCAGTAATAATTGACACTAATTTGCTGAATTAAAACTGCAATCAGAATACAAAGCAGAGGAGGCCTAAAAAGAATTATTTCACACATGTCAACAGTGATATTCTTTGAACATTTTAGGACTGCTTGTAGCATTAATCATACTATTCATTCCCTCATTTATATATTTTTTGATCTAATTAAGTGTACAAGCATGTACATACTGAAGTAGTTTTAAGAAAAATAAAGGAAGTTATCTCATACGGTTATTGTGGTTTTAACTTCTATGTTATTTTTTTTTTTAATTTATATTCTGTTGACATCTTGGATACCTTTGTTGATTATAGTTAGTATTCAACAAAAAGCCCAGACATTGACAGGTATTCTCTCAGCATGCAGTAATAACAGCTAACTTCAGTTAGTACGTGTTTGTAAAATTAGATTCCTTCATGAGAAATTACTTTTCAGTTGTCCAGAACAGGCATCGATTATTGTGGTCATCAAATAGATGGGTTGTCTACATTCGAAACATTCCATTAAAAAAAGGTGTAGGAAAAAAAGGACAGAAAGAGAGAAAAAAAATTTTAATCCGGTGATTGATTTAAATAATACCCGAAAAAAAAAGGTTCCTGGGGAGACAAAAGTAATATGAATGTACTTGAGTGATTCATAACAAGGCATGTGTATAGAGGGAGTTGGAGAAGCTGGGACTAGGTGGGCGTGGACTATGGTGGGTGCTGAAAATTAATGCAGTATTGTGTGCTCCCAAGCTGTAACAGTTTTCCGTCTATCTTTCAAAGATTGGTGACATTTCCTTGTTCCCCTCCTCTCTCTCCCAAATGGACAGGTCCTGTATGCCGATGGCATGCTAAATAATATCAACAACGAGAAACACATATATACTGCATCGCCAAACAGTCTGTGTGATGACTGAGTTGATTCTGACTGTGTGACAAACTGTCAAACTTTGGTTCAAATACTTCGGACTTTCTGATTTTCTGTTGTTGATGATGGATTTGGAAAATTACAATATCATTCTGGTGGAACGAGTTGTCTGATTCTGGCTCCAGGATTGGTAAGACAAAGCCCTGGAACATAAGATGTTTATTGCTGCCTTAGGTTTAGTATAAGGGGAATAGATACATCACTGAACTTGTTGAGTGATACAGTAATCGTCGACCTAATGGAACCAGCTATTAACTGTGTTCAGTCCGCAAAGGCCATCTAAAGACCATGGTGACAGTGATCTCACAGCGTCTATCAGTGCTTGACGAAGTGCGTCTCCCCCCTCCCCCTGAGGTTAACAATTAATTCTGTACCGTTACTGTCTATTATAACAGTAAAGTCACTAGAAAGCTAATTAACCCAATTAGCCAACGATCCCTTCCTCTATCCTAAACCGACCCGGCAGAGTTCTTTCATTTACCCATATGCACTAGTTGTGATGCCAGACGCACTGACTGCCTAGTCCTAGGATTCTCGCTGATATTCTCGCCCTGAAGAATGTTTTACTATATGCCGTTTTGGTCTCCCTGAGAGCGTTTATAGATTGATCACTCCCCTAGAATAGCCTGTTGTATTACTATCAGTTGTCACTTCTAGTCGCTCTGCGTGCAACGTTTTCCCTTTCCTTGAGTCCTGTCAGGCAGGGCAGTGCCAGATAATTAGAGAGCTTCGACCGATGATTCATGCTTGTATGCCCTGAATCTATAGCTTTGTATTGATATTCGATTGGTGTACATTATGTTGAACACTGTACACAGTGATACTCCATTCTTTCATGTTAGAATAAATTACAAGTGGGGAAGGCAGAATTGAATAAACTGTAAAAATTTCTTCCATCTGAAAATATAACTACTGAAATCCAACTGACTTGGGATGATTGATTTTGGAGATAATGACCGTTTCAAAAAGTTAATAGGGTCTGCGAAAGGGGCATCTTCAAAGGTGAGGGGGTGGGGGGAGGGAGGTAGCCAGTGATTTGGGGAGATGTTTGTACCAGCCTTCGTTTTAGTCTCATGACAGTCAATAAACATTGCAGGATTTCTGTATAGAGCCCTGCTCCCCCACCCATGTTAAGGATGCCCCCACTTGTAAAGCATTTGATATGTGTTGGACTGTCCGTACTGATGCCCCCTCATTTCTAAGGAGTATGATGTGTGCTGGAAGATCCAGCCCAATCCAATTGGACTAACTTCCCAAAGCCACTAGATAGGGTACATGTCATGACATTCACTAGAGACCAAAGATGGTTTCCTGAGGTTGATCAATCTACCACAGCACCGGCGTTGTAGAGGAGGATGTTTGAGAGAAAGACCTACCATCAAGAGTGTCAGCGCTATGATGAAGATGATCCAACGACTGTACAGAGAAAACTGTGCTACATATTGTTGCCTATATTAACATATCATGTTACTATGGAAACATTCCTGGATACTCCTTATTAATTTTACTAATTTTTCTCTCTTCTCCTCATCCATAATATATTAACATCCCATATTTTCACCTTACCCTCATTTCACCCGCTGTACACTGTGCATCGTGTCATTATGTGTATTTGAACCATTATTTGCAAACTTTGACAGTGAAGGTGAACAAACATATTTCAACTTTTTAGAAAAATATGGATGTTGTTTCTTGCTCTCTCTTTTGTCCTTCCCAACCTTTTTTCTGACCATTTTCAACAATTTGTCAACCCTTCTTCTGTTATTCTATTGAATTGGTAGCACCCTCATTGTATTATCATCATTGTTTTCACATGAATGTTTCTGCAATTTAACATTTTAAGTTGTGAGTCAAACTTTATTATGTTATGGCTATATGTGCTATGCCCTAGAGCGAAGGAGTATTTTCTTATGTTCCTTTTCATTTCAAAGTGCTAGGTAATCCATATATATCGATACAATATTGTTAGCATGGAGCTCAAGAATATTGATTTACCTGAATGGATGAAATGGTAGTATGAAGAACATTCAGTGTAACTGTAACAATGGAGTTGTCCATAGGCTCGCACCCCTCTGAATATTATAGTTGTTGTTGTATAAATTTAGTTCCCTACAGAGATTTTACTTAGCAGCCATGTTTACAGTTTATGCATTGATCCCAAAACCCAAATCAAAGACATTTTTACAAGTTGTAATACACATGAGCTCTATGGAGTGGGGAGGGTGGGGGGGGGGGGTCATAGGTGGGTTTCAACCCTAAACATTCCCCGAGTGGGTCTATGGAACAACATAAAAACATGTGAAAATATGCTCCGATGAGATGAGATGCAGCTGAGAAAGGCATTTTCCAATGATTGGAGTGTCCTAATTTCTTCATTAATTGTTCATGTGCTTCCTGTGCCAGCTGTTGGATGCACTTCACTCAGATGGTCACACCTTATTTACCCCCCCCCCCCCCCCCCCCCCCCTCCAAGAAAGAAGGACAAATTTTGACTCTGAAGCCATGCCTGGTGGACATTAAATGCCCTTTGACTTTTTAGGGAAAATTTCTATATCATTCACACATACACATATGACATCGTCTGTCCTCCATAACAATTGTTCTTCGAATGTATGCCCATCGTTGTTCCAGGCAGGTATGACAACAATTACGAACATCTGTATGTTGTTACATGAACATTACGGCAAACCACTGTGAATCATTCGAAACACCATGTTTTTATTATGCTTTTTTCACTCACAAACTACTAAAACTAAGTATTATTAATGTTTCGTATGAGATGTTTCTTTCCTAATTTTGAAGAATGTCTAGTGTATTACAGGCTCTTAGTATTCTCAGCATTAATTGCCTGGATGGCCAGCTAGGCTATTTTCTGTTCTCTCATTAGTTCGTGCCAGTTGGGGCTTTGCCTTTAAAACCATCTGTGATTGTGTTTGAAATTGAATTATTTTGTAGGTTTCTACCACTCAATCCCCCTTATTAACACCTAGATTGTTCCTAATCTCTCTCTCTCTTTAACATCTAGATGTAGATTATGCTGTTTTTTCCTGTATTTCTTATCCAAGGGAATTTAATCCTAGTCAAATGTGCCTCTGCTATCCCACCCAATATATTATGAAATTATAACCCAAAGAAAAAACATACTGACGAATCAAAACAGTGGCACTGGACTGAAACATTATTAAAATAATCAATCATTAATTATTTCCTCCTCCCCAATGGTGCTTGCTCCCAGCAGATCCTCTCAATTACCTCTCAGTTAGTGCTCCCATACATACTATTGGCATACCAATACATAGACTTGTTATTGAGGAAAGGGGGGGGGGTTGAACTTAAGAGAAGGGCACTCTTATATATATGGCCTTACATCTCTGATTGGCAATTCAGGATTGGTGAAAAATTTGTGCCAAAAAAACAGCTTTCAAACCTCCAATGAAACAGTGAAAGGTAGATACGAAATTGTCAATGAAGTGAAAATCAATCAGTGTTCAATATCCTCCTTGGCTGGAGGTCAAAGGTGTAGTTGACATTTTCTTCATTCAACATGCCCTGTATATTATTACCACTCATATCAATATCTGCCCAGGCTGGGGGTTAAAGGTGTAGTTGACATTTTCTTCATTCAACATGCCCTGTATATTATTACCACTCATATCAATATCTGCCCAGGCTGGGGGTCAGAGGTGTAGTTGACATTTTCTTCATTCAACATGCCCTGTATATTATTACCACACATACTTTCATATACCTCTTTCCTCCAATGTACATTTACAAATTGATAGATCCATTCCCAGTATAACCACCTCCCATATGGGTAAAGACCAGACATAAGACTGTAATGTACCTCCTTACCAGGGCCCTTCAAAGTCCCTTCAATTGCTCACCTATACCTCCCCACCTTCATATACATATACATATCTGCATCCATAAATTATCAAAATTATAAAAAGGAGCAAATTATAAGGAGTATCCACTTTCTGCATGGTTGGCTGCTGCATAATGTTTCCATAGTAACAGTTATGTCTAAATGAACCAACAATGTTTAGTATTAGTTGATCAGGCTTGGGGTAAGTTTCCTTCATAATTTGCTCCTTTTAAAAATAGTTTAATGTGTTTCTAGGACAAAAAAACAAAGAAGACCCAATTAGCCAGGTCAATTAAATGTGCCATAGATTATGTTACGAAGATGTATTATATAGAATGGAAAAAAATAGTGTGGTAACTAACCTAGTTCTAGTTTCCAAGAAAATCATTTCAGAATTTCCTTTGTTCTCTTGTTCTAGATAGCTTTGTGTACAATTTGATTGGGGAACATCTTATGTTTAGAGATTTTTATATATTTTATTCTGGCAACGAACATGAAATACTTCTGGGCTCCAGAAAAAGCTGATTATTATATTATATTATACCTTATTTCACTAATAATGAAGTAATAATAGTGATAATAGTACTAATGAAAATGTAAACTCCAGCGTAGATATGTCTGTGTGTTACAATAAGATGTAGTAGACGGAAGTAAGGCATGTTATTATAGTTGAAGTATAATATGTCCATTTTAGAAAACAGACTTTGTGTAGCTAGTAGCTACTAATGTGAAGTACATTTATAATATTTATGGTTTCACAGATTGAAAAATAGTTCTGTAATTAGCCAAAGATTTCTCTAATTGACAAAAGTAACAGATTGCAAACTATGTGGTGTAGTTATAGATCTATTTGAACCTGAACCAATTCTATGTATCCATTCTGTGTAGTAATCACCAATTGTTTCATTTCATTTGAAGCTTTATCAGAAGCTGAGCAGCAACTGGCTGTATGGGTCCTGAGAAAGTGGAAGAACTATCGGTTTACATCAATCCGGGTAACAAAAAAACAAACATTTTTGTTGTTGACATCTCTCACCATTTTGGCTGCTGTCCTTGTAGCTATCATGTCATTGTCTTCATTAGTGTCAATGTTTCCTTTAATTCATTTAGTCAACATCATCACAGAATTGTGGAGGCAAAAGCTTCCTAAATTCAGCATCATGGGTTTGATATCATATGCTTTTGCCACCTGGTCATCATTATAATAACCTTGATCATCAGCGTGGTAATTGTCATCATCATTGAAACCAGCATCGTCATTTGTTGTTTTTGTAAGTGATGTCCAGTTCACTGGTAGGCTAATGCTCCACCTCAGATGCCACCTGAAGCCTGTAGCTGATGTCCAGGTCACTATCAGGCTGAAGCCTGTAGCTGATGTCCAGGTCACTATCAGGCTGAAGCCTGTAGCTGATGTCCAGGTCACTATCAGGATGAAGCCTGTAGCTGATGTCCAGGTCACTATCAGGATGAAGCCTGTAGCTGATGTCCAGGTCACTATCAGGCTGAAGCCTGTAGCTGATGTCCAGGTCACTATCAGGCTGAAGCCTGTAGCTGATGTCCAGGTCACTATCAGGCTGAAGCCTGTAGCTGATGTCCAGGTCACTATCAGGCTGAAGCCTGTAGCTGATGTCCAGGTCACTATCAGGCTGAAGCCTTCTCCAAGCTGACACCAATTTCTTTTCAATTGCTGTTGTCTTACATTGTCAACGAGTAACCACCGAAATTATATCATCATCCCTAGTATTGGTATTATCATCACTATCAACTCTGTCAGGCATGTCCAGTTACTGTTAAATGAAGAGTTCTCTAAGCTGGCAGCTAGTTCCCTGCTATTTACCTGCTATTTGCTAGCTATTTGCTTTCACTATTCATCTCAATCAGGATTGCTTCCATTTTCCATAACACTGTTCATTGTTACTATAATTCCCCCTTTTGTCACAATTTTATTTATTGGTATTGTTGTGATTCATATTCATGAGTTGACCCATTGCTGTATATGCCACTATGACTGTTCTTGCAGTGTTTCATATTCAATAAATATAAAATTTTTCACCTTCATGCTTTTGGGAAGAATTCTTCATGTTTCACAATCAGGTTGGACAAAAACTCATCTGGATTCTAGATTTGTAGTCGGTTCGATAAAAAGTCTACCAGAATCTTGACCATCTCACCTCTGTCAGAATCAGAAACAAATCCTCTTGGTCACTGTACTCTCAACTATACATTTTTTGACAACTGTTTATTGTTTACTTCCCATCAAATCAGTGGTGATTGCCAGTCCGTTGTGTATTTTAAAACTTGTATACTACTCCCCATATTGTCATATGTTCAGACTAAAGGAAAGACTCCTATTGTTTTATAACTGAAGGAAGGCCATAAATACACAGCTAGTGGCATAGTTATTATTGTGGCATTGTACTGCAGACCCAACATGAATGGCGAGAATGATGAGAATCCTAGACAACTGTTTATGATGCTTTTGATGCCTGTGTCAGCTTCCCAACACCCCCTCACTAGAACATTACTTCCTTACTGGGGCTCTTAAGTACTGTGTCCTTCCTCTCCTTTGTTTTATCAGTATGACCATTTGGGGTAATCTAAGTTCCTGAAGGAGGCTAATGCTATCAGCGTGGAACTGAAAAAAAAGGTATCGAATTTTAATGCCTATATTTGTGTTTGTTACATCTGACACACGTTCTGATGCATACGACACAGTCTGACGGGCATGCACACTCAGTCTGACTGCATACACACTACAGCTGACGCCATACCCACAATAGTCCTGATGCATACACACAAGTCTAAGCTACACACCCAGTCTAATGCATCACACACAGTCCTGACGCATACACACACAGTCTGATGCATACACACATAGTCTGACGCATACACCAAGGGGAGAAAGTCTAATGCATACAACAGTTACGCATACACCACATCTGATGCTACCGTCATAGGTCCCTGACCCTTACACCCACAGTCTGGCGTCATACAACACATAGTCTGACTCATACACACACAGTCTGATGAATACACACACAGTCTGACATACACCATGCTGTCTGACGCATACACACGCAGTCTGACGCTTACACACACAGTCTGATGCATACCACACAGTCTACTCTTACAACACCGTCCTGATGTATACACACATAGTCTGACGCATACACACACAGTCTGATGCCTACACACACTGCTGATGCATACCACACGTCTGATGGATAGCAAGTCCGGAAGAATAGTAGAGCGTATCAGTGTCGCTTTGCTGCAACAGGTCCCAGTTGAATTCCAGCCGACAACACCGGTGGTTTTTCAGAGTGGCTGTACTTGCAGTTCGACGGGGCGTGTTTCCTTGTCTTAGTTCCTGTTCGCGGCTGTTGAGCGGTGGGCTTGGTGATTTCGGGCGGTTGTTTCGGGGGCACTTGCATAGGTCTCGTCGGTCGTCGTGTGAGTCAGTCCGTTCGAACATCTTTGGCTCCTGCAGGTTCTGAGAAAGTGGTCAGGTCCTGGAGTCACTGAATCGTCCGTCGATGTGGATGTAAAATTGGGAGTCGCGCTGGGTGCAGGGGATTGGTGTCATCTCCTGCCTCGATGTCATTTGCACTAGTCGAGACGAGAAGGCGAGTTGTCGCCGCTGCTCATCCTCGCTCTAAAATTCGGTTATGGTTCCATGATGAGTCAACTTGGCTCGAACCTCCGTATCAATCAAATCAAATCAGTCATAGTCCCCCCGCTGGACCCTTTCCACACAGTCTGATGCATACCCACAACTGTCTTATGCATACACCCATAGTCCTGACGCCTACCACACCCAGTCGACACATACACACACAGTGACCATCATGCACGTCGATGTTTACACCCACACAGTCTGCTGCATGGACACAAACAGTATGATGACGTACACACAGTCTGCTTGCATACACCAACACAGTCTGACGATACACACACAGTATGATGCTACAGCGCACAGTCTGATGCATGCACACACAGCCATACACACATACACACCCAGTCTGACGCAGACATCCACGCATGAGGTCATACACAACAACGCATGAACATCAGCTGAACGTTCACTCGCCCTGACAAAATGACATAACCTATCAGCACAGAACTCCTATACTCATTATCATTAGGATTATGAGATAAGTAATGGAATGAAATTGGTTTGTTACTACAGAGCAGTGACATTTGAAAATAAACTCTACGTTAACGCTATGAGGAAGATGCCGTCTGTACCTCTGGATTGCGAGCCCAACTTATGAAGCTACATGCCCACTTCCAACTGTGACTAAACTCATTGTTTTGGACAAAATGATCTAATTGTTTCGTGGAGTCTGAGTTTATTCAGTGCAGGAATCCTATGTCTGAAGATGTTGATTGTTGATTTTCTCATGTAATTTTCATGCCTTTGTTATGTTTTTTTTATTTCTTCCGACATGAATCTGAAAGTATTCCATTTCTGATGATGTTGGATAGCATGTACATTTTGTTTAGTTTTGTGCATTTAATGAAGGCAAGAAGTATATAACTTATGAGCATTATGGCGAACCACTTGCGACAGTTATCCCTGAAATATGGTAATTACAGGGTCTATGTAGTTCTGGCTGGTCGAAATATTTTATGCATTACTTTGCCATGTTGGAAGGTTTGTCATCGAAGTCAAGGCAGTGCTGAATGATCATTCATAACAGGTTCGAGTTCCCGTTTGTGTTGTTGAGCGACACCTTTGTATTCACCTGTGACCTCTGACCTGAGGCCGAACAATACAGCATGCTGAGCTGGCAGCACCCATTCCCAAGGACTGGGTAGCTGTAGAGGTCCAAGACAAGAAAAATGGGGCCACACACTACTGGACCCGAGATAACTGAGGTATGAGAACGAGTGATAATATGGTACCACACACTACTGGACCATAGTAAACTGAGATATGAGAAATCGTGCTAATATTGTGCCACACACTACTGGAACATAGATAAACTAAGGTATGAGAACCAGTGATTTAAACTGGTACCACACACTATGGACCATAGATAAACTAAGATAGGAGGAATAGTGATAAATGGTACCAAACATACTGAGACCATAGCTAAACTGATATGAGAACTCGTGATAATAGGTACCACACAATACTGACCATCCTTCAGATAAACTAAGATATGAGAACTAGGATAATATGTGCACACACTATTGGACCATAGATAAACTGAGGTATGAGAACTAATGATAATATGGTAACACACACTACTGGACCATAGATAAACTAAGAAATGAGAACTAGTGATAAAATGGTACCACACACTACTGGACAATAGATAAAAGAGGTATGAGATCCAGTTTTTTAAATTTAATATGGTGCCACAACTACTGACCATAAGGATAAACTGAGGTATGAGAATAATGATTAAGATGGTACCACACACTCACCTGGACCATAGAAACTAAGATATGGAACTAGTGTAATATGGTGCCACACACTACGGGACATAGATGAAACTGAGGTCAGGAGAACCAGTAAAATATGTGGTGCCACACACTACTGGACCATAGATAAAATAAGATATGAGAACTAATGATATTATGGTACCCACCACTCGTACTGGACCATAGATCAACTACGGTATGAGACTAGTGATATTATGGCTACCACACACTTACTGGACCATAGAGATAAATGAAGATATGAGAATAGTGATAATATGGTGCCACACACTACTGGACCATAGAAAACCGAGGTAAGAAATAATGATAATATGGTACCACACACTACTGGACCATAGATAACTGAGATATAGAACTAGTATAATATGGTGCCACACAGTACTGCGACCATAGATAAACCGAGAGTATGGAAACTAATGTAATATGGTACCAAACACTACTGGCCTAGTAAAACTAAGATATGAGAAATAGTGATAATATGTGGCCAACACTAGGACATAGATAAACTAAGTTAGAGAAATATGATCATATGGTCCACACATACTGGACCATAGGATAAACTAAGATATGAGAACTAGTGATAATATGGGGCCACACACTACGGGACATAGAGTAACTGGATATGAGAAACCTAGTGAAATTGGTGCCCTCACTACTGGACCATAGATAAACTGAGGTATGAGAACTAGGGAATATGGTGCCACACACTACTGGACCATAATAAACTGAGGTTGAGAACTAGTGATAATTATGGTACCACACAAACTAGACCATAGCTAAACTAAGATATGGAACGAGTGATAATATGGTACCACACACTACTGGACCATAGCTAAATAAGGTATGAGAACTAGTGAGAATTTGGTGCCATACACTACTGGACCATAGATAACTAAGATAGAGAACTAGTGATAATTATGGTACCACCCACACTACCGGACCATAGATAAACTAAGGTATGAGAACCAGTGATAATATGGTCCACACACTACTGACCAGAGATAAAATAAGGGTTATGAGAAATAGTGATAATATGGTACCAAACACTACTCGGACATGATAAACTAAGGTATGAGAATAGTGATAATATGGTAAACACACTACGGACCATAGATAAACTAGATATGCGAATAGTAATGATATGGTACACACATAAGGGACCATAGATAAACTAAGATATGAGAACTAGTGATAATATGGTGCCAACACTACGGACCATAGATATTAAAATAAGGTAGAGAACTACGTGATAATTGGTGAACACCACTACGGACTATAGATAAACTAAGGTATGAGAACTAGTGATAATATGGTACAACACACTACTGGACCATAGAAAAATAAGATATGAGAACTAGTAATAAATGATAATATGGTGCCAAACATACTGTTGGCCAGTAATGATATGGACACACATTACTGGACCATAGGTTTACAACTAAGAATGCGAAATAGTGATAATCTGGTGCCACACACTACTGCGACCATAGATAAATCTAAGATATGAGAACTATGATAATTATGGTACCACACACTACTGGACCATAGATAAACTAAGATAGAGAACTGTGATAATAGGTGCCACACCAACTACTGGACATAGATAAACTAAGATATGAGAAACTAATGATAATATGGTAACACCACTACCGGCCATAGTAAAACGAGAGGTATGGAAACTAGTAATGAATGGTACCACACACTATTGGACCATAGATAAACTAAGATATGAGAACTGAGTGATAATATGGTGCACCACTAATGGACCTAGATGAACTGAGGTATGAGAACATAGGATAAGATGGTACAACACAATACGGGACCATAGATAAACTGAGGTATGAGAACTAGGGCAATGGTGCACACACTACGGACCATAGATAAACGAGGTATGAGAACTAGTGAATAATCTGGTGCCACACTACTACCGGACCATAGATAAACTGAGGTATGAGAACTAGTGTAATATCGTACCACACACTACTGGAACATAGATAAACTAAGGTATGAGAACTAGTGATAATATGGTTACCACACACTATGAACCCTAGATTAAACTAAGATATGAGAGCTAGTAATGAATGGTACCAGACACTACTGGACCATAGGATATAAGATATGAGAACTAGTGATAATCTGGTGCTACTCACTACTGGACCATAGATAACTCAGATATTGATAATTAATGATAATATGGTACAACACACTACCGGGAACATAGATAAACTGAGGTATGAGAACTAGTAATGATAGGGACCACACACTACTTGACCATAGATTTAAACTAAGATATGAGAAGCTAGTGATAATATGGTAACACACACTACTGGACCATAGATAAACTAAGATATGAGAACTAATGATAATATGGTACCACACACTAACGGAACCCATAGATAAATAGGTATGAGAATAGTAATGATATGGTACCACACACTACTGGACCATCGAGGAAACTAAGATATGAGAAATAGTAATAATATGGTACCACACACACTCAGACCATAGAATAAAATGAGGCATGAGACTAGTGATAAAATGGTACCACACACTATTGGACCATAGATAAACTGAGGTATGAGAACTAGGTTATATGGTGCCACACCACGATGGACAGATAGAAAACTGGGTAGAGAACTAGTGTAATATAGGTACACACCCACTACTGGACCATAGATAAAATAAGGTATGGAGAAATAGTGATAATATGGTACCACACACTACTGGACATAGATAAAAGGAGGTAGGAGAACTAGTGATATATGGTGTTACCAACATTACGGGACCATAGAGTAAACGAGGTAGGGGGAACTAATGATTAATATGGTGCCAAACACTACTGGACCATTGATAAACTAGATATGAGAACTAGTATTTTATCGTGCCACACACTACTGGACCATAGATAAACTAAGGTAGGAGAACTAGGGTAATATGGTACCAAAACAACTGGACCATAGATAAACTAAGGTATGAGAACCAGTGATAATATGGTGCCACACACTACGGACCATAGAGGAACTGAGGTATGAGAACAGTGATTACTGGTACCAAACACTACTGGACCATAGATGAAGGAGGTATGAGAAATAGTGATAATATGGTACCACACATTACTGGACCATAGATAAACGGAGGTATGAGAACTAGTAATAATATGGTACCACACAACTGGACTATAGATAAACTAAGATATGAGAACTAGTGATAATATGGTGCCACACCTACTAGACTATAGATAAACTAAGGTATGAGAACTAGTAATAATATGGTACCACACACTCACTGGACCATAGATAAACTAAGATATGAGAAACCCTAGTTTTGGGTGTTTGGGGGGCTATTATGGTGCCACACACTATTGGACCATAGATAAACTAAGGTATGAGAACCAGTGATAATATGATATAATATGAACATGTGATAAGTGTTTGACAAGAAGGGACCTGACTGAACAAGGTGGCAAGACTGGTAGGACTGGAGACGGAAGCATCTCCTTATTGGACAAACACCAGGCGGACTCCTGTAGGAGCTGGCTATGGCTGTTACCATTTGAATGATTCAGCTTTTTAAGGATTGATGACGGTAAAGGTTAGTTACCCCGGACCAGCCCACTGGCCCACAGAGTTCTCTGTATAATGCCTCAGTAGATGGATATTAATTGGTCCAAGGTATTTATAATGGCTTACCTCTGTCTCTCTGCTGATTTATGTGGTTTGAGCTACGGCATTATTGGCCTCTGGAATATCATTATAAGCAATATTTTCCAGGGATAGGACCAATGTTACCAGCACTGTTCAGGCACATCAACTTCAAATATGTTGCAAGTTCCGTAAATTTCAAGCAAGTCACTGTGCAAAACTCAATGGGAGCAAGTCATTCCGTCTTGAAGTACAAGTTGACTTCCCCATTCTATGTGATTTCTACAGACCATCTCTTCAGGGAAGCGATTGAGGTGATGCTGTGAGATGTACGACACTCAAGCCGCCGATACCACAACCCCCGTCCTGACCGGGGGCGAACTTTGATAACAGCCTCACCTGTCGTGACCCCTTCTATGAGATTCCCATGGTTCAGATTGGTGGAAGGTCAGTGCGTGCCAGCGTTTCATTTTTACATCAAGGGAAAAACATTTTGTGGTGAACGCATTAATACTACTACACTTGCTGAAACATTGAACAGATAATATATACAACAACCAGCGCGGCAGTGAAGAGAAAAAGTTGAGTAAGCAGTGCCTGAATGAAAGATCCAAAAGTAGTATCTCATCCTAATATCGGAAAGGAAACTTTGTGGAGAATGAAAAACTATTCTAACAAGTCCAAATACCACTCATAGAAGTTTCTTTGTGGATTCTGAGCAAAGTTGAGTCAATCATGCAGAGGAAAACAGTCCCATCATGCAAAAGATGTTAAGTAAACAGTTGGGACAGCATAAAAAAAACCTTATGTATTTTACTTGTGGTAAATAGTCAACTTTCCAGCAGACTGTAGTGTCTTCCTCTTACAAAAGCACCAGGAACACCCACACCCACCCCACTACAGCATTCCTTCTTATAATTTTGAAGTGCATTTATCAATGAAAATAAAAAATATTTGAAACGTTATGAAAAGTTGAATCAATAAACTAGGCATGGGGATTTGTCTTTTTTATTCTTTGTGCAATACAAACTTCTAGGCCTCTAAAACATGATTAGACAATTTGCATGAACTGGAGAGGATAGTGATCTAATGTTGAAGTTATGTTAAAAGGACAATTGCCGGGCAATTATGAAAGCAGCTGCTATAAGAGCGAAGGGGAAATGTGTCGCTACTACGCAACAAAAAACACCAACGAAAAGTAATTTAAAAAATCTCAGGAAAATGCTTCTAATCTTTAAACTTTGTCTAGTCGCCAATACATCTCCAGATCATCTGTTTTATTGAAACCTGATTTTTTAACACCTTTTTCCTCTGGCCAGGGTTTGTGTTTATCTCTCCCAACCTGCTCTTGGTCCATCCCCCTGGTTAAAGTTTGTGGATATCGTTAATGATCAAGGGGGTGACGGGAAAGGGGTATTGAGGGTAGCGTACAGAATGTTAACGAGGGAAGAGAGACCCACGACTACGGGTCGTGGTTGTACGCCAGTCTGGGACCGACAAGACACGTTTCAACGCGAGGAATACTTCGACAAGGACGTTTAACGGAGGCTCACCAACAGCTCTCTCCGAGTCGAGCAATCTCTCTGCTGAAACCTGCGCAGCGTGAGGGCATAGGGACAACTCGGAATGCGGGATTACTCTACCTGAGATATTAGTATCCTATGTAGAAAATTGAATGACTGGTATGGACTTTTTGTGCATTTTGATTGCAGGGATTTATAGTATGTTACTAATATATTTGGACTCCATATGTTAAAGGCCAATGGTCTGTACTGATTTTGTTGCTTAAATAGCACAGGTGGAAGAAGGACATTACCAGAACCCCATACCCCAAATTTGGAGGGTTCTAGGCATTTTACTTTTTAGAAATTGAGGAACCTACGCCAAACAACAAGGGTAAACAAGAATATAGCCCACCCATGGACTCTACACAGTAAGCGCTCTTTGCATTCTTGCGTCTGTGAACAGAAATAGACGAAAAAACAGGTATACTAAAGTGAATGAGAAATTTTTATTCTTCAATTATTCTTGATGATTTAGTAGGTTTTCATGGGATCCTGTCTATAGTTTGTGTGTAAAAGAGCATCTCAATAATCACTGTTTATATTACTTGTTATTATAAGACATCTGTCATTCCCTGTGATGTCACAGAAGCAACTTTTGCGATAACTGATTGTGCCTTATCCGAGCCACTCAAATCGGCTGAAAATTTTGTGGAGGTTTTGCTTTGTCATAAATGATGTGAAATACATAGCACAGTACCAAAAGTCATATTTAGATGACCATTAGTGAATTAAAATGCACTTTGCAGAAGACTACAAGTGACTTCTAAATGCAGTGAATACATCACCTGAGGAATATACCCCCTATGTAGAAAAAGGGAATACATGGATTAATGTGTGTGCTTGCTTGTTAGTTCAGACTGCAGGAGGTTGCTAGTGCTACGCCAGATGAGTCACAAGCAGGAGATCTCTGTACCACAGAAGAATACCCACACCTCAAGAATAATAGGCTCCACCTTCACATTCCGTGTTACCGTCCTCAGGCCTCCGGCATATCACAACTATATGATATTATTCTGCCAGTTTAAGTGAGTTGCAGTCTATATTTTATCGGCCCCATGTTCCCTTTCCCCTTCCCCTGTGGACTGCTGCTGGTGGAAATGACTATCAGTGTACTCGTCTCTCATAAGAAAGGACTAAACATGAGGTTTTAAAACATATCTGCTCTGGGGACACAGTTCAGCATATTTAATGTTTACTCCAGTCATCGCTGAGGATAGACAACATTTGATGTTTAGCATTTTCAAGAGATAGCTGGAATCATGCGGCATCCTTTATATTTCATAGCATATGCAATGTGCTACACAGTCATATGTATCATAGTTACGGTGCTGCTTGCAAATGTGACTGTAATATCCTGTGAAATTTGATCAGTCTATAATCCAAACTTTCCTAGTTGTGTGGAGTCTTTACAACATGTTTATGTTCCCTCTAATCTTTACTAAAATTGCTACCGAAAATACCATCTTCCAGATGGTGGTTACCATAAAAAAAAAATAGTCAATTGGAAATAGCCGTTGTCCTTTCAGTTCGGAAGCTTTCTGCGGCTTAGGTTTATAGAATTATTCTGTGTTGATTCTTGCTATCCGAAGATAAGGCAAGGTAAGGACTTGCATATTGAGACATTATGACTAAAATATGTAGTTGCATCGTTGAATCATATTTAACAATCAATCAATGCAATTTCTGTGGTCTAATATATACTCGCAAACGAAAGTTGGTGATGTCAGTGAACTAGAAAACTAATGTACCGTATTCCTCATGAATAAAGCCCAGGGCACCTGCAAAAAAGATGAGATAGACCTAGACATGCATGCATTTAGCATAGGTTAATGTTGATGATATAACACATGCACATTAACACACACAGTAGGCTGATGGTAGACCTTATAAGGTAATGTTATTTCACAATTCATATACCATAAGCATGAACGATGTTCACCATGCAATTTTGTTGAATATACAAGAGTCTATCACCTGAAATTCACTGCCGACATCACCATCATATCCGCTACATCGCGAACAATAATTAATATTTGCAATGAATTTGCACTGTTGAACTGAGCTGGAACAGAACAACTGTAGCCTATTTTTGCTTTTATATGTTGCATGTCAATTACCAGTAGGTTTCCACTTTGGAAGGATGTTGGAGGGGCGGTAATGGGAGATAGGGGGTACTCAGGAGGAATGGGGTAGGATAGTTCTATGAGATCTACTCAACGTGTACAAATCCTGCCTGTCTCGAGTGGCCTCACATAGATGTTCCACGGAGTTTTGGGTCGGTACTGAGGAATAGCTTCTGTTGTCAGATTGGTGGCCAAAGTCAGGCTAGTCTGTCCTGTGCTACCAACAGGAGGTTCAATGTCTGACTGTAGTTCTGAGTGTAGAAATATTGCAATGTAAAAGCTGGATCATCAGAATGCAGCTTTGATGTAGTTGTGGACTGGAAAATTCACTATTACAATGTCTGAGCTCTACTTTCTTCAGTAATCAGAATATTCTGAAAAATGTGTCTTGGACTAGGAAATATTCCATTTTATCATCAATTAAATTCTTCATTGGTTCACATGTATAAACTGATTTTTTCGCTCCAAGTTCTTCATCATCATGACGAGCCTTTTCTAAGGAACCCCTCAACAAACACCCCCAATGGCCCCCCTATGGGGTTATAATTAATGTTTCAGAATGTAAGTGACCCCTAGGTGAATGTTGCTTCCCCGATGCCGCACCGTGTGTTATGTGTTAATTCAAATAATGAGGTCCTCATGTGATTGTAAGTGTTCATGTATTCCACTTTTATTTTTTGCCCATGAATTTCTGAATTCAAAATAGCTGGTCAAATTGTATTCAAGTGTATTTTCATTCACAAAAGCCCAAATCCACAGCAGGAAAATAAAATTGGTGATGAATGTTTCAGTTGTAGGCTTGTCACCCAATATCCTAAAAAAAATCCACTTCATTGTAGTTGTCTTTCTCTCTTAATGCAGGACAAAATCTCTCACATTGCCACATTCTTAGTTGTCAACAATTATCTTTGCTCTATTGCCTAGCTGTGAGTAGAGGTATTGTATACCAAAGTTTCAAACCCCCAAATTTATGCCGAAATGCTGCATTTTTCAGACCTCAGTGATTCCCCACATCTTTGTGCACATTAATTCCATATTGAAAAAAAAAAGATATTAAAATCAACTAGTAATATGGTCGTTTGTTTCAAAAAGACTCAATGTCCAGTAAAATATTACAGGTCTTTTCTCTAACATAACATCTGTGTTCAGGCCTACCTTCGCTCCCTTCGTGTTTTTTTGTTTGATCGATTGGCTCCATTATTTTTTCACAGGCCAAACCACCCGATCCTGATTTATGGTTTTTCCACACAGTCTGCTGCATGGGCATGAGGCTTTTGTCACCCCATCCGGAGACAAACTTCAAACGGGCCGAGGTGCTATCGGGTTGTACTTGTACAAAATGTAAGTGGATCGTTAGCATGAGATTGGCTGCCGTTTGTTCATATATTAGCTGCCTCAGTCTTTAGAGGACACATAGACTTCTTCATGTGAATTAGTCAAATCGTATGTGGAAAATCATCCCATAGGCTACCTTCTTGGATGTTCCCTCATAGAATATGAAAGTGGATTGTGAGCATGACATTGTCTGACGTGTTTAGAATACTCCTTATATAAGCCAGTTGTTCATGGCTGGTTTTTAATGCGCATGCTTTGAAACTGTGGTTCAAGTATGAACAAGACCTTCCCTGTAGGCTGTACTTACAGCATATTCCTAAATTGTTACCACTCAAATTTCAAAATCCTGATATTTTCACCATGTTATTGACTTAGTCGTTTTAGAAGGATCAGATTGTTATAAGTGTGTTTTTTGTTACCCAATGACTGTGACATAATCATATCAAACATTATAAGCTTACCCTGACACAGACTTGCTGTAGTCTTCTTCGGTATGAAACTTGGTCACTTGATATGTAGAAACCCTCTCCATGGGCGCTGAGTGTTGTATGTAATTCTGTACAGACTAGATGATAGACCTGAATTTTACCGTGTCACGACACATGTTGAACTTAGAGGCCTATTCTCAATAGTGCCCTACACACAGCAATTGCACTTTCAAACAGGCCCATGAGAAAAAAAACAATTACACCTAACTATCAAATAAAACTCAACCACCGTACCACTCAAGTCATGATCATTAACCAGACATAATTGAAGAAAATGTATTTCAGTTCTACCCTAATGATTTTACACTGTCATCAGACCGGATCTAATCGGTGGCAATATCAGTAAGAACACCGTCGTATTCTCACTAAAAACATTGAATTGCATGACTTTCCCTGTATAAACTGTCTTACAGTGCTTGAGGTTGACTTCCATGCATACAATGGTAGGTTGTAGTCACGGACTGTGTTTTTTGTATCATATAGTTGCCGCACTTGGGAATTGTTGTCGTTCACCATTTTAAAAAACAAAAAATGGTCCTTCTGAAAAAATATTTGTCACTCTGACCACCCAGGATGTTTAAACATGTAACGTGCGAGGAGAATAACATCACAGCTATAGGGCCCAGGTCTTTATCAACTTTTCCATCTTCCGCACTGTTGTCTGTATGCATGTCACACATGCACTCTGTTGCCACTCTGTTGCCCTTCAGTTACACTTTTCATATTGTCCCATTTCATTTCTGTTGAAAAGTTTCTTGAAATCATATTGAATGAACTGCAGGAATGCAGGGAGCCTGCCGAAGCAGACGATATGAGGAGCATTCCTTAAAAAATAGAGGTGTCGTCGGCAGGGACTGTTTGACAATCACCAAAATAGGGATGCTGCTCATTACGATTCAGTGAGTGATGCATGTCAGTCTTCAGTAGGCACACTGCGCGTTGATAGGGATTGGGAGCAACTCTGAGTAGATTCCGCGAAAGATCGCCCCCATTGTGGTCCTAATATTTACAGGAAGACTTTCAATAATTAAAATGAGAATTCATCGAGAATGATGGAAATTTGGAGCCTGAAATGTTCACAAAGCAACTGTTTTAGCTTATGCGCAGGCGTGTATTGCGGTTGGTTTTGTATCGCCGCATGAGTTCGGAAAAATTATGAGCCTTCAAATTGGGAAATTAAAAAATGAATTCCTTCTACATATGCCAAAACTTGCGTTGGAGGGTGTCATAAACAATCCCAAATCAGGTCAATAGAGTCATTTTCCAACAGGCATGGGCCGTTTTCCGTAATTTAGTAGAAGAGAGAATGTCCGATTGTGCATCAACGTGACGTTGCACCGCCCCTAGTCCCGCCCATATTCAGTTTGAACAGCAAGCGGAACGAAGAGTTGCACAGGCGGTTTGTTTAGGCAAATCACTGAATGGTTAAAGTGTCATCCTGACATATGAGTGAATGAGGCTGCTTACGAGACGGTGAACAAAGTCTCAACACGCCTGTTTCAACAGGCTAGAATTGCAGTGGATGCAAAAAAAATGATGAGAGCGAGAACACGTGTTGCCTCCTAAACCATATAATGTAATCACATACAAATTATCGATTTTGTGGAAAAAAATTCATTTCAGAAAAAAGAAAAAAAAGTTTTGGACAGCAGGTCCATGTCGATGATGAACCAGTTCATTGATTGGCATCGATGAAGCATATGCAAAGCATCATAGAATGTGTTGTTAGCTGACATTCAGCAATGTACTGGTGTGTTTAGTGGTCACTGATATTCTTACGGTAATACTGCAGTGGTGCAGTACTGTGATCAGCAACCATGTGAGGCGTGCCTGATACTTAACATGATTTGCTGAGTGCGAGGCTTGCAACAGCTTACAGTCATGCTTTCGTTCTGTGTAACCGCAAGGAGTTAGGTGTGACCGCAAAACTGTTAGTCCCTGCGAGTGACCACCCACACACCTTAAACAAAAGCTTTTACTGCAAGGTTTCGAACAAGTTTTTGATTCCTTACCAAGTAAAGGAATTATGCAAGTCATGCCAGTGCGTCTGTGTTGTGATGCCCAGCCTGTAACCATGATAACTCGAACCCCACTTTATGATAAAGTTCATACTTGGTGGTATGTGTGTTCCAATATTGAGTACGTATGAACCGCTATTGTTTTTTGGGGTCCGGTCAGAGGTCATCTAGGTTACCATAGGTCGAAGTTCTGAAAACCTTGTAAACACGATAAGTCCATTATGGTTGGTCTGATTAATTTGAAATTTGGTGGTGTGGCTTTCGTTATGTGGATATCAGAACCCCTTATTGTTTTTTGGTTTCGGTCAGGGAGAATTGTGGTCAAAAAGAGAAAAATTGTGAAAGTCGAGATTTTAGCCAATTTTTGCTTGTAAACCACATACTAAACTCGCCCAACCTGGATGGATGAAGCTCATACCTTGGCACGTGAATTCCCCTTGATGAGTCAATGAACCCTATTGTTTTGGGTCACTTCAGGTCACAAAGGTCAAATCTGAAAACCTTGTAACCCATTAATCGCAGAATAGTTGGCTGATCATGTTGAAATTTGGTAGTGCAGCTCTTTTTATGGGGAGTACGGAAAGCCTATTGTTTCTGGTCTAAGGGGTGGGGTGAATTTGGGTAAAATATAACATTTGGTGATATGTAATGGCGATAATTTTTGGTGGTCAATTTTGGCTTTAACACTATAACTCAACCCCAATTGGATGGTGAAACTCAGACTTGGTGTGTTCCCCCATATGAGTACATGAACCTTATTCTAACCCCTGTAGATTACTACAGAACCCTTTGTTTGGTTGGTAAACATTGGAAATTTGTCAGCGTTATGGAATCTCCCCCCAGTAAAATGAGCTGGTACAATCTCCCATTTTGTCCCTTGTGTCAGGCTATAGGTTGTCTGAGAAGTCAAGGAATCACTTGGCTCTTGGTTTTTATCGAGAATTATTTGTGCAACTGCCTACATACTATGTTAGGAAATTTACTTCACATAATTGTGTTGAATATATACATTTTAAATAAGGTTGACTTGCCTTCAAAGTAATTTGGATAAGAACATAGTTTCAAATCAATTGCCTAAAGGACCTTTTTTGCATCTTAGCAATCTTACAATACCAAAAATTGATAAACCTTCCTGCCTTGACTAAAATTTGCATTGCAAACAGTTCATCGCCAGTTGCCTTCTGTTCATACCAATAGTTCTTCGCGACTGTAGTCGTAGATTTTAAGCAAAGGTGTCTGGCAACTTTTGATATGCAAGGGAACATCCTGCTTGACTTTTTGTCGTTAATTGCGGTTGTGAAATATGAATAGCCAAAATCAGTTTTGTCTGTTATAAAGTGTTTGAATGAGGAAAATAATAATTGAAAAGATATTATTTGTAGTGTTATGTAATTGCCGATGCTGTTGAGTCCAGTTGCATGAGAGCAAGACCCACAAACAGTGGCTAGTTTATGGAGAAAGAAAATTCAATTTCAATGCAGTGACGATGTTGCTAATTTCTGGTATTCGGTCTTGCATCAATACTTTTCAGTTGTAAGAGGAGTTTTTTTGGGTTGTGTATTCCATACTCCCAATGATAAATATGCTCAATACAGTCCGGTTTGATGGGCTATAGTTTCAAAGATGTAAAATACAGATCCGGTTCATAGAATGGAAGAGAAATTTAGCTGTATTAGTGAAAAAACAGGTATGATGCATATATTTCCCAATACTGTAGGTGACCAAAACGTGGGACGAAACAAGAGCAATATAAATTGTTTCGATCACAATTTTGTGCGGCAAAGGAATCATGTATAGCTGTGGAAATGATGTCAGCTCATGGAAGAGCTGTGGGTGGCTTGTTTACAGACGGGACGACTTCTCGTCCTGTGCTTGATCTATAGATGGGACCCTATTAGTCCATGTGCTTGATCTATAGTGGGACCTACAGTCCCTGTGATCTATAGATGGGACTATAGTCCCTGTGATTGATCTATAGAGGGATCTATAGCCCTGTGCTTGATCTAAGAGGGACCTATAGTCCCTGTGCTGATATTAGATGGGACCTATAGTCCGTGCTTATCTATAGATGGGACCTATAAGGTCCCTGGGCTTGATCTAAGATGGGACCTATAGTCCCTGTGCTTGATCTTAATGGGACCTATAGTCCTGTGCTTTGTTGATCTATAGATGGGCCCTTATCGTCCCTGTGTTGAGCTATAGATGGACCTAACGTCCCTGTGCTTGATCTATAGATGGACCTATAGCCCTGTGCTTGATCTATAGATGGGACCTATAGTCCCTGGGCTTGATCTATAGATGGGACCTATAGTCCATGTGCTTGATCTATAGATGTGGCCTATAGTCCCTGTGCTGGAATCTATAGATGGGAACTATAGTCCCTGTGCTGATCTATTACGATGGGACCTATTAAGTCCCCTGTGCTTGATTCTATAGATGGGACCTATTGTCCCTGTGCCTGATCTATAGATGGGACCTAATAGTCCTGTGCTTGATCTAAGATGGGGACCTAAAGTCCTGTGATTGATTAAGATGGGACCTATAGTCCCGTGCTTGATCTATAGATGGACCTTAAGTCCCCTGTGCTTGATTATAGATGGGACTATAGTCCTGTATGCGTGATTATAGAGGGGACTTAGTTCCCTGTGCTTGATATATAGTGGGAACTAGAGTCCCTGGGCTTTGATTATGATGGGACTTATAGTCCTGTGCTGATCTATAGATGGGAACCTATAGTCCCTGTGCTTGATCTATAAGATGGACATAGTCCCCTGTGCTGATTATGATGGGAACTATAGCCTGTGCTTATATAGATGGGACCTATGTCCTGTGCTGATCTATAGATGGGACCTATTGTCCCTGTGCTTGATCTATAGATTGGACCCATAGTACATGAGCTTGATCAATAGATGGGACCTATTGTCCTTTAGTTGTGGGGGGGGGGGGCTTTTGATTATAGATGGGACCTATAGTCCCTTGCTGTTGATATAGATGGGACCTATAGTCACTGTGCTTGATCTGTAGGTGGGACCTATTGTCCCTGTGCCTGATCTATAGATGGGACCTATTGTCCCTGTGCTTGATCTAAGATGGGACCTCTTGTCCAGTGCTTGATCTATAGCTGGGACTATTTCCCTGTGCTTGAATCTATAGATGGGATATTGTCCCTTGTGATTGATGCTATTGATGGGCCTATTTCTCTTTGTTGATCTATAGTTGAGACCTATTGTCTCTTTGCTTGATCAATAGATGGGACCTATTGTCCTTGTGCTTGATCTATTGATGAGGACCTATTGTCTCTTTGCTTGATTTATAGTTGAGACCTATTGTCCTTGTGCTTGATCCATAGATGGGACCTAGTCTCTTTGCCTTGATTTATAGTTGAGAACCTTGTCTCTTTGCTTGATCAAGAGATGGGAACTTATTGGTCTCTCTTGCTTGATCTATAGAATAGGACTTATTGTCCCTTTGCTTGATCTATAGACAGGGTCTATGGTCCCTGTGCTTGATGCTTTACATATTGAGCAACAGAATATCGGAAACAAAATGTTGACTCCACAGCTACAAAAAAGTGTTAGCACTGCTAGTCAGTGAAGGGTTGTATGCAGATATAGGGAATTGCACAATACAGAAGCAGTGACTGGAATTGGTGGAGTCAGTGAATGAAATAATCAGTAGATCAGTGTGCTTTTCCAGGATGAATAATGTTGACTGTTTTGTGAGATTTTAAAGCAGTTTCTTTCAGAAAGGAAAAACTCAGAATACTCATGAGAGATGTGAAAAAAAGGTTCAGAAAGAGTTGAGCCAAAAAAATTGATAGATTCTAAATATATTACTCACCCAATAAAGGTAGTTTGATGGGGCCAATTCTTTTTTAGGATACTATAATCAGAATATTTCTTGGCATCTAGATTTCTGTGGACTGGACTCAGGGCATTGATTGACTACATCAAAGACATCTCCGTAGTGTTGAAGTCCTGGGTCCAACTATCAGGCTCACTCCCTACACTCTCAAAGCCAGCAGAACACAAGTAGGTTCAGGCTAACCCCTGCACGCTCAAAGCCAAACAGAATACAAGGTAGTTCAGGATTATCCCTGCCCTCTTGGAAACAACAAAATGCAGGGAATGTTGCATATTCACTCCATGCACTCTCAAATCCATAGGAATGCAAGGTAGTTCAGGCTCAAAAAAAAAACCCTGCACTCTTGAAGCCAACAGAACACAAGGTATGTTCAGGCTAACCCCTTGCACTCTCAAAGCCAAACAGAATACAGGTATGTTCAGGCTATCCCCTAGCCTCTTGGAAACACAAAAGCAGGGTATGTTCCATATTCACTCCATGCACTCTCCACATCCAATCGAAGCAAGGTATGTTTCAGCTTCAAACCCTGCACTCTTGAGCCAACAGAACACAAGGTATGTATCAGTAACCGCCCGCACTCTCAAAGCCTGCAGAATACAAGGTGTGTTCAGGCTCAACCCCCCCCCCCTGCACTCTCAGAGCCGCAGAATCGCCCGAGGGTGCTCAGAAGTGGGGCTCCCCCCCCCCCCCCGCCACTCTCCAAGCCAAAGAATACAGGTATGTTCATGCTACCCCCTGCACTCTCAAAGCCTGCAGAATCAAGGGTGTTCATAACTAACACCACCACCAACCCTGCACTCTCAAAGCCAACAGAATACAAACAAGGTATGTTCAGGCTAACCCCCTGCCACTCTCAAAGCCAGCAGAAACAAGGTAATTTCAGGTTAACTCCCTCCACACTCCCACAGCAGTATACAAGGTATGATCAAGCTAGCCCTCTTCACTTTCAAAGCCAAACTTTCAAAGTAAGTTATTGATATGCCATGTATGATTGTATACGGTGGGTAATATCATAAATTTAGCTCCAAGTAAAACAATATGCTTTTGTAAAGGATTCTTGCACACCATTGGTACGCCAGGGGGGGGGGCAACACGACTGGTATGAATTCTGTAACAACCTGCCTCAATTGGGTTTTTTGCTTTTTATTACATGTTCAGACCTTCCAAGCGGATCTTCCCTCCGACTCTACCATTGGCCAGACCCGTATGACGGTTTCCTTTTTAGTTGATTTGTTGTTGCTCTTCAACTTGTAGTTTAGTCCTTGTATACTTTGAAATAGATGTATTTCAAAGTAATATCTAGAGTCACCACATTTTCAGTGTTGTTACTGTAAATTGGGTTAGGTGGCACCTCAGCATGATCCCCCTCACCTGACTGAAGTTGATACCTCAATTGACATTCAATTTAAATGGCAATGGTAATTGTTTCAACTTTATTACTCTTCTACCTTAGAACTGCCTATCTGAATAAAAGTAATTTAGGTGGCTTGTTTGCATACAACTAAATGGCATCCCTTGAATAATTCCTCCCCCCTTTTTTAATGGCTTTTTTACTCCACTTGCATCACAAGCAGAAAAAAAAATTGCTGTTATGACAATACCATGGTCTCGTGGAGCTTCAATTAATGATAAATTGTAGGATCTCCTGTAAGTTATGGGGGAAATATAAATTCGTAATATACTGTAATTAAATACCGTACAGGTTTGACCCTTAGTTACAGGGGTAATGTCTTGATGGTCCTATAATCTATTAATAATTCCAATGTACCTTCAGGCTGCTTTCAGGCTCAACATAGAAAGCCTGTGCTTAGTGCTTTCTAATTTCTTTATTATTTTCATTTCCCTCTCCCAAACTGGTCTTGTTATCTAATACTCCTGCTAGCACCAGCCTCTCCACTCTAACATGATCCTGTCTGGTTTGAGTCTGTGAGCTAACCCCAATCAGGAGAGTAAGTATACGGGTGGTGGGGTCTATAGAGGGGGGGGAGGATAGAGTGAGTCCCTTTCACCCAGCTCATCCAGATATGATCTTCTAGTTTGGTGTGAGATCTGTGGACTCCCTAATAAAAGAATGATTTTTTTAAACAGGCGAATAAAAAGTAACTGACGAGGGGGACCAGAGAGCAATTACATTCAGGTCTGGGGGCAAGGGATGCAGTGTCCTTTGTGAAAAAAAATGTTATGGTGGTGTTAGCTTTACCATCATAGAGACATAGATGGGTTGGTGGGGGGGGGGTTTGGGCAGTGGGGCTGGTATAGTGATAGTTGGTCCTGTGTAGTGGTGGGGGGGTCGAGTGTCACTTACAAACAGTGAACTCCACGTTCAAAACATGATCTGTCAAACAGTCCTGTGATTTTTTCTCCACCGAGCAGAGCAATTGCAGTATGTTTATATGTGAAAACCTACCATCCATCTCCACATTGTTCCCTTATGAGCGGTGACATTGTAATTCAAGATCAGTCATTTGAGAATACCAATGTCAAGTTTCCCACCATGTAGATGTGTATTTTTGTCTCATTATTGATATATATTACTCATAGTTTAATTACCTATTTATAGTTTGTATATTTTTACAGCATCTATTACCAATCTCACCAGCATTATCATGATCTTATTCTGTCAGGTACATTCCATCATCGCATTCCAGCGTTATCATGATTTTATTCTGTCGGTAATATTCCACAGCGTTATCATGATCTTATTCTGTCAGGTACATTCCAGCTTACGTTGATCACTTGGATGATCCTCCCTGCGCGGTGGGTTCTTGTTTACATCAAGGAATCCACGAAGGATCTCAATCACACAAGCCGTGTACATGAGCAACTGATGAACTGGTCTGGAAGGATGTCAGGGACCTTGTGTAGGTAATTTCAGCTAGGAATAGATGATCTTGATCTTGATTATGCCACTATAATATTGAAAGGGGGCGGATTAAGCTCATCGGTTGAGATAGCCGCGTTTGAGTCCCGATAAAGCCAGAGGGCTTTTCCTCTCCTGCAGTGCTGTTAGACAATGCATGTCTTTTCAATGCCTTTCACGCTACCCATGTGTAAAAGTGGGTTACCGGCGAGGCACGGAAGTACGTGCCTCTGCGGTGTAGAAGGTCTTGAGCGAACGTTATCCTTGGTGGTGCAGGCAAGGTCTTTCATCAGGTTACCAATACCCAGGGAATGAGTTTCCGCTAGTTGTGTGAGGATGCACTGCCTTGTTCAAGACAAAATCCAGTGAAGGTTTGCAATCACTCAGATATATGTAGCCTACTACTGAATTGGTCTGGAAGGATGTTAGGGAACTTGAAAGATAAATAGGGTGACAAGATGTTGTTTGCCATGTATGTGTGGTCGTCCTCTCACTCGAAAGGGAATACTTGGAAAACAAACATGTGCCATTAGTACAATTTGGGCCTTATTCCCCTATGAATATTTCTGGGCTGCAGGGTATGATCTCCATTGCCATGGATAGGGGACATGTTCTCACACGATATGACCACGTTTTTTTAACTCGCCTGAATGAAATTCAGGAGAGACTTAGTGGTCACTATGGCGTTGTGTGTGTGTGCCTTGTGTGGTGTGTTGTGTGTATGTATGTTCCACTTTCTCGTTAGCAGCATTCTTCCGAAACGGTAAGTGCAATTTGCATAAACAAAATTGTTCAGGAAGCAATCGGGTTGGGTGAACACATCTGATAGATTTTGGGCACAAAGTCAGTACTTAAGTAGGTATTATACTATGGGTGACCTTGGTTCGGGCACATAGAAAAATGCGGGGAAAAATATAATATAGATACTATGGGATTTTCAGTTCAAATTATTAAGTTGTCTAATTGTTGGCATAATTTATCGAAATTGGAAAGTTCGTCGGATTTTCACGAAACGTGGTGAATATTGGTCGACCTCCAGTCCCAAAACTTAAAAAAAAGAAACGGTTCAATGAGGTCATTCAACGTATCTAATTTGCATAATTCAGGCCAAACTTTACTTGGGCTTGGATTTTTCATGAAACCTGTGGGTATGGTTTTCCTTGAGTTCCAATTTTTATCATGGATTCAGGATCACTGGAAGTGGCATCACCGTGTCTAATTATTTTCACATGTATGCATAGTTTTAAAGTTTCTCAGATTTTTGGTAAATTGCCAATTTTAGTCACATTTCCAAAAAACTTTTACTTCCTGTTGTAGACATTGTCAAGAATCATCTTTTCGATTTTGAAATTGGTCACTGATTAGTACTAGTAGGCTGTTTCTGTAAATGCTAATACCGACATCTTTAAAGTGACACATAGATGCCTCGTTATTGTTTGCATTGTGATTTGCAATATATTGCACATTGATCGTGCAACAGGCGAGACACTTGGGGTATGCGCCTTGTTACTACACATATCACCATTTTTTATTACATTCATCTCCAGGTCGGATCATGAACACGGAGGTGACAGAGCCAGACAGTGAATCTTCTGTGCTGTCCCGTGAGTTTGTTCCATCCAATTACAATCGACATCCGGAGATGACGGTAAGTTTTATTCCCCTCTATGTGACTGGGGAGGGGGATGTACCACATGATGTGACTGGCACTGTCATTGACAGATGCTACTTTAAACACATACCTTTGTGCCACTGTGTTGTAATCTACGCCAAATCTTCTTTCCTTCTTTCCGAGTCAATTTCATTCATCATTTGGATCAGTGCGCTCTGGTGTCAAGGACTCTGTATAGCCCCCTACATGATTTTGGGTAATTTCCCTTTTGCCCTTTGTGACATTATGGTATTAACATGTTTTACTTTCTCATCATTGCATGTGTCTCTCTTCCTTTCCTAGCGAGGAATCAGCTTTTCCTCTACTGTTGTTTGTGGTATGGGTACCCTTGGAAGCAGGGTCCTCTATTTTTATGACCAATGGTTCTACTCTGTGATGTGAATAACTGAAATCTTTTTACATTTCAGAACTTTCTCTTCTTCTTCGGTTTTGAGGCGCCTGGGACAGTTCTCTTCATAACTCTATACTGTTAAACAGAGTAACACCATATGGAGAGGCTGTGATCTGACACATCAGCATACCTGGAGGCCTGAGGTAGGTACTCTGAGTGGTATAACTGCATGACAGAAGGCAGCACCAGTACTCTGTGCTCATATCTTTACCCTATGTGATGACAGAGAGTCACTATGTGAGGTTGACTAAACATTAGAAAACTGGCACTGCCTATCATCCTAATATCCAAGTACTCATACCAATAATGATTAATTCCGAGCTTCCAAGCCTAGGTGAATATGGTTGTTCATGCTCTCAAGATATGAAATATTAGTTTTATTGATGGTGGTAACAACATTTGGATGTAAACATTCTTTGTATTATAAACACCAAACATAATAACCCGTTCTTTTACACTATTTGTTTGTGTATACCTAATTGGCTGTCATCGTCCTATGCTACCACAGGAAAGACAAACTGAATACTGCTGCCACGCTATTGAAGAAGGAGTCTAAACTGATATTTTATGTGATGGTTTTTGCCTGACGTGTATTAGTTATTTTCATTTCAATTGTCATTGCACAACATTTCTCATGAGAATACAAGAATATATGAAGTGTTATATAAGCACTGACAACAGTTTAAGGTTGAAATGTTCAATAAATTTCCATGTAGGCCAAGTGGTCTGGCTATTGTCAATGAGAACTTGATGCCAGTGCTGGAGATGCTCTTCATGGCAATGGTGACCACTTCACTCACGCACTCACACACTGACTCATCCACACACTCCCATCCACCCACTCACTCATCCCACCCTCCACCCTCACTCAGCCCCTCTCCATCTACCACCGACTCCTCCCCACAGCACCATTCCACCCACTTTCTCACACACCTGCATCACCCTTCACTTAGCACTCACGCACTCACTCACTCACTCACTCACTCACTCACCCACCAACTCCTCTTTGTTATTTTTTTCCTTTGGCATATTTGTCTCCTCTCATTTTTTTTCAGTCATCCCCTGATAGTAATATCATCCCCTGATCCTGACGGTTGTGTTATTTTTTCAATTGATAAACTGTGGCCATCGGCATGTATCAACGACGGATTCTGTCTCTGGATGATTAGCGATATCCAGGACCAGCCCATCTCGTACCCTCATAAACACTCTTTGGGACCTCCTACAAACCCATGGAAATGTGAGATCACATTAAAAAACAGAACTATCTTATTTGCAACTGATGTATTTTCCATTTGGAAGCATCATGGAACAGTCTATGAAAGCCCCTAACAAGCTGGTCAAGTGGTAACCGTTCGTTGATTCTAACCCTAACCACATCCGCCATCTTGTACCGTTACTGTTTAGAGGGAGGGCAGCATTCCCATTGACTTGTGTTTATGTATCATGCCAACACCAGGAAATCATCCAATCATTCCTTGTAAAATCATGATATGAGTGGGAATCATGATGATTGGTTGCATATGAAGTACCTGCACCACTTAACAGAACACTGGCTCTTACATCCAGATTACTCATGTTGCCATTTTCCTTTGAGAAGTTGATCTATATCTTGCCAAATCTTTTCGCTGACCCTCTGATTTATTTCATGACTCAAGATAGTTGCAGCCCCCATAGGCTGACCGCATTTCTGGTGGCATGATAGTCATTCTGTCTAATTGGGGATGTAAATTTAATTGAAGCTTCCACATACATGTTTTTATTGCAGCATGAATTGTTCTTCTTCACAATATGAACTCAGAAAAAAAAGAAAATACTGGTAACAATTTGTGAGTATATAGTGGATCACATCCCTAGTGAGTCTAATGCGTCCCAATCCAATCAAATGGAATGAGACATTTTTTTCACTTACCATTGATTATGTTCTTTCTTTCTGTGTAGCAACAGGTCAGTGGTATCTAGGAGATATCTCCCGAGGTCTGCTGAGGCTCTCAGCCAGGTTGTGGCTTCATTCTCGCTTTCTTAGGTGAACTACTTTAGATTTATTCTAGTCATCCTCTCCATATGTTTGCTGTTGAAGGAGAAGAATCAATACTCAGGAAAAGATCCCGGTCTTAGTTCATTATAAGGTTGCAACTAGAGATCGGGAGGGTAGGGGGTTGGGGAGGATTCAGGTGGTCACAACCTCTCGACGCTTCAAAATGGAAAAAAGGGCTGTTGGTAGATTACAGCTCTTTTGAAAGACTTAGCTGTTTAGTGGTATCCTGCCTTACTAGCCTACAAATCATCCTGTCAATGGATACCGCATCTTCTTATCAAAGTCCCACAACCTATCCGGAATTAGTGCTAGACTGATTTGTCATCTTTTCTCCCCACTCATTTCAATGCGGCCAGTTGTCAGACTTTCAAGTCCTCATTCCATGGGCTGGTTGGTCACCAGATGTATTGAGATTGAGCAACTCCCCACTGTTCCGACTGTTACTGATGCTGTCCTTGAATATTAAAATTATAGAGGTATAGAATATTTACAGGCCTCTACCCTCCCCCCCTTCTAGCATTTGTTCACAGTTTATTCTTATCCACTAATCTCTGAACCTCTGCTTGTCCCCATCGCCTTAACCATACTAACATGTGATTGGAACATTTACTGTTTTTTTAACTTACAATTAGTGTTTTATACTGAAAAGATTATTTAACCTCCAGTAGTTTATATCCCCGCAACACTTTCGGTGTCCGGGTCGATATTATGGTTTTGGGCGTGTAGCCTCTGTCTCTGCCGCATGCCGGAAACTTTTTGCGTTAGCGCAATACTTTTAACTCTCTCCTATTGACTGAACTTGGTACACAGTACCGCTCTAGCGAAATCTCGGTTGAGTTCGAAATGGGTTTTCACTAATGTCCTCTGCCCTCTATTTTGGGGGTTTTTACACGAAAATACTGAGTTCATCCAGTGTTTGGCAGCAATCATTTACCAACCCCTTACCCTCTTCCTTCTTAGTAAATATGGAGGTGGTTCAACACAAGCCTTTCTCAGGAGTTAGTGTAATTCTGAACAGAGATCTGATCTGATGCTAAGGTATATAAGTAAGTAGGTGTTTTCTACATATTTCCTGCTGTCAGTACCTATAAGCTGTTTTTGAAAACACAATAAAACACCCTTGCACATAGTTTCATTTTTCATGATGTCTACCCATCACTCTAATCTTTTCCTCAATTAAACATTGCTTCTGTTAGTAGGAAGTTGGTTGATCATCTTGGAGGACTTAATGTCTTCCCTCACTTGTTTAGTTGCTTTTTGAAACATACAGGAATTACTCTGTGGGCTTGCATAACAATTCCCACCTAGCCCATGAATATTTTGTAGAAAGTATTTACAATCTCCAATCTGATTTGCAGAATTGGATCCATGCACATTGATGCATTCGATTGTTATACATTGTTATTCTATAAATCCCTTATATTGCTGCATTCATTTAATCTCTCAGTAAATAGTCCCACTCTCATTGATTGAGGCTCCATATGTACATTCCAATTTATTGATGTTGAATGAGTCACAGTTCTTGTATTCTGTCATAATGTCTGTCCTTGTTTCTCTTCGGATGATAACTTCTTTTCTTCCCTTGGTGAGCTGGTCAAAGTACATTAGTGATCTGCCCGCACTAATACCTAAATGAGTAAGAATTTTTGTTTTCTTTCACTCCCCCTTTCCATGTATGACAGCGTGAAATTTGTATTGTGTGAATAAAGATGTTATGTATGCTGCTGGACACTTGAAAAAAAAATCTTCATGATCCTATTGTTTTTTATGCTTGGAACAGTTGACAATCTTGCACAAGTCTTTGGTATTTTCTGCTCTGTAAATAATGCCTCAACATATGATACATCATAGGACTTGCTCAGAACTGATTCATTCAGAAATTAACAAATTATTGAGTCTACAGGGTGAATATAAGACTTTTGTGCGACAATGTTCTATTGTGAAATATTTTCAGTATTCATGGAAATGAATAATCTTGGCTTCATGCCACATCCTTTTCAATATCTTTGAGTTCGCACCATCAGATGATATTATTTGGGTGTGCTTTAACAAGCCGAATAACAATTCCTATAGCTTTTGGAAATTTGCATGCAAATCATTTCGCCATAGCCACGAGGCAATATGTAACAGGCTGAATTGGTAATGTTATCGCCTTAATAAATGTTCCGCCATTGGCAATATGGATCGCAGGAGAGATGTAAACTCTTTGACTGAATAGACCACTTATCTGAGCTGCTTCTCTAATGCGTATCATTAAGATACAATTCCTTATTGTTATAATATTTTGTACTTTAATTATGGCAAGTTCCATGAATTTAGGTAGGAATTTCTGGCACAAGTGGGCTAGGAAACTTAATCTTGGGGGGGGGGGGGGGGGGGGGGGGGGGGGGGGGGGGGGGGGGGGGGGGGGGGGGGGGGGTGAGAGTGGTTCGCATTTTTTACGCTTGCATGTTTCTAAAGATCTAGTGCTAGGTTTTTTAAAGCCCAGTCATCTAGATGCACGTCAATACATGAGCATGCTACCAGTGCTCATTGCACGGGCTTGCACACACTTACCCATGCCTGTTTCGTTCCAATTTTTCAAACTTTTTTTCACAGACTTCTCGTACAGTCAAACTGACTTACGGGTCTGCTAGAACTGACAGCTCCCAACTCCCCACAAATAAGTGGTAAGATCTTATGGTATAGAAATCCATGTTCTTGCTTTTTTAGTTTCTTCAAAAATTCAACTTTTTTGTTGCTCTTATAGTTTGGAATCAATGTTCATTTTGTCTCTCTCAGGTGGGTTTTGCTAGCTTTCTTGTTATTTTTTATTCCTTGACGAAGCAGAGGAATCTATGCAGTCCGTTGTTGTGTGTTGTATGTGTGTGTGTGATGCCCAGCTTGTAAACACGATAACTTGATCGTGTGGACGTAAGGTCAGGCTCATACTTGGTTTTGTTTCCCCATGATGAGTACATGAACCCTTTGTTTTGGGGGGTCAGTCAGAGGTCACGCTGAGTCACCAGAGATCAAGTCTGCACTTGTAAACCGCAGTCCAGATGGTTGGTCTATCAAGTTGATTATGTATACTTTCTAGGGGAGTACAGACCCTATTTTATTATTTGGTTCAGGTCGGGATTGGAATTTTTGGTCGAAATAGAAAATTTGTGAAAATTCATATTTTTGCCAATTTTGGCTTGTAAACACGATAACTCGACCCCACCCGGATGGCTGAGCTCATACTTGGTATTTGTGTTCCCCCATGTGAGTGCATGACCCTATTGTCTTGGGTCATGTAAGAGGTCATCTGGGTCACCAGAGGTCAAGTCTGACCTTGTAAACCTGATAATTTCTCAGATGGTTGTCTGATCAAGTTGAAATCAGGTGTATAGCTGTCTAGCTTTCGTATGGGGAGGTACAGGACCCCTATTGTTTTGGTTAGGTCGGGGTGATTTTGGTGAAAAATAAAAATTTTGAAAAATTTATATTTTGGGCCAATTTTGGCTTGTAAACACGATAACTCAACCCCACCCTGATGGATGAAGCTCCAATTTGGATGTGTGTTCCCCCATGATGAAGTACATGACCCTATTGTTTTGGGGTCAGGTCAGAGTCATCTGAGGTCACCATAGGTCAAAGTCTGAAAACCTGTAAAGTAAGTCAGAACGTTGATCTGTTCATGTTGAAATTAGGTGTATATCTTTTCTTATGGGGGTAACATAAACCCTATTTTTTTAATAAGGGCGGGTGAATTCTGCTCATACTTGTTTGTGTATTCCCCATATGATACCTGACACTCTATCGTTTTTGGGGTCAAGGTCGAGGGTCATCTAAGGTTACCCAGATTCAAAGTCTGAAAACCCTTGAAAATTTCGTGTGTAGCTTTCTTACCAAGGGCACATGAACCCTTATTAGTTGTTTGGTAAAGATATGAAATTTGTCAGATTGGTCAGACGTTCAATGTGCCCATAGAGCTGGTACTACTCCCATTTGTCTGTGTGCTGGCATGGGTGGACAGACAGTCAAGAATCACTAAGCCCTTTTGGCTTTCTGGTTAGTCCCTTTGAGTCGAATCGGTATCCTTCTGGAACGATATAGTCTTGGTTTTTTGTTTGTGTGAATCAATTCACGGGGGGTATTCAAGTTTCAATTAAATTTTGCAGCTTAATTTGAAATTGGGTAAAAATTCAAATTCAAACAAATTTTCAACAATTTTTTCAATTTCGAACAATCTTGCGTGGTCCATTGATTTGCCTATTGTGGAAATTAATATATGTCACTTTGTATGAATTATAGTGAGCAAGAAAACTTCTTATTGGTGGCCCTTTTATAAACGCTTTGAGTCTTTATTTTGGTGTTATTTATTTTTTGTGTAAATATTCCTCAAATCCTTCATGATCATTTGGCAAACTTTCACTCAGCAATTTAGAATAATCAGTTACCACACCTGTCCATAGCCTTTATGTTTGCAATTTACTTAATAAGATTGGGTGCAAGTTTCTATGGCCTTCTAATCTCTGATTCCTGACTGGATAGTTTTTTAAACAAACCCAATCCTTTGAATGCTAATGAAGCAACTTCTAGGAGATTACCATTGATATGTGGACCTTTGTTGTAACTCCTGTTGATGAAATCAGTGAAAGGAATATTGTCACCATGCATGCATCAAGATGATTGACTGCAATCATAGGGTCAACATTTTTCTTCTTGATGGAATTCAACCACACTGTGAGCGTCTGTTTATATTATAAATACCCTCTGCATGCCGCCTGCTACTACTCATCCCCCACCCATCCCCACCCTGCCCCTGTCCGTTTTCCTGTGATCTTGTTTCAATATTTGGTTTTTGGTGTTGGTTACATGTTGGTTATTTTTGCATGGTCCCCTTCCATTGTGGTTTGTGGGGGGAAATAGGTATGTTACTTATCCTGCCTATTTTTAGATGTGACTGAAGGGATCTACTTGAACCCTACAACAACGCCGTTGCTTGCCCTTTTTTGATTCCTGACGAAGTCGAGGATCTAATGCAGTCACGTTGTTGTGTGTGTTTGTGTTTGTGTGTGTGTGTGTTGTGTGTGTGTGTGTGTGTGGTTGTGTGTGCTCGTGTGTGTGGTGTGTGTGGTGTGCGTTTGGTAAAATGGTGGAAACCGAGGTAACACATAAGGTTTTAAAACTGTCCATCGAGGTACCCACCGCAGAACAAGGAATACCGGTTAGAATAGGGCATTGATGGCGCTCCTCCTGCACCATCCCCTCTCGGGAAATGTGCTGTTGAATCGATTTGAGCAACTTCCTCGGTTTATATGCGGTAAGAAAGTGTTACCCCACGCTTAACCGTGGTTTTTGGGGGGTAAGTTTTGTTATTAATTCAATTTTAACAGCAACCAACCTCGTTTCTTTCTTCTCTTCTGCGGTAGCTTTTTCAGGTATAGAGCCTTACCTCGGTGGCCATGTAAAGAGTCGAATCTCCGGTCTTATTCGGAGGGATAACGCTTGGATATGGAACGAGTTACGTTTCCCTCCTCGGTTAGGGGGGTTTGGGTTAAAAAACACACTACCCCTACCACCCACCACCCGCGGCCTCGTTTCCCACCATCGACAAGGATAGGTGTGGTGTGTGTGTAAGTGTGTGTGTGTGTGTGTGTGACGGCCCAACTGTAACACGATAACTTGACTTCAGGGTCTGGGTAGGTCAAGCTCATACTTCGTATGTGTTTCCCCCATGATAGTACTTAACCCTATGTTTTTGGTCAGGTCAAAGGTCATCTGAGTCACCAGAGTCAAGTCTGAAAACCTTGTAAACCACGATAAGTCCAAATGGTTGGCTGATCAAGTTGAAATTGGGTGTATAGCTTTCTTATGGGGAATACATGAACCCTATTATTTTTGGTTCAGGGTCGTGAGTGAATTTTTTTGGTCGAAATAAAAATTGTGAAAATGTGATATTTTTGTCCACTTTTGGCTTGTAACCACGATAACTGAACCCCAACCCAGATTGGTGAATCTCATACTTGGTATGTGTGTTCCCCATGATGAGTACCTGAACCCTATTGTTTTTGTGTCAGGTCAGAGGTCATCGGAGGTCAATAGGTCAAAGTCTTGAAAACCTTTAAACAACCGATCAGTCCAGAATGGTTGGTCTGATCAAGTTAAATTATGGTGTATAGCTTTCTTATGGGGCGTACAGGAACCTATTGTTTTTGGTTCAGGTCGGGGTGAAAATTTTGGTCTAAAATAGAAATTTGGGTGAAATTCCGATATTTTGGCCAATTTTTAAGCTTTTCAACACGATAACTCAACACCCACCTGGATGTATGAAGCTCATACTTGGTATTGTGTGTTTCCCCACGATGATTACATGAACCCATTGTTTTGGGGTCCGGTCAGAGCATGCTGAGGTCACCAGAGCAAAGTCTGAAAACCACCCTTTTCAACACGATAAGTCCAGAATGTTTGGTCCGATCAAGTTGAAATTAGGTGTATAAGCTTTCTTATGGGTAAGTACAGGAACCCCCTAATTGTTTTTGGTTCAGGTCGGGAGTGAATTTTGGTCGAAAATAGAAATTTGTGAAAATTGCGATATTTTGCCAATTTTGGCTTGTAAACACGATAACTCACCCCACCTGTATGGATGAGCGCATACTTGGTGTATGTGTGTTCTCCAGGATGAGTACATGAACCCTATTGTTTTGGGGTATGTCAGGGTCATCTGAGGTCACCCCGAGGTCAAAGTCTGGAAAACCTTGTAACCCACGATAAAGTCCAAATGGTTTTTCGATCAAGTTGAAATCATGGTAATAGCTTTCTTATGGGAGTACAGGAACCCTATGGTCTCTGGTCAGGTCGGGGTGAATTTTTTTGGTCGAAATGGTAAAATTTGGTGAAAAGTTGATATTTTGGCCATTTTGGCTTGGTAACCACATAACTCGACCCACCCGGATGGATTGAATCTCAATACTTGGTAGTGTTTCCCCATGATGAGTACATGAACCCTATTGTTTTGGGGTCAGGTCAGAGAACGTCTGAGGTCACCAGAGGTCAAGTCTGAAAACCTTGTTAACATAACACGATAAGTCCAGAATGGTTTTTTTTTTTTGGTCTGATCAAGTTGAATTAAGGTGTATGCTTTCCTTATGGGGAGTACAGGAACCCTATTGTTTTTGGTTGTCAGGTCGGGGTGAATTTGGTCGAAAAATATAGAATTTGTGAAAATTCGAAAATTTTGGCCAATTTTAAAAAGCTTGTTAAACACGATAACACGACTCCACCTGGAATTATGAAGCTCATACTTGGTATGTTTTTTCCCTCCCCACGATGATCCAATGAACCCTATTGTTTTGGGGTCGGGTCAGAGGTCATCTGGGGTCCGCCCAGGGCAAAGTTTGAACACCTTGTAACCACGATAAGTTCCAGATGGTTGGTCTGATCAAGCTGACCTTCGGTGTATGGCTTTCTTATGGGTAGTACAGGACCCTATTGTTTTTTTTTGGTTTCAGGGTCCGGGTAGTGAATTTTTGTTCGAAAGAAGAAATTTGTGAAAATTCGAAAATTTTGGGCCCAATTTTTGGCTGTACACAACGATAACTCGACACCCACCTGGATGGATGAAGCTCATACTTGGTATGTGTGTTCTCCCTGATGAGTACATGAACCCTATTGTTTTGGGGTAGGTCAGAGGTTATCTGAGTTCACCATAGGTCAAAGTCTGAAAACCTTGTGAAACACGATAAGTCCATAATCGTTGGTCTGATCACGTTGAAATCAGTTGTATAGCTTTCTTATGGGAGTACAGGAACCCTATTGTTTTTTTGGGTTCAGTCGGGGTTGACTTTGGTCGAAAAAGAAAATTTTGTGAAAATTTGGATATTTTGGCCATTTGGTTGGTAAACAAGATAACTCGAACCCACCTCCGGATGATGAAGCTCATACTTGGTAATTGTGTTCCCTGATAGTAAATGAACCCTTATTGTTTTGGGGTCAGGTCAGAGGTCATCTGAGGTCACCATGAGGTCAAAGTTCTGAAAACCTTGTAAACACGATACGTCCATAATTAGTTTGGTCTGATCAAGTTGTAAATTAGTGTAAAGCTTCCTTATGGGGAGTCAGGACCCCCTATTGTTTTTGTTTCAGGGGTTTTCAGAGAGTGAATTTTGATCGTAAATAGAAAATTCGTGGAAAGATTTTGATATTTAGTTAAGCCAATTTTGGCTTGTAAACACGATAACAACTTTGACCCACGTGGAGGATGAAGCTCATACTTGGTATGTTTGTTCCCCATGATGGATAATAAGAACCCGATTGTTTTTGGCAGGTCAGAGGTCTTCTGCGTCAGACCAAGGTCAAAGTCTGAAAACCTTGTACACAAGATAAGTCCAGAATGGTTGGTCTGATCAAGGTTGAAATTAGGTGTGTATCTTCCTTTATGGGGGAGTACAAGGAACCTATTGTTTTGTAAAGGGCGGGGTGAATGAGGCTCATACTTGGTTTGTGTTAAAACTTCCCCCTGATGAGTACAGAACCCTATTGTTTTGGGTCAGGTCGAGGTCATCGAAGGTTTTTTAACCAGAGTTCCCAGTCTGAAAACCTTCGCATTTAGTGTGTAGATTTCTTCTAAGGGTACAGGAACCCTACTTATTTGTTAGTAATATAGGAAATTGTCATGACTTATTTTGCCTATAATGAGCTGGTACTAATCTCCATTTGTCTCCGTTGTCTGGCTATGGGTTGACAGAACAGTCAGGATGCACTAATAAGAGCCTTTTGGCTTGCTTGGTTTGTCTCGCCTGAATTGAATTCAGAAGAGGACTAGTGGTCACTAGTCCTGTGTGGTGTGTGTGTGTATATGTGTGTCACACTCTCTCGTTAGCAGGATCTCCCACAAACCGTGAGGCCGACCATGACCGAAATTTTGTGTGCACCCACGGGGTTGGGTGTACAGATCTGATTAGATTTGGTCATATGTAATTATTGTTTAAGCTGTTAGCAGTTACGCAAGAACCGTATGTGCTACAGGTATGTATGTTTGGTATGGTGGGACCTGGATGACAGGGTATAGGAACTGATTAAGATTTCAGCCTAAAATATGCAATTTAAGTGGTCTCATTTGCCTAATTGATGCGGAAGTTTTGTCGGATTCTCACGAACTTGGTGGATGGGGTCTACCATGTTCCCAAGAATTTAAAAGTGAATTTGGGTCACTGGAGGTCATTTAATAATGTGTGTTTAACTTTGCATAATTTATGCAATTTTTTTTAAAAGTTCGTTGGATTTCCACAAAACTGGTAGATGTGATCCCCTTTGATCCTGATCATTTTGAAGGTCCAGCTGGGGTCAGTAGAGGTACATTGTATGTGCCTAATTTGCCTATATATTCCAATTTCCAACTTGGTAGAATTTGCCAACCTCAGTAGGTATGGTCCGTTAACATTTTCTGTATCTGATGTGTTTGATTTCAGATTTTATGAATTCCATCATATAATTATAGCTCTTTTTGGATCAAAGCACTGATGGAACGAGTGAATCATAGCTCCTGTGACACTTGTGATGTTATAAGCTTGCCTCAAGCAAAATACCTCATCTACCCACCAGTTGATTTAGGGTCGATTAGACCTTCAAAAATACTGTTAACACTTTTCTTTCCTGAAGACTGGGGACCAATGTTTGGAGGTTTCCTAAAGATTATTTTGGGACATCTTTGACTGCTTGCATGGGGATAGTTGTTGTGTGTGGGGGACACGCAAACGCTGGGGGTTTTGCTGCCCTGGCAGAGGGGGGGGGGGCGGCATGTTCTGGCTGCTTGAAATAACAGGCAACGAATAATGAAGGAATGATTTTAAAAGGCAAGAAGCCGGGCTGCTAAGGGGATTTAGAACATTCAGTTGGATTGTTTGGGTCAAATGAAGTGAGTTGACTGAAAGCGATAAACTATTCAAAATTTGGGTATTTATGAAAGAAGAAGAGGGGGGGGGGGGCATGAGAAAGAAAAAGCACTTAAGAGACTCTGTATAAGAGTAAACCTCATTGGTCAGTTATTTAGGAATTTTTATGTGTTTATATGTGAAAATATTGATGTTCGTTGACCTTGACAATGGTCTGAATGAACTAGTTGGGTTTGTATGTTGTTTTTATGTAGTGATAATAGAAACCACCGATCTCTTGAACCAGGCGATATCTTTTTTTGGCGATCGCCTTGTTCAGATTCTGTGGTTGTTCCTTGTTAGCCATTATAGGACAACGGTAGCGTATCAGGTTTTTTCTGCAGTTGTTAAGGTGGTTGATAGACTCTACCACTCATTGTTCTCACTCTTCCTGTAGTGACAGGTGAATCATGGCATGGTTAGAAACGCAGCATGTAGCCTATGTTGTTGGTATGGTTATAAAACATCCCACCTGAATGGTCTGATGGGAACTAGATATATTTGAGAAAACGTCACTTTCCTCAAAAGCACTACGTCATACAAGAATCTAACAGTGGCCCTCTCGTTACCTCCTTTGTTGTCCGTGGTGATTCGCTCGCAATAACACTTCGTACTGTTAACAACAAATAACTACTGTTCAGAATTCCCCACAAATTTCATGATATAATGATTAGGGACTCTAAGGGATTCAATTGAATTTGTTTCATATTCACTGTGTACCGTTGGTTAGAGATTCTCCTAATAGTTGTTCCTCTGTAGATACAGTAAATCATGACATGAGAGAAGGCACAGGCGCTTAGCACACCGATCATTGATTGTTTTAAACACAGCCCACCTGAACGGGAAGTTAGTCTTTTGTTAAGACATTATTGTCCTCATGCATGCTACATACACACTTTATCATTGGACTCTCTTGTCCCTCACTGTATATATGTTTAGAGGTGAATCGCTCAGGACTGTAATGTCCTTTGACTTTCAAAATTTAGAGCCAGAATCTTCATGATATAACAATCCAATTACGTCATTAGTTGAGTACACTTCCATTAATATTCAGTGTTGACTGGCTAACTGGTTAGAACTTCGGGGGAGTCAATATATTTTGTCCCATATTCACTGTGTTGTAGTTTATGATACTATGAATGCAAGGCACCTGAATGCTAACTGCAGATGCGTCAAGGGTTAATTGGATATGTCCATGCATTGACCCTGTGATACAAGACTTTGTGATCAGACAGGAGGTAAGGACTGATGTAAAGCGAGCCTTGAGCTGAATGAAGGCGTGCAGAGACAAGAAAACAAAAAAAAAAAGGTCTTGAACAGACTAGGTGGGAACAGGGCGGTGGCGTAGTAATTATCTTAGGGAATTGTATTGTCGGTTGTGAAGAAAATGTTTGATATGGTGATGTTTTCATTCTTCAGTCCGGTTTTCCAAACTTGGTTTGTATATAACGCTTTTGACCTCTTTCTGATCTTTGACCAGCTTACTCTATATTAATGAAGTACATTCGAGGTTAGTTTGTTGTGTAGACCATTGTATAGGAGGCTGGGTGGGCTTACTTAATATGATATGGTGTCGTCCGGGATACTCATTCAGTTCAGCACATGCTAGTCCTCATCCCTCCAACCCAACATACCTATGATCTGGCTTTGAGCCATGTTATCTATCATGCTACTGAATCTTTTCTATACATCTTATGGTTTGCATGTATGTTATCCAGGTTTCCACGAGGTTTTGGGTTTTTAGGGGTGTGGGCCCGCCTTATCATGACAGTTGCCCCTCCTTAATGCCTGTTCGTAGCGACTTGAGAAATTACTCCCCCTTGCAAGAATCATATGCACTTAAGTCACTCCAGCTGCACAAAAATAAAGTACACACAGCTGCAGCACTCAAACAGGAGCGTGGTACAATAGCACAACATCCTATACCATACCATACCATACCGTACCATACCATACCATCCCAGCTGTAGTACTCATACATGTATTGCATAGGCCTACAAGTTTTTATTACTATCATTGTTTGTCCTTACGCGATGACACGTTTTGTTGAAGGCTTGAAGTCGAAGTTCCAGGCTGGAAGATTTTTCTTGAAATGTTTTCAAAATGATCATTTAATTGTTGCAAGGGAGCCTCGATGGGTTTTTTTTTTTTTTTTTGTATGAGAGAACTTTTGTAGATTCATAACCATATATTTCAACAATGTTTAGTAATGAACAGTTATTGATTTGTTTGTCATAATTATTAATAAAATCATGCATTAAAGTTTCAGTCAAACGAGCATGACAGTACAGTAGGTACATTACGTCGCTGATGTCATGGACTGCGCTGATACAAGGATGTGCTTCGGTTCGGTAGCGGTGGTGAGGAAACTATGGCGAGAATTGAGATATTGAGATTTGAGTGGATTACTAGTGTAGCTGATTTGCAAGTAAGGTTTTCACAGACAGTCTCTTGTGATCATAAATCGTGTGATTCGGATGATTCAGGTTGATTGTGGGGAGGGAATATTAGGCAATAAAACTATGCCAATGTTTTGGAAGGGGAACAAACATCAATTCGAGTGTATTGGAATGTTATGATATGGTAACCGGGGTTAGGCACTTGCAAACTTTAGGAAGTGTTGAATTCTCTGGCAGTGCTCAATTTTGTTTGTGCCAGTTTTTTTCAATCACTCATGGGCATTACCTCTTGACATTACTCTATGAGAATTTACAATTTTTTTCCATGTGGCTTTTTAAATTGTGGTCATCCCCTCCTCCCCATACATTTTGAGGGCTCTGTTGTATGCTTTGCTTGCCATTGCTTAATTCAGTGGACTGTATGTATTTTTGCAATGTGCATGGGGAGAAAAAGCTCCCAAAATGCCCCGAATGGACCTCATGTGTGGTGTCTAATATGCCTTCAATAATTAATTTTGGAATTGTGGAATGAGGAAAAGAAAATGTTTCAGTCATTCCTCAGGACACCACATTTTGTCTCTTTTAAGGATTATTTCCACAGACATTTCACGGGAGGGGAAATACCCAAACCTGGACCAGCCTCTGGCATTAGCTATGTAATCTCAGTCCCTCCTCATCGCTGCCCCTGCCTTCAAAACCTGTCGTGGTAAACACGGAGGTCATGTAGGAGGGTTTTTCACTGACAGATCTCGATGTGGGAGAAGTGGGTTGGTGCAGGTTATCCAGCAATACCTATGTGACAGTATGTGTGTATTCCATTATGATTTAACACAAGAACAGGCACAGCATTCTCAGCCTTTTTCCAAAAAAAAAAAAAACAAATTTCCAGATTTCTGTAATTCTGATGATGATGATATCAGTTGCGGGCATATATTACCATACGCTATGGAGATGTTTTTAGGTGTCTGGTTTAAAACGCCTGCGATATTGAGATGTAAGGATTATCAGCATGTTCCAGGGACCACCTACTTATGGTCATATGTCGTATGTGATGATTCCCTGATCCATACAAATGTAATAATACATTGTAAGACATGGGCAAATAATCCCACTATGGGGGATATTTTCACTGCATTGCCCTCAGCTCTTGCATAAGGCACTAACTCTCAGGGCAGGGTCTAATGACCCCAAATGTTTCGCCATGGGAAAATTCTTAATGGGTTCAAAGTGGGTTTTCTGAGCGGGGGGGGTCCACTAACATGCAGGTTTTTTGCAATGTTTCAAATTTCAATTAGTTGGCGGGGGGATTAACTGTGTGGTACTCTAAGTTGATCTTATTAGATTTTAAACAAAACAATGGTTTATTCAAGTATACATCCTTCTGAATCGTATATGTTTGAGTTTCTTATAAACAGAATACTCGTGTTTATGACACTTTTTTTTAAAAGACCACACATCACTTATGAAATAGATAGATGAACAGACGACAGATAGGAAGGTTAAACTGACTTGAAGGATTGGTAAGGATAAAGCCATTTTAGAGTTGATATTTTGTATTCACAAATTGACCTTAGAAATGGACAGTATCAGTTTTGGCTATGACAATAATGGACCAAAATAGTTGAGTGAGAAGGAGGGGTATTGAGGCTAGTAACCCCCCCCACATTTACCCCACAGAGATTGAACCAACCCATGGAGTAAATCTCCCCCACCCCATCATCCCCACTATCCCTCACCACTATCTCAGTTTTGTACACATTGTACCTTGAAATACAAATGACCATCACTCTTGCACAAGATGGATACAGAGGGTTAATTCACTGCACTCTCAACTCCAAGTTAGCTCATCAATTAGCAGTGGCCCTATTGGCTGTTTAATGACCCCGCCCTAAACTATGCCTAATCGACACATCGTGGGGATGCCTCTCCGTTTCGCCCATAAATGTAACGAACAAGCTTCTTCAGGGCCCTGACTTTCTTACATTATGTGATTTCTGGACTCATTCACGTGTGATTAATATGACTTTTTTCGTTGGATTATTCACTTTACACGAAGATTTCTGAAGATATTGCTAGACCACACCGATTTTTCCTTTCCCTAGATGAGAGTGGACTCAATCTTGTTTTATTGACATACATTTGATGTGACTCATTCATTGACACCACCAGGTACCCCGCCGGTCGACGCGTAAGGTTATTGAACCATCTGGTACCCTACGTGAGGGGAGAGAGAACCTAAGGGATGGCGGCCCCTCGTGCTGATTCTTGATCCTTGACCACCAATGGGAGCTTGAGATTGGCCAGCCTTGAAAAAGGTAACCGAGGGATTATTTTCACTTTATGCTTGTGTTTAGCTACAGACAGCTACGTTCAACCTCGGTGAACGTTCTCCAAAATAGGGACTCATGGTAAAGAAATATGTGCATTTATTGATGTAATTGTCACTATTATAGGAATATTAGAAAAATGGAGCTGCTACATGATTTGTTTATAGATACACTGTTGCACCTCAATTTCAACAAAATGTATACTCTGCTGGCGGGATGTATAAGAAGTCCCCACATCCTTGTGTTTTTCAATGACTCTAATTGGATTTTTTAGTTTTCATATTCTTGACCGTTTTGACCTGTCCATCCATAATATTCAATTAACCTGAAGAATTTGAGTTTAGTGTACCAATAACGTGGTGATATTTTCAGAACTGATTCCACATTGGGGTGATCTCAGTATGTTACAATATGACTGGTGTTTCTTGGGGCTCTCCTCTGAAAAATTAGTAGTCTAGAGACTGTGATCCAGACTCTAATCTTTTACACTCTACATTGCAACGAAAATAGCCACTGCAAAGGCAAATCATGGGTTTTACAATTGAGGATTCCCTTGATAATTCTTTTGTAGTTGAGTGTTGGTGATATATCAAGGGACTCTGCCAACAAATTTTTAACATTTGCCCCAGGTAGGAGCATTATTACCTTTCATACTCTTCATTCATGTGATTAGGTGAACAACCCTGTCCCTGCCTGTGTATTACATCTTTTGAGATTGGGTAAGCTTCATTCCTGGTTGATTCCTGCTGATGACATACGTCAGAGGAAGGTAATTTTTGTGCCAAATTTAATAGCGACAAGGATTACAACTTTCCCTTCTAGTCTAATATATTATTGTTTATACCGTATTCATTCTGCTAAATCTCCCCATCTCCCAGAAACGCCCACCGAACTTTTTTGCAGTCAGGTTGCTTCAATTTGTTGTATTGTATGTAACAATGCATGTGGCAATGTCAGCAGCCTTGTTTCTACGCACTACAGAAATTGATAACAACACTTGATAAATCTTCTAGGGCTGGTTCGTAGTCTGTAGCGCATTAGAATTTTCAAGCCCTACTCTGGTCAGTCTGCCTCTGACTTCGGTTCTCTTTCTGATTAGGACGGAGGCAAGCCAGTTGAGACTAAGAGGCCCCCTACTACAGTAGTGAGGCAGAGAATCTGTTGGAAAGCTGGATGCTGGATTTTGGTTGAAAAGGAACTGTGCCAAGTTTGGGATGCTGCAATGAAAACAGATCCAAGAGATCTGTGGGTTTTGAAGGGCCTCATAGTTGTGTGTACACATGTCCTGCACTCAAAATGATACCAGACATCACACTGAGCGCAACCAAGTGTCGCCTTTACCACAAATGCCGCACGGAAAATAGGCTTATGGGGTCCGGGATTGGGATGGCGGTCCCAGGATTGCCACAGAAGTCTATGAGTACGCTGCTGCACTGACAAGGGTGAGGACATTGCTTCCTTGTTGTAATGTAGACAAAGTGTTGATCGTTTCTTCCTTTTAGGACAATATCGAAATGTCGTATCTGGCAAATTAAGCTTCGACTATGCGCGCCTACTAAGGCTTGGCCAGCCTATGAATTGGACTAGTGATAAACAAACCAAAAGAGCCCCGAGAGGGGAACTCCAGCCGCAAGAGCCAGTGAGTAAGACGGGGGGAAAAAAATAACCTTGGGTTAGTCCTGATCAAAAGCTAGAGGGCGGAAAAACGGAGGGGGCGCCTATTTACACCCAAAAGCACTACTTATGTACACCAGCCGCGTTTCCCTTTGACAAGGATGTAGGGCGCTGTCACCTTCAGACTCGGCGATTGGAGACGCCATGTGGTAGGCCGGGCGTTGGCATATAGACAAAAAAAAAGATAGGCCGGGGTATGGTGTATAGTAACAGTGGTAGGCTAGTATTGCTCCCGCGGTATCCATAACAAAAGTTCTCAAACACAAAATTCAGAGTTAAAAACAGAATCTGCAGCCAAATAATGGGTCCTGTATAGTCTATGATGTTATAGAAGACACTCGGGTAAGGAGACTTAACAAATATGGACCGTTTCCATGCACGCGGCGGTCGGGCGGGCGTTTGGGAACCCGTTTAACCCCCTGCACCGTGGGACGACCTGACCCAACGGGCGTTTTCCGAGTCACACACCTCTTTCTTCTCACTTTTGTGTCTATGCTCTATAAAAGAACCGATGTAGCCTACTTATTATTAATTATTGTTATTATTATTGTTATTGTTATTATTATTATTGTTGTTGTTATTATTATTTATTATCAAACACCGACGCATACGCGTGTTCAAACCGAAACAACCGGTGTTCATATCTGAAACCCATTGTTCTAAATGTCAACATTTAACGGCCCACTATTACCACTTCACAATTGACCGGTTTTTGATATTTGATTAGCCAATATTTGACATATCAATGGTCTGGCATCATGTAAATATGTGTTCACATAGGTGTCCTGGCCATTAAAAATAGAGACAATCTGTCTACAACTCTCCCTAGTGTTGAAACAGTTATGATGTTGTTTGGAACACGAATTGAACAAAATTGTTCCTCTATCTCTCCATTCGCGGGCTAACCAGCCGGTAGATTGCAGGGAATCCCCGACAATCATTACTAACACCACAGCGGACACGCGGAGCGTGCAGAAAAACTCGCTACAAGACCGATTCGTGAAAACGTACGCCTCCCCCCGCCGGCCCGCCCTCCCGCACCGCGTGCAAACGGCTCCATCGCAAATATTGATGATCGATTTTAGACGCCCGCGCCCGCCCGCGTTCATGGAAACGCGGCTTACGGTGGCAATCCGGTCTGGATATTTGTTGCAAAGATAGCACGTCCGCCGCCCGTCGCGCATGCACAACCAACACAAACAACTATGTTATATGCTGTGTGCATCTGCGATTGTAGTCTACATATTACATATAACACGTTCAAACTGATTATAGAAAATATCGGTAAATTTTATCTCTCGTAAGCGCCCATCTTGAAATTTGCAAATCCCTGTCTCTTAGCGGATGATACCGGCTATTCCGCCATACTGAAACATGCTACAGCTCAGTGCATCCTTCAGGTGGGATTTATATTGCTTGCTAGGGCGGGAGGTGACAATTACTTATATCTTGAAATCACAGGGTAGCATCTCTACAACACTATTCCATACTTATAGGTGGAGAAAGTCACGTCATTATTTACTGCTTCCGAGAGAAGGTACTCAGGACCAGTATAACCTAGAGAGATTAAAGATGGCCAGTTCAAAACCCTCTCCAGAACGAATGTCTACCTCCCAGGACAGCGTGCTATGCGACAGACGTAGTGACGACACAGATAGCTCCGACCGAGAGAAGGCACTGGTAACCGATGTCTGAAACTACTGACACAGAGCCAAGCCACCTCAAAGCTCGCCCACCGAAAAAAATAGGGAAGGTAAAGCCCACCCACCTTAACTGTGCAATACCCCATCTCACCTTTAATCATTAAAATCCTGAACTGGAGAAAAGTGAATGTCTGAAGACCATAGACTCAGAGTACCGCCCACCAACGCAGCTTAGCCCACTGATAGGAGAGGTAGCCCACTCACACCCCCCACCTCCCTGCCCACTCCCCACCCCGCCTGTAATCATAAAATCATGCACTGGGAGGGAAGAGACTTGATGTCTTAAAACAATAGACTCAGAGCAGCCCCCAACTCTCTTCGCCCTGATAGGAGAGGTAAGAGCCCACCCACCCCTTTATTACTGCCCACTCACCCACCCCGCCTGTAATCATAAAATCATGCACTGGGAGGGAAGAGGATACTGGATTCTAAAACAATAGACTCAGTGCGCAGCCCACCAAGATCAGCTTAGCCCACTGATAGGAGAGGTAAGCCCACCCACCCACTTTACTGCCCACTCACCCACCCCACCGTAATCATAAAATCTGCCTGGGAGGGAGAGACTGGATGTCTGCAACAATAGTACTCATGCCTGCTCCCAACCTCTCTCTAGTCAGCTTTTGGCATCATCAGAAAGATTATTAATATATATGTGGACATATTCTTCATTTGGCGAAGAGGCCATTCTGTATTATATGCAAATTAATCTAATAATTGTCCTTATGTTAGCCCATTATTATGGACTGTTATCCAATGCCCCCAGATGGGGCTCTTAAATCCTTCAATATGTTTTGGTATCATTTAAAAAATATTGATGCTCTTCGCAAATTTATAATAACTAAAAAATTAGTTTAAGAGGGGTATGTCGTGTTTTCAATAGGATGGGTAATATTTTGCGGTCCCTTTCACATCACTAGGGTTATATGTCCAATAATGTATTTACAGTTAATATATAACATTGTCATTTTTCTATACTATACTACATACTACATATTTGGCTATAAATTTACTCATTCAATAATATAATCATCAGAATGACCAAGTTGAACTGTCTAGACCCATCATCATACCTATGTTCAGGTTACATAGCACATTTTCTATTTGGACTCACTGCCTTTACTTTATGTGGAAGCTTGTATTGAAAATTTGTGTGGTTGGTGACTAACCTCGTTGCTTGTGGCAACCAGACTAACCTTTGTCATTTGTTACCTCTTTTCTTTCCCTTCCCTCACCTCTCCCCCCTGCCCTCCACCTCTGCCTGCTTTAACACCCCTCTAACGAACTTCATCCTCCATGTATCCACCAAAATGACTGAAAAAAAAATAACATGGCTTGTGTGTTAATTTTTAACTATGAATTATTTTTATTTCTGGCTGGTTCCAAACATTGTGCTTCTTGCGGTTGCTTCTTCTTCTTCTTTTTCCCCACGCACTACTGGTTTCTGTGGCTGCTGTTTGACACATGCTTCTGCTTCAACATCTGCCTTTCTTTGTACTAACACATTGTTGGTCTTTATTTGTCTGAATTACATTTTGATCTGTGATGCGTACCTTTTTATTTTTTCTTTCATCATTTTTCATGCTTATACATGTTTTTTATGACAATGGCCACCTGCTAATTTGTTCCTATTCCGCCTAACTCTAACCCCCCCCCCCCCAATCCGGCATAACACTTCTTGATTTTCTGCACCTGTCTGCTCATATGACCCATCTACATTTTCAAATATTTGTATCTCATCAAAAACAATTGTCTAATACTTTTCTGGGCACTGGTCTACTCCATCAATGACTCCCTAATACAATGATCAATTATTTTGTATCAAATCTGTTGATGGAATAATCTGACTGTTGTCTCCCCGTTTTCACAACCATGGCAATTGTTTTATCAATCTTACCACATCACCCTGTTATGTACCCATGTCGCATATGCTAATTTCACCAAAACGACTGACCGCACCCATCCCTACTACCTGTAAAAAATTAAACGCATGCCAGGTCCACCAATTGATCATACACCATCCCTGCTTGATACCACTACCCAACTACCCCCTACCAGGTCGTGGAACTGCCTACCGTCACACTACAACTCCCCCCGACGTGAGAGTGGGGGCGCTATAACCAATGATCTTGTTGCCCATCCTATGATTCAGGAGGGGTCGTCCCTGCCCCGCATATGGACGTAAGGTCCCAGTACCAACCGACCTGCCAGGGCTACAGGCGACAATGTCTGATTCAGAACTCGACTTCCACAAGAAGGGACATCGGCCGATGTTTGTGCCAGAGGTTGATGAGATAAGGGTCAGGTAAGTAGTGGTAGTATATGATCATGTTCACCTTTGCCTCCTCTGCCTATGTTATACTCCTAAACACGCCTCGATTTCTACCTCATGCAAATCTGGCCACCCCAACCTCCCCCAAATACCAGAATAGGCTAACCAGCCTAAGCTCTACAAATGTAGCAAAATAAATGGCAGACATCGCCTGATAAATTTCTGCCTGGTTTTACACTGAAAAAGTAAAGGATACTACATTTATACTTCCATAGGGCTGCTGTTCTGCCTTAAAAAAAAATCCTCTAAAGTATTGAGCTATGGTAGTATTTAACATTCTAAATTCAAATTACGAATGCTTTCGCCAAAAAATAACAAATAAATTCTGGCGGGCATTAGACATAAACAAGTGAATTCCTGGATAGAGGACAACAGGATAGCCAGTGCCATGTAGAAATGGTAGGATGGGACTAATAGGCTAAATTGAAAGGGGGGAGGTGTGTTCTGTAAGTATAACATAGGCAGTCGTCGCTCACTAAACCCCAAACCAGGTATGTATTTTGGGGAATCTGTACCAGGTAACTGGTGCTTCATTCAGAGTATATCATTTGCCTGATGCCCCCAGCTGGGCTCCAGGCAACAGTCTCAGACAGAACTAGATTAACTAGGTGGCAGTAGTGATGAAATGGAGTCTGTCAGCCAGCTTCATCAAATCTTCAGAGATGCGGACTTGCCCAGCCGTTAGAGTTCCAGACTGCAAAACCATTAATTGTGAGCTCTGAGCCCATTGGAAGCCTGAGGACTTCTCCGCAGGCGTTGAGACAAAGCTGTCTCCTGCAAGGTTCACTCCACCCACATGTAAAAGTGTATCCCTTGTGAGGTATCATGTGAAGAGTAAACTAGTGCCAATGTGGCAGCCTCATTGGGAAGTCCAGAGGACCCAATGAAGTGACATCCTGATATGGTGTGTCCAGGAGAGACAACAGAGTGCGTTCTGTACAGAATGAGTGTGATAAGTCACTAATGATTCAGGGGTAATACTGTAAAGCGCTACGAGCTTGTCTATGATATGGAAAAGCACTATAAGGAGGAGATTTTGTTATTGTTATAATTATTATTATTATTAGACATTTGTTAAGGTACTCCAAAAACCTGGATATTGGTGTTGTTGTAGGTCAGGTCGGGCTACTTTTTCAGTCCAGGGACCAGACATGGACACTTCACAACTTTTCTTACTTATGGACGAAGAGTGAGTAGCTGTGAGAACAAAATTCATCACAGTAACTTTCCTTTGAAGCTCACAGATGTATACCTGTGGGAGTGTTTTTTTTCTGGCAGTTACTGTCCCCCCCCCCCCAAAGAAAAAAAATGAAAAGTAGCCTACCACATAATTTCTTTCTCCCTGTGGCATTGTGGCATGAAGGGACACAAGTTTCAGTGGAAATAGCAACTCGAGTGCCTGACACCTTGTGTTCCAATGAGCAGCATGCAGGTCTAGAAAAACAGCCTCAAGGGCCAAATTTGCCCTGTCTCAGCCAGTGACGGTCTTGGATTCACTCACCTGCCTGCCCCCCTCAAAAATTTGAAATTTTCATGGAAAACTTGCAAACTTTCAATTGTAAACACAATAAGTCAGGTGATGCATGGGTGTGAAGGAACTCTTTATGTCTGTGTTTCATAGTCAGCAAATATAATACTCTGCTGATGGATGAATGAGCTATCATCATCAGGATTCTTTATTCTCCAGCCCTGTGGTGTCTCGTCGTGGCTTCATGAACTTCCTAGAAGAAGAGACTGCTGGCTGGGTGGCCAGATACGTGGTGGTTAGACGGCCCTATGTGTTCATCTACTCTACTGATAAGGACCCTGTGGAGAGAGGACTGATCAACCTGGCCTCCGCTCGAATAGAATACAGCGAAGACCAACAAGCTATGTTAAGGGTGAGTTAACTAGGGTCAAAGCACTATTGCTCATGGCGAAGACCAACAAACTATGTAATGTTCATCAGACAAACATGTCTTTCATTTGGGAATCACATCAGCCGTTTCACTGAAGATTATATACATCATTGTATCAGGGCTACACTATATAGTTGGTGAAGCATACATGCAGGTAAAAAGGTGAAAAAGCAAATCAGCTATCAGGAATCAAAAAGTTCATTTTTCATCATCTCAGAAAATTTATACAATTCATTATGAAAAAGCACCTTGTTCTCATATATGGTGGATTTGATTTGTACTTGAAATATTACAGTCACAATGTTTCTTACTGAGGTACTCAAAGGCTTCTGACGAAAATATTTACAGTAGTTTGTAGCATACAGTCTGTTACATACATATTGCTGTCAGAACAATGCTAACATACATATTTGTTGTCAGATCAATGTTAACATACAGATTTGTTGTCAAATCAATTCCAACATAAATACCTGCTGTCAGATCATTGATCTGACAGCAAATATGTATGTTACCATATGGTAACATACATATTTGCTGTCAGATCAATGTTAACATACATATCTGCTGTCAGATCAATGTTAACATACATATCTGCTGTCAGATCAATGTTAACATACATATCTGCTGTCAGATCAATGTTAACATACATATCTGCTGTCAGATCAATGTTAAGATAATTCTTGTTCAAGATGCCGTGACTATGACTCACTTTTGCGCTTCTCACATATCTAGGTCCCTATACGCTCTTGAACAGTACGGTCCTAGATATGTTTTTGCCACGGACGTCTGTAGGACTGTTTCGTGAAGGTGCCTACGCCATATGCATTCGCTATATGGAACGGGCACGCAATCATGCACATACCACCGCCTAACTTAGAAGGCTAGTAAGTTAGATCAAAAATTTTCAATCTTTTTAGGCCTACTTGCTTCAAAGACTTGATCAAAGACGAGAAACTTGTTCATTAGTAATTAGCAGGGAAAATGATTTCTCTTACCGACTTGTTACCGTTCACAAACAGCTTGGACTTCACATTCTCGATCGTTTCTCACAACTCCTAGGTCATTTCCCATATCGTACTATTCATGTTGCCTATCCTTGTCGAATGAGTATTCAAAAATAGCAATACAAATTGCAGACTTCTCCGACAGGAATGAATGTTTCGTTTTACCTATCTGTCAATATTCTAATTTTCTTCCAGATATTACATAATAATTGGAGGGAAATATGAAACTTCAGTATGTTAGTTTAATAAGGTTCCTCGTAGAAGTCCGAATTAGCAACCCACGTATGTAAACGACTACTGTAAACGTTTTGTGATTGGCTTCAATTAGATTGTGAAGATAGTGACGTCAAATTGAACAGTTCTCCAAGACGAAGCTATTGCCATTCACATTCACCACTGATATATATACGATAGCGGAGGAACAACTGGTTGGTTTGTTGCAACGAAGTGAAGGAGTGCTAGCTTCGTCTTAACCCAAGACTATGTTAGATACATATTTGCTGCCAGTCAATGTTAACATACATATCTTCTGTCAGGTCAATGTTAAAATACATATTAGCTGTCATTTCAGTGTTAACATACATAACTTTCTCTAGTCGATGTTGACATATTTTTTGCTGTCAGATCAATGTTAACATACATAACCTCTGTCAAGTCAATGTTAACATACATAACCTCTGTCAAGTCATGTTGATTTCACACCGATGGATAGCCTGCTAAAGCAGACAATATGTGAGTCATTACTAATCAATGGTGAAGGCTAATCAATGGTGAGGGCGCTATTCTTCACCTAATACTCACATATTGTCTGCAAAGTTTTGTTTGACACCTGCAAAAAAATTGGTTCCTCTTATTATAATTCAGGTGACGTAGCTGTCAATCACTAACAGCGGAGAGGCATTGTGAAAATAATAGCTCTATTTGGTGAGATCGCTAATCTACTGCTTGTTGAACGTTACACTCTGTCCATGAGCCCCAGCCAATAGTGTGGGAAATATTTCAGATTGACAGCAACAAATTGAATTATATCGAATCCTGCAGGCATCTGTTCTGGCAAATCATTGATTGCTTGGCACAACATTGCTGTGCATAGAATGAAAATGCTGATATGAAGTGGAAAGCCTCAACGTCTGGTTAAAAACAGGCTAACCAATGGAAGACAAGATCTATGGAAGAAGAAGACCCCAAAACAAAACTGTAATTCAGCCATATCACATTATGGCAACAATAGGCTGACAATACAAAACTGGGAGGTTCTAATATCATGTTGCGTTACGGTGAGAAAGATGCTATGGAATAAATGCTGATGCATGTTTTATCTCTGCTCTGATCATTTATACCGGAGCTGCAAGATTTCATCTCTTTTTTGTCTGAATCCAACCCAAAAACCATTTTGGGGTTGAGGGCTCAATGAAGCCTGTTAGAGCATCACAGAAATGTGCTTGTTGGTATAATTGAAATTGTTCAAAGAATATTTATTTAAAGAATCCAAAATGGACACATACATCCAATAGTGTATTATTTATTGTAGTGAAATCACTTTTGAAGTAAAATTTGGCAAATAGAACCAAATGGCTCAACAGATTACCACCTCGACTCGACAGATGATAGACCTGCAATGGATGGGTAGGTGGGTGGATGGATGGATGGATGGTGGGTGGATGGATGGGTGGGTAGGTGGAGGGATGGGTAGGTGGGTGGATGGATGGATGGATGGGTAGGTGGGTGGGTGGATGGTAGGTGGGTGGGTGGGTGGGTGGGTGGGTGGGTAGGTGGGTGGGTAGGTGGGTGGGTAGGTGGGTGGGTGGATGGATGGGTAGGTGGGTGGGTGGTGGATGGATGGATGGATGGGTAGGTGGGTGGGTGGGTGGATGGATGGATGGATGGATGGGTAGGTGGGTGGATGGATGGATGGGTAGGTGGGTGGATGGGTAGGTGGGTGGTGGATGGATGGGTAGGCGGGTGGGTGGGTGGATGGATGGATGGATGGATGGATGGATGGATGGATGGATGGGTAGGTAGGTGGGTGGGTGGTGGATGGATGGATGGATGGGTGGGTAGGTGGGTGGGTGGGTGGATGGGTAGGTGGGTGGGTGGGTGGATGGGTAGGTGGGTGGGTGAATGGATGGGTAGGTGGGTGGGTGGGTGGGTGGGTGGGTGGATGGGTAGGTGGGTGGGTAGGTGGGTGGATGGATGGGTAGGTGGGTGGGTGGGTGGATGGATGGGTGGGTAGGTGGGTGGGTAGGTGGGTGGGTGGATGATGGGTGGGTAGGTGGGTGGGTGGGTGGGTGGGTGGGTGGGTGGGTGGGTGGATGGATGAATGGAGGCGTTCTGGCAGGAAATTACCTGTCTGCAGTAAAAGGTTATAACATAAACATTAAACAATTTACATTGCATAAACAGATAAGAAATAAAGAACAGTAGTAGTAGAACATTGAAACGCACATAAAAATTGACAAAACCTGGGGTTAAGACGTGAAATGGGACGGCACACATGAACAGCTACCTGGTGAAATCTAAGTGGTGTATTAAAGGTAATTGCCGTGCCGAGAAAAGATAAGCGATGGCGTTAGTATTGGTGAGAACTGGTCTAAGCTTCTTCTAGGTTGGATTAGCCTGTCACTTATTTGGCTATTGATCGGGGTGATCCCCGTCTTCCACAGAGACCCAATTTGTTTTGAACTCGAGACTGATACACGGTGTTGTGTTAATGATGGAACACTCAGAAGTGGTAGAAAACGATTAAAACTGTTTCCATCAGTTCTGTCACACCTGTGTTTCTAGAAGTGTTCTGCCTTGCTGGAGTTGATCATGCTTATTCTCATTTCTCTTTTGTGACATGATTGCATCAATGTTGTTTTCATCTGACATATCCACATTTTTGTTCCTTTGTAACCTGGCCACAGCCTGGGAGAGACATGGGTAGGTCTTAAGGAAGGCATCCCCGGGTACTGGTAGCAAATACATTGTAAATGATTAGGGTGGGTGGTGGCGTTATAAGACAGATTATATTCACCAGGAACTCACAAACTGCCTCATCCTTATCCTTTGCAACCGAGTAGAGTAGTAAAAAATTCTGCAAGGCTGCTAGTGAGAGGAAGACAAAGGTGTTGACATACAATCTTCATGAACGTTCAGTTTCATTGATATTGGGTAAAAAATGCCCCTTTGGTGCTGCTGGTTTTGCAGCTCTTTAAGGATTGTCGTAAGGTCTTGAAAACCTTACTGTAGAGCATTTCTGATACCACCAGCACTATTACCGTGAGCAATGTGAACAACGAGAATATGATAACCATATCAGCTTTGAACTTGAAAACTTTTCCCATGACAATGACGGATACAGGCCACAGGATGGCTATAATGACTGCCATAACTATGCATCGTCTCTTTATGTTGGTCTGGGCAGCTGTAGATTGGATCGGTCTACAAATGGCACGGTAGCGGTCACAGGCGATGAGGATCATGAGAAGTATGACAGTATCCAGCAGGGATACTTCACACACACATCAGGCCAGTGCAATGAAAACGATGCTTCTGCATCATCAGCCGCTCCACTGCACAGGGAAAAGTGTAAAATGCCTTTAATGACGATACCTATGGTGGTGTAGATGTCAGTGACTGATAAAGCCGTCAGATAGATTGCTGTTGGGGATCTTGTGAGGGATGGTTGCCTGGCGATGGTATACAGGAAGAGGAAGTTGGAGATGATGGGTACAATAGCGATGAGAAGATGATAGCACTGTATGACCCATAGGACTGCTCTGGACAGCTTGAGGTTGGATCCATCTCGTCACTCTTGGTTATGGCAATCAGTCATGAAACATCTGATCGTGTCGCTCCTCCTCTCTGAAAAAATATGGGAAATAGTGTCAGCTGCTGATAATTTTTGGTTTGCTGAGCTTATTTAGGATTATAACTAGACCATCAATGTGCAGCCAGCTGAACCACATAATTGGATATTACCCTGGGGTCAATAATTCCAAACAGCCAAGATGAGAACCCTTGTAAATTTGTTCTGTGTAATATTACTGAGAGTGCCGCTCTAAGGAACATGATAAACAACCTATCATTGTAGGAGAAGCAGCATAATGGCTCATCACTCACGCAATGCTTCATTACTCACATGATACCTCAGTACTCACATAATGGCTTGTTACTCATGCAATGCCCCATTACTCACATGATGCCCCATTACTCACATGATGCCCCATTACTCACACGATTCTCTATTAATCACAAAATGCCCCATTATCCACACAATGTCTTATCACTCACATGATGCCCCATTACTCCATGATGCCTCATTACTCACATGATGCTCCATTACTCACATAATGCCCCATTACTCACATGATGCCCCATTACTCACATGATGCCCCATTACTCACATGATGCACCATTAATCACACAATGCCCCATTACTCACATGATGTCCCATTACTCATGTGATGCCCCATTATATCCACCTAAAGGACATTTTACCTCGACTCTGTACATTCCATCCAAAGATGCATTTAAATTGTGATAAGATTGAAGTTGTTAAAAAAAAAACATGCAATATGTTTGTAATAGTTTTGTACTTGTTTTTCTGTTTGTTGTTTGATCTCTGGATGAAGAAATTTTCTGCAAGTATTTTTCATGAAACACTGCCAAAGCAAAACAAATTATCACTCATTGTCGATAAAATTTAATAGCCTTGAAGAATAAGTTGCCAATTGCAATTTTCTATGTCATCACCCAATCTTACTGGTTGACCCTTCAGACCTTCATATACAAAGATTATTTTGGAGGGGTTTGGAAAATTGAATTTAACAAGAAAATCAGATTTTGAGTTTTTAAGTCTCTCTAATTTGGCCAATGTCCCCTAAACTTTCAACAAAAAAGTGGAAAAGAAAAAAAAATCTGAAACAAATTTCTCAAATTGACTATTTTATCAGAGGGAAAAACATATATGATCAGCACAGCTGTTTTGAGCCAAAAGCAAAAACACATTCAGTAGAAAGGTTGAGGCAGCCTGGTATTGTTCCAACAAATTGTAGAATTTTCTGTTACCAACTGAGTGGTTGGCACAACTGGTAGAGCATCAGCCTTCCACCTGGGAGACCGGGTTCGATTCCGGTCGGGTCATACCAGACTTTAAAAATTGTACCTGTTCCCTTCTCGCTGGAGCTCACAACAAGATTGGAACGGGGACAAACGCGGGGTAGGCAATTTGCAAGTTGCCGTGATTACCCACACCCCACAGTTAAGGTACCGCCAAAGAGGCATTGCCTTATTCCCCGTGGACCTGGTGAAGGATTTGGGCAGCTGACATCAGTGGCAGTATCCAGATCTGCACCCTGGCTGGGCCTGAATAGGATCGACCCTCTTCTCAGCAAGTCCGCAATGAGAAAAAAAAAAACAGCTGCCTAAAACCTCGAGAGAGATCGCTTCAGTAATCTGACAAATCAAGTCTATGTCCTCTTGAAGGCAAATCACATGACAATTCCCTCAGTTTGCGGTAGGAATTGAGTTCCTTTATGTTAGAGGATAGACAGTTCTGTGTGACTGTTGATGCTGTTAGTGTGCTGATCAGTCAGGTTCCAAGCATGATTTAACTGATAGTACTTGGGAAGTAAGATGGATGAATGCAGCAAACTTCCATGCTGTACTGTAGACCTTACAGTCCACTGGATTCCTGACCACACAGTGCCTTTATATACCTGTGTTCGCAGGTTTGTGTTGCACCGCTCACTTCGTGAAGGAGTTGAAGTCTCTGTTCGCAGGTTTGTGTTGCACCGCTCACTCTGTGAAGGAGTTGAAGTCTCTGTTCGCAGGTTTGTGTTGCACCGCTCACTCTGTGAAGGAGTTGAAGTCTCTGTTGCAGGTTTGTGTTGCGCCACTCACTCTGTGAAGGAGTTGAAGTCTTGTTCGCAGGTTTGTGTTGCGCCACTCACCCTGTGAAGGAGTTGAAGTCTCTGTTCGATATCTTTGTGCTGTTGCTGTCAGTTTTCCTGTACTGTATGGCATGTAATTGCTCCTCGATGTAGTTCAACTGATGACAATTCCCCCTTTGGCTGTAGTGAATTTCTTTGCCCGTGATTACCTCAGAATTTTTTTGGTATTCCATGAGTCTCACTTCAATTTCCGCTATCTCTCTCAGGCAGCTTCTGATATTACCAGCAAGCTGGTTTACTGCCTAATCGTCAGGAATACATCTCTAATGAAGTAATGTAACTGTATATGATCCAGGTAGTTTCTTGCTCTATATATCCTTTCAGTTAGCAACCTGACACTGTTAAAATAATCCGAATGACACCAGACCTGTTTATTCTTTAGAAACAGTTTCCTTCCTTCTTAATCCTAGGTTCCCATTTCCCACCCTTCTTCAGTCCAGGGGCCAAATGTGGACTTGAGATAAATGCCAGATATACGATGTATACTCTAAATTTATGTGAGTATTCAACCGTGATTGCAGGCCGACACAGTCTTTTAATTTTTATTGAGGAAGCGGGTATCGAATTGACATTTGTTAAACACTGCAGTGTAGTTTTGGGCCTTAACTGCTCAACTGGTTTATTCTGTGATGTGAGGGAATGTGGGCCAGAGTTCGAGCCATGATCTTCTGTTGCGGGTTCATGGGGGATCTGGGGAAGAAAACAGATTATTCCTCGCACCCCTCATTGCTTAGCATTGCAGTATTATCTGTTGCCCTGCTCACTTAATGGGGGAGGAGGGGAGGCAGATTATTCTCTGCCCTGGCACTGTCAGAGGACCGAGTGAGTGGAAGGAGGGGTGAGTTAACTAGCATCAGTGATGCTGTTGCTCATAGCAAAGGCCAACAAGCTATGTTAAGGGGTGAGTTAACTAGCATCAGTGATGCTGTTGCTCATAGCGAAGGCCAGCAAGCTATGTTAAGGGGTGAGTTAACTAGCATCAGTGATGCTGTTGCTCATAGCAAAGACCAACAAGCTATCTCAAGGGTGAGTTAACTAGCATCAGTGGTGCTGTTGCTCATAGCAAAGACCAACAACTTGCATCAGTGGTGCTGTTGTTCATAGCGAAGGCCAGCAAGCTATGTTAAGGGGTGAGTTAACTAGCATCAGTGATGCTGTTGCTCATTGCAGAGACCAACACGCTTGCTTCCACTGATTAGGAAGCTCTGTTTCTGTTAAATGCTAGTACCAGAAATCTGAAACGAAACACATGGAATTCTGTGTTGTAATTGTTGCATGGTGACTAATAGAAGAAACCAGTGATTGTGCAACCAGGCGAGACACTGGGGGGGGGGGAGGGGGGGAGGGGGGGGGGGAAGGGGGGGGGATTTCGCCTGGTTTTATTGAGGGAAAACAGGTATTGAATTGACCTTTGTTAAACACTGCCGTGTAGTTTAGGCCTCAGCTGTTTAACTTATTTATTCTTTGATATGAGGGAATGTGCCCTGGTAGCTGTCAGTAACGGGATACTCTGTGATTCAGTGAGCAGTCTGTGGGCCAAACGAATCATCTTCGGCTGTATTGGGCTTGCGGGCTGTAGGTTGCCTACCAGCTTTAACCATTCAAGTTGATAAAACTCAGAAGACACTCAAAGAATGACAATATTGCAATTCAGTTCACTGATACAATCATGATTTTCGATGTTTGTCTTTTCGCTGGTCTAACGATTTGTACCCCTCATGTCCGTCGAGCACTCCATGTTTCGGTATTGTTGTGATTGAATTGGCCTACTGGCCCAAGGTTGCCATCAATTTTTTCATTCAGGTCATTGATGCGATCATGCTCCAAGCTTGTATTTTCGCTGGATCTAACGCTAGTAAAGGTAGGGTCCTACCGAGAATTGGTTTGCTAACCAATATCCACTAAATCTGGTCTTGATCGGAATTGATCAGCTCAGTAACGTGTTACTTGTCTTGCTAAATGTTAAGATAGTTCATTGTTGAGGAAGTGTCAAGGAGGACGTATATGTTTAGCAACTCAATATTTCCAACTGATCCTAAATATGGGAACAGAGGATTTTTTTAGCTTGCACTGGGAAAATAGTATACTATCCATTTATGTAACACTTTCACTTTCAGTCTTAGTTTTTCAGAGAGAGACTCTGCAATCACTTTGTTGTGTACCAAGCTTGACTGTTGCGAGTAGTATCTCCCACCCCGTAAGAACAAAAGAATCGGTGTAATCAGTTAAATTGTTGGAGTACTTGTCCTGATGGTCTTGGGCGTAATAGTAGGGTAATTAGGCTATTATAGTTATCAATTACAACCACATTACTGTTAGCTCGGTGATGTAGGAATATATCATATAGGAGCTGGGTTGCAGGTACTAACTACTTACAAATTGACAAATGTGTTGTGGTACAGAACTGACTGCCTAATAAAAGCAACGGCCTAGTTGCAAATAGACAGACCAAGCATTTTGATGTTGGCCTGAAGTTACTTTGACCCTTGCTGTTGATCAATCGAACTAACCCTGTATATTGGGCATTTTGGCAGCCTAGTGCTGCACCAGCTTTGAACCCAAGTGTTTTGAATCACTGATAAAGTTTTCTAAATTTATGATAGTTGGTCATCGATCCTTGTATGTGAGTGTTGTTTTCAATTCATGTATGATGGTTAAACACTATATATTCAGGTCTTACTCCCCAGTATGCATTACGTATCCATATGTTGCCCTGCTCAATTATGGGGGAGGTGGCAAATTATCTCTCCCCCCTCCCTTCCACTAGTCGCTTGCGTATTAGCTGTTTCCTGCTCAATTATGGGGGGAGGGGGAAGGAGCATATATTCTCATGCCCCCCCACTATAGGCTCAGTATTATCTGTTGACCTGCTTCAATTAATGGGGGGGGGGGAGGCAATCTTAATTCTCATGCCCCCCCCCAATAGTAGTGCTGCAGTATTATCTGGTTGCCTGCCTCAGTTATGAGGGAGAGACCAATTCATTCTCTGTCCCCCCTCACTAGTAGCTCTGCAGTATTATCTGTTGCCCTGTTTAGTTATGAAGGAAGGAGCAAATTCTCTGCCCCCCACTGGTAGCATTGAAGTATTATCTGTGTTCCCTGCTCAATCATTGGGGAGGAGCATATTATTCTCTGCCTTCCCTCTCACTGCTAGCGCTGCAGTATTATTGCTCGGAAAGACATGTGATTGGAAAATTGGTGGACAGAGCTGGGTGCCTTTCTGGCATGTGTCCCCATGAGTGAGGAGCTTTCTTTAGCTTGCATAGTAACCTCCCCGACTGGTACAGACAATCATAAACATATCATGACATGATATCATGACTTCAATACTTCTTTCATTTTCATTTTCACAGACTTCCGACACCTTCCCTTTATCCAACGTACCGTTGTTTCCTGCTACAAACACGGCAGATAGGACTCTTTGATTGGCTTGTATGCCGTCAACCCACTCCTGGCCTGCTCTATACGGTAGGCTAATGTCACCAATCTGTTAGCCTTCTAGCCCTGTCACGTCAGGGGTGACACCAACTACATATGTGACCTGTTTAATAAACCATTCATTTCCAAATTCCTGGCTGGCTCAATGCTATGTCACCATTTGTTACAATACAATCATAGCCCTGTCACATCAAGGGTGACACAAACTATCATATGTACCTGTATTCAACCTTCATTCAAATTCCTGGCTGCTCAATCTATGTCACCAATTTGTTACATCATAGCCCTGTCACATCAGGGGGGACACCAAACTATCATATATGACCTGTTTACCATTCATTCAAATTCCTGGCTGGCTCCTGTATTATGTCACCAATCTGTTCCATTATAGCCACGGTCACATCAGTGGTGACACCAAACTATCATATGTGACCTTTAACCTTCATTCTACTCCTGGCTGGCTCAATGCTATGTCACCAATCTTTACATTATAGCCGCCCTGTCACATCAGTGGGACCCAACTTCATATGTGACCTGTTTACCATTCATTCTACTCCTGGCTGGCTCATGCTATGTCACCAATCGGTTCATTATAGCTGTCCACATCCGTGGTGACACCACCAACTATCATATGTGACCTGTTTAACCATTCATTTCCTCCTCCTGGCTGTAGCTCAATCTATGTCACCAATCTGTTACATCATAGCCCTGTCACATCGCGGGTGACACCAAACTGGTCATTATGTGACCTGTTTAACCATTCATTCAATTCCTGGCTGGCTCAATATTATGTCACCAATCTGTTACATTATAGCCCTGTCACATCAGTGGTGCACCAAACTATCATATTTGACCTGTTTCACCATGCATTTGCTACTCTGCTGGCTCAATGCCTATGTCACCATCTGTTACATCAAAGCCCTGTCCATATGGGTTACACCAAAACTATCATATATGACCTGTTTAACCATTCATGTTCAAATTCCTGGCTTTGTCTCATACTATGGTCACCAATCTTTACAACATCATAGCCTGTCACATCATGGGTGACACCAAACTATCATATGTGACGTGTTTAACCATTCATGAAGCAAATCACATTCCTGGCTGGCTCACTACTATGTCATCAATCTGTACAAGCAAGCCCTGTCACATCAGTGGGGACACCAAACTATCATATATGACCTGTTTAACCATTATTCACATTCCTCCTGGCGGCTCATATTAATGTCACCAATATCGGTTACATTATAACGCCCTGTCACTCAGTGGTGACACCAAACTATCAATGTGACCCGTTACCTTCATTCCCCCTTCTACTCCTGGCTGCTCATGCATGTCACCAATCTGTTCATCATAGCCTGCACATCAGGGTGACACCACACTGTCATACCTGTGACACCTCTTTAACCATTCCTGCAAGGCCTGGCGGCCTCCTAGCTATTCACCAATCGGTTACATCATAGCCCTGTCAAATCAGGGGTGACCCAAATCTGTCATATTGTACGACCTGTTTCGCCATTCATATCTACTCCTGGCTTGGCTCAATGCTATGTCACCAATCTGTTCCGTCATAGCCCTGTCACAATCAGGCGTCACCCAAACTACAGTATGTACCGTGTTTAACCACTTGCATTAGTCGAAATTCCCTGGCTGGCTCATACTATGTCACCAGATCTGTTACATTCATAGCCCTGTCACATAAGGGGTGACCCAAACTATCACTGTACCCTGTTTAATAACCATTCATTCAAATTCCTGGCTGGCTCAATACTATGTCACCAATCTGTTACATCATAGCCCCTGATCACATCAGGCCGTGACCCCAAACTGATACATCATGTCGCCGTGTTTAACCATTCATTCCAATCCTGGCTGGCTCTAAGACTATGTCACCAATCTGTTACAACTCCTAGCCTGTCACATCAGGGCTGACACCACACTTATCAGCTGTGACCTGTTTAATAACCATCATTCCAAATTCCTGGCTGGCTCAATACTATGTCACCAATCTGTTAAGCAAGATAGCCATGTCACACTCACAGGGGTGACACTCAACTATTCATCTGTGACCTGTGTACACCATTCATTCAATGCTGGCTGGCTCAATTACGATCACCAATCTGTTTCCATTGCATGCCCTGTCACATCAGTGGTGACACCACACTATCATATGTCGACCTGTTTTTAATAACGACCAGTCCATTCTACTCTGCCTGGCTCACTGCTATGTCACCAATCTGTTACATCATAGCCCGGTCACTCAGGGTGACACCACAACGATCATATGTGACCTGTTTAACCATTCATTCACATTCCTGGCTGGCTCAATATTATGTCACCAATCTGGTTACATTATAGCCCGTCACATCGTGGTGACAACCAACTTATCATAGGACCTGTTTAAAACCATTCTTCTACCTGGCTGGCTCAATGCTATTCACCAATCTTACCTCATACCCTGTCACATCAGGGGTGACACAAACTATCACTTGACCTGTTTGAACCATTCATTCAATTCTGCTTGTGCCAATAAATATGTCACCAATTTGTTACATCATAGCCCTGTCACCTCATGGGTGACACCCAACTACATAGTGACCGTTTAACCTTCATTCAAATTCCTGGCTGGCTCAATACTATGTCATCAATCTGTACATCATAGCCTGTTCACATCAGTGTGACAACCAAACGATCATATAGTACCTGTTTCACCATTCCATTCAATTCCTGGCTGGCTCAATATTATGTCACCAATCGGTTACATGATGCCCTGTCACATCAGTGGTGACACCAACTATCATTGGACCTGTTTAACATTCATTCTACTCCTGGCTGGCTCAATGCTAGTCACCAATCTGTTACATCATAGCCTGTCACATCAGTGTGCACAAACTGTCATATGTGACCTGTTTAACCATTCCCTTCATTCCTGGCTGGCTCATACTATGTCACCACTCTGTTCATCATAGCCCTGTCCATCAGGTGACACCAAACTATCATATGTGACCTTTTTAACCATTCATTCTCTCCTGGCGGCTTCATGCTATGTCACCAATCTGTTACATCATAGCGCCTGTCACATCAGGCGGACACCAAACTATCATACGTGACCCTGTTTACCCATTGTCAATTCCTGGCTGGCTCATACTATGTCACCAATCTGTTACATCAATAGCCCTGTACATCAGGGTACACCAAACTCTCATAATGTGACCTGTTTACATTCATTCAAATTCCTGGCTGGCTCAATAACTATGTCCACCAAGCTGTTACATCATAGCCCTGTCACAACGGCTGACACCAACTATCATATGTGACTGTTTACCATTCATTCAAATTCCTGGCTGGCTCGATCCATGTCACCAATCTGTACACATAGCCTGTCACATCAGGGGTGGACACCAACTATCATTGTGACCTGTTGGTACCATCATTCAAATTCCTGTCTGGCCTCTACTATGTCACCAATCTGTTACATCATAGCCCTGTCCCATCAGTGGTGACACCAAACTATCATAGTGACCTGTTTAACCATCATCTCAATTCCTGCGGCTCAATTTCTGTCACCAATCTGTTACATTATAGCCCTGTCACATCAGTGGTGACACCAAACTATCATATGTGACCTGTTTCAAAACCATTCCTTCTACTGGGGGGCTGGCTGGCTCAATGCTATGTCCCAATCTGTTACATAATATCCCTGTCACATCAGGGGTGACCTAAACTATCATATGTACCTTGTTTAACCATTCATTCAAATTCCTGGCTGGCTCAATACTATGTCCCAATCTGTTACTCATTCCCCCTGTCGCATCATGTTGACACAAACTATTTATGTGACCTTTTTAACCATTCATTCAAATTCCTGGCTGGCTCATATTATCACCAAATCTGTTACATTATAGCCCTGTCACATCATGGTGACCCAAACTATCATAGTGAACCTGTTTAACCATTCATTCACTCTTGGCGTCTCGCTGCTGTGGTCCCCTCTGTTACCTTATAGCCCTTTCACATCAGGGGTGACAGACTGTTCTATCATAATAACATTTGCTTCATCTTGGCCCACAGAGCTCATGAATTGTGCTCTTGGGCCGCCCCGCTGATCTAGTAGAGAAGTGCTACAGATATGGCCGTTGTGGACACAATTATTTTTATTTGTTTGTATTTTGACAGATCAAGCTGGCCCGCCTACAACGACATGGCTGTATACTCTCAATGCTATGATCCTGGTCTACCACAATGGGTCTAGTTGCTTTGGGCGTGTTCATATGTATGACATCACTGCACTGCTGTTTTCACCAACTATGGAGAGTGTCATTTCACAAGCATTGGTTGAGGATTGTTGTAAGCATGTTGAGCATTTTCACCATCATCAACAGGAAATAGCAGGTATAGATTTTAGGATCAACCCTAGGCACTGTACTAACTTCCTCTTCACGATGTTTCAAATGCATTCGTTCTAGAGAGTTTAGATTTATGAACACAGCTGAAGTGGATCTGCTGTGAGAATTTCCCCACTGGATGAAATTCCAGGGTTTGTGTAGAACTATCTTAGTGCGTAAATAGTAAGTACCTGTGGTTTCTATCCATGCACTCGACAAAAGTCTTTTACATAGGGGTCTGATGACAGTGACTATAAAGTTAGAGTGTATACTTAACTTCAGTGAATTACCTTTGATGACATTCAATGAAAGAAAGTTAAGGGTACTGCAAATAATCTTGCTATAGTTTTAAAACTTTGTAGCCAAACAGCGGTCTCGACAGAGGAATTGGACTAGATAAAACCTTCGATCGGTTTTATCACAGGAGGATGACTTGCTGAAGTAAATCGTTTTCATAGACTTTCAGGTTCAATGGATTAAATGAGTGCCCTGAAGGTTTAAAGGCTTGGTAGTATATACAAGGGACGATTTTGGTCTTGGCAGTTTAATGATTACAGTGCATGTGTGGATGCTACAGTGAGTGGAAGCTATGGTTTGAATAGCAAAGGCAGATGGTAAACAATTGGCAGCTAACATTTATTTTAGATGACATGATTTTGTGATGTTCGGTAGAAACCATAGAAGTTATGCTGGTACACGACTGGAGTGTGTATTGTATGTAGTATTAATTGGGCAAAATACTTTAGAATACTATTTAAATGCAGGTCTGCAACAAACTATTTTTGTAAGGGGGGAGAGGGTTGTGGGCGATAATGAATGTTTTTTTTTTGTTGATTTTGTGGATGTTAGAGGGCGATCTTCATCTTGAACTGTGTAAATTAACCTAACAACGACATCATGCACTGTCTTGGAAACCAAGTGAAATATCGAAAAATTGTTCTTTTTCCATTATGCAATGAAAAAGTATGAATAAAACATTAGCTACGCTCATTGTGTGCAATTTTTTGGCTGTCTTGCTTGTTTCCTAATAAAAATTTGAGCAGCGAGGCATCAGTCGTAAAAGACAAGCGTATTCATTGTGCAATAGTTATAGTTCCATTATGTTGTTTTTATTTTTCCAGTAATAGCATTATATGTACGAGTTCTCTTTTTGTTACCAACTATTTTTCAAGTTTGTGCTCTTGTGTACATAAGTGTATAGTATGGTTAGTGTATGAAAAAATAGTGATTATATAAAATGTATTGTATAAAATGAGCATGAGTGTGAAAACATGTCTGCAAAATCGTCCTTTTTCCAAAGGTTTCATGTAGATCAAAGGAATTGTATATAGGACTTAACTAGTTGAAGAGAGTTCTAAATATTCAGTTGGTGTAATGATTATACCATACTAAGCAAGGTGTAATCTTGTACTCAAATTATAAGGAAGTATGAAAATCATGGCACTGGGAGGGGAACGGGAGGAAAAATCAGGCAAAATTGTCCCGAAAGTCTAAAATAGATGAAATTAACGGAAGAGAAAAGTATGGGATTGATGAGGCTGACAATAGTTTGCGGTTTCAACCCTCCTCATGATCTGGTTTGATGTTAGGCTGACAATTTTGCTGTTTGAACCATCTTATGATCTGCTGAGGTCAATTTGGTAGTTAGCAGAATATAAACATCCATCACAACAGTGGCTATAGTTCACCACCCTCTAAAAGCCTAAAAACAGATATCATTGATTGGGATTCTGAACGACCATATAAGTTTTTTGTGAAAATGAGAGACTTGATGAAAAAAATATGCATTAAAATGCTTGGCAAACTAGATACAATCTACTGACTTCTAATGACTTCCATGCTGAAAACATTGGGGGTATTACAGTTTTATTGTCATTTTGGGGGAACAAGGAAAAAATGTTTCCGATTCAAAAAGTTATCATGTTGCTTTTTTTTTTTGTGAAATTACAAAATTACAAATGCATAGTTCCCACTAGAATGCCTCATCATAAATTCTCAGCATTATTGGCAAATTGTCTCATGGCCGAAGGTAATCCACATCCACCAAGTTTTGTGGAACTCTGTTTTCCAAAATTTGACACATTGAATGCCTCGAAAATTAATTTACATTCTCAAAACTGAAGGTGGACATATCCACCAGTTCTGTGGAAATCTGTTGAACTTCCACATATAATTATACAAATTAGACACCTATTTCAACATCAATACAGTGAAATAAGATTCATAGGGTCATTTGGAAAGGATGCAATATGTTATTAACCCTTCAACTTCAGAAACTCGAGCATCAAAATGCTGTTGTTGATTACTTGCTGATAAGAGTGGTAGAGTTTGCAGAATATGGTGCTCCCCATTGGGTATTGATTGCAATTGTAGGAACTTCATCTAGAATTTTTTCAAGGTGCAGCGACCTACTACACTGCCCTGCGGTCCTTCACACATTTGGGTTAGGGAGCATGAACCCCCTAGATATGTGTGGTCATTTAAATTCATATTCTCTCCAACGTATATCGTACTGAGTATATTAAGAATTTTATATGGCACTCTCTCATAAAGTTAACGATACCTGTCTGGATGTTGAGCATAGACAACAAATCAATTTCTAAGACCTCTAGAGCTTTCTGATTAAGGATAAAAGTATGTGTGCCAGCCACAAAGCAGGCATTGATTTTTTAGTAAGAATAGTAAGGCTGGTCAAGAATCCATGACTGGAAATGTTGATTATTCAATTACATAATAGCAATACCAGTAATTTGAATGAGGGCAATCGTTTTAAATCATATAGATTTAGTTTGTGTCTTTGTGTGTAGGACGCCCCAATAATGTTTGTTGAATTGTGATTGTTTACAAAGCTTGGCCTGTAAATAACAAAGCTTTATGAACGGAATCAACGTTTGCTTCAAATAAATTTCTTGGAAAGAATAACAATCCCCTTAACTTTTTTTTAAAGTAGTCTTCAGGGTTCAACAATATATCTATATAACAAACAACAGATCTTCTTCTGGCCTCAATCCCACATTATAGTGGGCGCCGTTTGCGGTGGCTCCCCTCCATGCAAGCCCTGTGTCTCTCCTGTACTCAGTGACTGCCATATCCCAACTAGGTCTTTCCACCTCCTCCTTGGTCATCCTCTCGCCCGTCTCAAGCTCCATCACTCTCCTCCCAACCACAAATCGGTCTCACCCGGCGACACCCAAAAGCACGTGCCAAACCACCTTGTCTGACGCAACTTGTCACTGGGCTCAGCCACCATAAGTTTCTGCCAGATGGCTCTTTCCTTGCTCTGTCTCTCTGCCCTTTTGTAATGGGCACTTCCATACATTATTGAAGATCTGACTTAGCAAACTTTGTCTGTTGACCCAGCCAGACATGAGTGAGAATGGTGATTTTTGAGCTGCCTCCCTGCATTCTCAGTGTGTCAATGAATTTTGGATTGCCATCGAGGCACAATCCAACTCACTATTATATGATCCTACCTTTCTTCGAAGGGAGGGGGGGGGGGAGGGGTAAGCAGTTGCCATATTGCTGTCTCCATGGTGGTAAGCCAGTCACACAAAACATGAGGTGAGCACAGAAGAGTTTGGTAAACATTAATTAATTACACAATAAGCACTGCATGTACATTTCAGGGTGAATACAAGATTCTCCGAACCACCTATTTTGTAACTGCCACTATGAAATTGATTCAGCCCATTTCAGCTCACCTCAGCCATATGGCTGGGTGAGCTGTTGTGGTTTGTTTTTTTTTAATCCATTCACAAGTTAAGTTGCTACTCCTTGTGGGCTCCTTGTGGTGGAAGTTGTTCACAATGATCATCAAGTGGAGGGGAATCTGGGTGTTCAGGAATTTTGAGTCCAGGCCCTGTGTGGGTCCCAGGTCCTTGGAATGAAATCATGCCAAAATTCTTCTTACAATGTTGTGCAGTGCTTGATTTCCGGTCATAATGATGCTCCAGGGTGTTCAGTAATTTTCCCATTATGTGAAATCATGCTAATATCATGATGATACTCGAGTAGTCATACCTCCAGTGCATTCAGTTACATGTATGGGGAGGGGACCATTAAGGTTTAGGGTTCAGAATTTTTTATTCCGGGACCCAGTTTGGGGTTCTTGTCCCATAAATGAAAATGTAGAATGTAATTCCCTCTAATTTGTTGCACAAGTCATATATTAATGCTTGGGTTAGAGTTCTGGAATTTCAGGTCAGGCTCGTGTTGGCCCTATCATGTGTAATACTCAAAATGTCCTTCCTCTACAAATTTTGTGGCACAGTGTTAATAGTGGATCATCAATTGTATGCTGGATAACCATGTTTCTACTACAGACCAGATTGATGATCAAGAAATTTGGTATTGTCATTGTCCGTGGTGTTTTATTGATCTCAGTCCCATGTTCATTGAGGGGAAAGACCATGGCAGTTATGTGGAGAAGTGGAAGGTCTTTGGAGTGGCATGCAATATATTGAGTGGTGAGAGGGGCAGTCTACAGGCAAATTGGTCTTGGTGCCTATATTTCCACATCATAAGAGTCCATTCATAGCTACTCATCAGTTTGATATGATCATTTAATGAGCAGTTGCCCAGAGTAATCTACATGCATTGGTGGTACCTCTTGTTCACTATGTTGTTGATTGTACAGGGGAGAAGATAGTGCTGATGTTAAATTTTGTTGGCGCAGTTTCAAACATACTGCTGCCCTGTTTTCATGTAATGTTGAACTGTACCATGACAAACATATCACTTCCATGGAACCGAGAGCCGCCTCACTCCTTCCCAACCAGAAAACCAAAAGCTAAGTGGATTCCTTGATTCATTTCTGACAACCTATGGCCAACAGAAGGTGACCTTATGGGAATTTTCCCACTTCAACCTATAGGCTGACCCTCTCACCTAACCCAAATCCCGACCTCATGTAGTCTTCATGACTTCATCCCTTTGGGTGGGGGAAGCGGAATTAGCCAAAATAATCACTCTCTCACAACTGTTTTAAGCACAGGGTAACCTTTGTCTTGACAAGGGGAGCCACATCTACTTCCAACTGGCTCAGACTGAGGCATACTTTTCTTCTTAGGTTTACAAGGATTCCTTGCTGCCTTGGCCTGTGGTGACCTCAGATGACCTACGAACATAATGTGTTTATGAAGCGCTGCTCACATGAACATAGGGTCTTGTATGCCCCATAATCAAGCTACTCACCCAGTTCAGCTTGATTTGACCAAGCGTCTGACTAAACCTTTAATGACCTTTTGCCGGACCGCAAAACAATAGGGAGCATGTACTCAGCATGGGCAACCCACATCCCACATGTATGATTTCATCATCCATCCAGGTGGGTCAAGTTAGCCTTCACAAGCAGGCACACATACTACACACACACATGACTCAAAGATTACCTGACTATATTAATCATAATCATATTAAACTCTCTACAATATCTACAGAACGGAATCAAGTAGCCACAAAAAAAAAAGCAGTAGCAAATGTGGAAGAAGAGGCAATCACCATCAGTCCTTAAAAGCCCATTAAATAGAGGTCTTAAATTTGATTTAAAGGTACTGAAGTTGTGGTAGACTATTATTAGTCAGGAATCAAAAACGTCTCATGACTGTTTTCTCACACGTGTTCATCGTTTCAGCTCTCGATGTAGATCGGATAAATTCCAGAATGGTGGAAATTGCTACCAACCGTAAAGAATGGGGCGCTCCCCGATTAAGGAATTCTAGTGGTATTGCGTTCCAATAGGCGAGTAGTATCTGCAGAGGATTGGAGGTCAGATGAGTTGGAGTTTGGATAATGACACGGATGATAAGTATTGTGGCGCTGAACCCATGGAGACATTGATAAAAAACACGCACAATAATTGAAATGAATCCTCTTGTCGATGGGTAGCCAGTGCAGTCTAAGCAAAATGGTGTTGTATGCACTCGCTCGTGTTTTGCAACCTGGCGGATTATGTGGCAAGGCCCGTTTCGAATCCATTGTAGAATGTCGGTTTTTGTTATGTTGAGCAGGCGTTCCATAACACCTCGCCCCTGACACCCCTCAAAATTCATGTACTCCATATGGTGAACCCACATACCAATAAGAGCTTCCTTAGATGGGGTTTAACCGACTAAATAAAGCCAAAATATAGATTTTCCACAAAATTTCCATTTTTTGCTAGAAAGGACCCCCGATCCAAACATAGTGTTCCTGTAATCCGCTTGAAGGGTATACTCCAATTTCAACTTGATCGACCAACCCTGCTGGGACTTGTCCCTATCGTGTTTACCAAGCTTTCCAGATTGAACTTAGATCTGGCCCCAAATCCCATGGTCATGTATTCATTATGGGGACACATACCAAGTATGGTCTAATTTCATTCAGATGGGTCGATTAACAAGTTCACAACATCAAACTGGGTGTCACATACATACGTGCATACATCCCCATCTGGCATACTGCCATAGTTTTCATCTTTCATCAAGAATAAAAATTCTTAAGTTAAGTTGTTGGCGGACCCATCTCCTGCCCCCCCAAGTGGTTCAGGGTAATGGAGGCTGCGAGTAAACTGGCCTGCAGGTTTATGAACCCACAGAGGATATTTGATAGGATCATCCTGCATGTAGCATCCCCCCTCCCTATACTGACCGTTTTTTTGCAGTGAAGACAGTGAAGTTATTTTCCCAAGTTGCAATGAGGCAGTGAGTTCATGAGGTTCATGAATGTCATACATATGAAGAATTCAACCATTAACACAGTGGCCACGTAGCTCACCCTGCAATATATTGTGTGCTATTACAGTAAATGTGTGTTTTGAGTGGTCATTCCAATGTGAATCAGAACTTATTTTGTATGACACTGTCAACTCTCTTGAAATATAATAGTTACGAAAAAAAACTTATAGACTGCTCTTTGGTCCCCACTTTTGTTATATTTATGTAAGGAAGAAAAATTGTCTCATCACCCTGGGTGAAAATGGATGGATCCGTTGCAAAAGGCCTTTTTGGCAAAAGACTCAAATTACTGAACACCACCAATGTACCATTGGTCACTGGATACACAAAACCTTACTTACCAATTTTCATGACATCGATTTGAACTTGTAGGAGCAGAGGCGTTTTGGCAGTTTTTTTTTTCTTTTGCAAAATGGGCCGAATTGACCCCTGATGACGTCTTGACGTCAATTGACACCCTGTATGTACCATTGGTCAATGATGATATTACCATCGTGATGATAATGACCAACTATCATAATCATCAAATTCAATTTGTTGGGGAAGCGTTTGATGTTTGGACCCCAAAAGTACCTTTTTGTGCCAAAATGAACCCCAAGATGACCTTTGACCTCAAATTCCTGAACACCCCTATGTCCATTGGTTCACCGATAATACTGACCACGTTTCATGAACATCTAATTTGAACTGTAGGAGGGAATCATTTTCGCAGTTTTTCGCAAATGCCGAAATTGACCCCTAATGACCTTTGACCTCAAGTTCCTGAAAACCCCCAATCCCTTCACTCAGTGATCTTGTGACCAAGTTTCATCATGATCAAACACTGCAAGGAGGAGTACAATTTGAATCAATTGTTGACCGACAGAACCGATAGAGGTGCACGCTTACACTAGCTCACGCCCAGCCATATGGCTGTGGTGAGATCAATGAGTGTAACAAAGTAGGTCTTGAAGCTCACAGAACCACTCTCTTTATTTGTCATAGCTGAACAATGAGGCAGGAGATTGGCTTGATATCACATCAGGGTCGGATAATCTCGATTAAATTTCTATGGTTTCCATAACAATAGTAAGAGGGTGGTGTTTCACTCTCCATAAAGGTTCACAGCTGAGTAACTTTCTGCCATCTCTCTCCCCTGCAAGTACTCGTCATAAGGCCATCACATTGATCACAGAAGAAACAGCTCATAGCTAAGAAAGGGAACTCCCCTGTAAACGTCACTTCAATATCATATCCTGATGAGAGATTTCCAATGACACACACAACTGTGTGTGGTTCATAGTTTTTTTATGCTGGTGTGCTACACTTATCCTTTGCATTTACCTGGTAATATAGCTAGATCCTGATTATCCAGCCCGTATGGAACTGTCCATGATAATTATATATTGTGATGCTGAGTGCTCTTCCATCTCCCATGAAGAAATCATCAGTCAGGGAATAATTCCCTAGAACGCATAACTACGCCAATCGAGTGCGTGAAGCGTCTGGGAAAGGGTCGAGCAGCTGTCATTGAACAAGAAAGTGTGGACCCCGGTTCATCTCATCGCACACAGAGTCCTGAAGGAGATTCCTGGCTGCTTATCACAGGACCAATCAGTGCTGATGAAGTCCACAGGTTGCCGGATGCAACGTCGCTTTTGTAAACAAAAAATATGAGTCCAGAATTATTTAATGTTAATCTTTTATGACTGTTACTGGACTGTTACTTGGAGAATTTACAATTGTGTAATAGGCAAAATATCATCTACTAGTGGAACGAGCTGAAGCCTGTAACAGTCAATGACAGTATCTTTTGACATAGTGGTAGACAGACTTTCCAGAGAGCTGAACCATGTACAAAGTCAATAGGACAGATCTTCTTAACATAGTTGTAGCAGACTTTCCAGAGAGCCGAACCCTGTACAAAGTCACTAGGACGTATCTTTTGACATAGGTAGAAGACTTTTCAGAGAGCTGAACCCTGTACAACGTCAATAGGACAGTATCTTTTGACATAGTGTAGCAGACATCCAGAGAGAGCTAACCCTGTACAAGTCAATATGGACAGTATCTTTGACAAGTGGTAGCAGCCTTTCCAGAGGAGCGAACCCTGTACAAAGTAATAGGACAAGTATTTTTGACAAGTTTGAGCAGACTTTTCAGAGAGAGCTGAAACCTACAAAGTCAAGAGGACAGGATCTTGTGACATAAGTGTAGAGACTTCAGAGAGATGAAACCTGTACCCAAATCAATAGCGACAGTATCTTTTGACATAGTGTAGTAGGGGACTTTGCAGAGAGCTGAAACATGCTACAAAGTCAATAGGACCGTATCTTTTGACATAGGTAGCAGACTTGCAGAGAGCTGAACCTGTACCAAAGTCACTAGGGACATGTCTTTGACTAGTGTAGCAGACTCCAGAGAGCTGAAAACCCGGTTACAAATTAATAGGACAGTTCTGTAACATAGTGTAGCAGATTCAGAGAGCTAAACCATGTACAAAGTCGATAGGACAGTATCTTTGTGACATAGTGTAGCAGACCTTTCAGAGAGCTGAACCCGGTACCATTCAATTAGGACAGTATCTTTTGACATAGTGAGCAGCATTCCAGAGAGCTGAACCCTGTTACAAAGTCAATAGGACAGTATCTTTTAACATAGGTAGAGACTTTCAGAGGAGAGCGGAACCCTGTACAAAGTCAAGGAAGTATCTTTTGAAATAGGGTAGAAGACTTGTCAGAGAGATAACCCTGTACAAAAGTAAAGGACGTATATTTTGACATAGTGTAGCGAATTCCAGAGAGCTGAACCTGTACAAGTCAATAGGACTCTCTTTTGACATAGTGTAAGCAGACATTACAGTAGAGCTGAGCCCTGTACAAAGTCATAGGAAAGCAATAGGCAAAGTCGCTCTGACATACCGGTATAGTGTAGCAGACCAGCAGAGAGGCTCATGTACATTTTCTTCCACAGTTGGTGAATGTGAAATAATTCCATGAATATTTTGTACCTGGGCAAACAATTTGCTAAAAAAAAAACGGGAGTAAACCAATTGCCAAAAAGCGTAGGATGAGCCTTCCAGTATGTAGCGGATAACGTTAGGCCACGGCACTAATATATCAGCATATCCATGAATTGAGACATTGCTTTTTCTGTCAAAAAGCTGACAGTTTCATGTGTCTGGTTGCATCTGCTTTTTCAAGTGATACCCTATATTCAAGGCCAGTGATATGAGGATGGGATACGTAGATCAGACCACGAATTGTTGTTTGGTTAATTTTACTGAGTGGTCATGGTGTGAGCAGTACAGGAACTTCTGGTGAGTTTAGGACTAACTATACTGAATAGAGGTGATTGGATGAAGCCTTTATTGGGCCTATAGTATTATATACGGAGTATTTTCTGCAATTAAGGTAGGAGTCCATACTAAGTGCAGAGCGAGGATGAATGTAAAAATCAATCTTTTACTTGATAAATAAAGTAAGAGAAGAAGTCAAATGGAACTGCATAATAAAGTTGTAAGAAATACAGCAGTTCAGGATATATAAAGACTTTACCGTCACAAGGAAGATCATCATAAAATCCATTTTTGGTAGGGGCTTCATCGCTGCATTATAAAGTGGTACATCATACTGCCTACGACAGTGCGTTCATTATATTTGGGAATAAAATTATAACACCAAGAAAAAACCATCTCCATCACGTTCGTGCTCACATGAATCAGGCATTTATGGAGTCATGCCGTTAATCCGCACCTGGAACTTACAGATTCACCCTGATCAATATTAGGCCCAATGTATTGGATAAATAGGCCTAATAAAAAAATAAAAAACCTGCTCCCTCAACCTGTTTGAACAAACACCACTGCAATACTAACTCTATGCTAACTCTATGCCCTGAGTGTATACTTAACATTTTTCTTGTTCCTCACCTTTTTGCGCTTCCTAGATCTAGTACTGCACTGTGTTATAATGGTTCATGTACAGAAGGACTCATATAAGGGAACCCCTTTAGTTTTTTGGTGACAAGATAAACATCAATCTCCATTGTATTCATATTACTATCAAAGTTTCATCATTTTTTTTTTTTTTAAGTTACTGAATTAACAATATTACAATTTATATGTGTCATTCAAAGCTTACAGTATATTACAAGGAATGGCAAACATATACACAAAAAAACATATAACTACCAGCAACTAATCTGAACTTATGAAGATGAAAACACGTACACAATAGTACAATGTACACTTAGTATGAGGAAGGGCATACAGACATACCATACAGTGTTGACTGAGGGTGTACATGATACTAGCACATCGCATCATAATCCTGCACAAAAAGAAATCCCTGCACAGATATCCAACAGATTAGCCAGGAATATTGTGTAGTCTACAAGCAACGGTTCACATTGATCACAAAACAGCAGACATGCACCACGTTTACATGACATAAACGTTCAAAACAAAATATGGAAGAGAGCACTGTTTACTGGCAGTCCACGTGTCCACGCCTAGTGAAAACCACATGGGCAACCTGTTCACTCCAGGGGCCAGATGAGCCTTCATAACCTTCTTAAGGGTCAGCTAAAACACATTTGTGGTAAATATCTGCAAAGCCATGCGTTGTCTACAATATGTATACTACTGCATGTATATAACTCTATTACTTAATCTCTATATCTAGATACATCAATAGATTCTTGTGTGGAGGGTGAAGGTCGTTCATAATGAGCCTGCTAATTTTCTGGCAGCCTGGGTATTCTGTGTTCAAGCACTCTTGGGCCAGACAAAACTGGCATAGAGGGTACCCATGGATGATATAAGATTAACCAACATTGATTTTCACTAATAGTGACATGTACAAATTATATTAGGACAATTCCCTCGGTAGCAAATCACTGTAATATTTGAAAGCTAAAACTCTGAATTCTTCAGAACTTCATAAAGGCCTGTACTTTATTGTTTTCTGCAATCTGATGACTGAAGGATAAAAAAGACCAGTTGGATTGGCAATAAAGGAGTGATTTGACCACATTGTTATTGGAAGAATGATTGGCCCTCTGAACATGATTATTACTGGTGGAATAGTCATTACGTACCACCTAACCAGCCACTAATCACAAACTGAAATAGACATGTGTAGGAGGGTTAATCCGCCCACGTGTATACCCACTTTTGAGCAATCATTGGAAGAAGAAGTTATCTACACCCCATAAAGACCCCTTTTGGTCAGAAACCCAAGATAAACTTCATCCACAAAGTTGTGTTGCGTATCCATGGGTGTTAATAGGCAGATGAATTTGCGAATTTGACACATGATGGATTAGAAATGGACTTCTAAATTGTGAGGAACAAATGTAGCCCCCATCCACCAGTTTCGTTCAAATCTGACAAAGTTTGGAAAATCGCATCATAATAAATTTTGGCCAAGTTGACCGCCGATGACCTGAAAAAAATGAACCTCCCATTTTTGCGGATTCAAATATAGTCGTTAGCAATAAGTTTCGTTCAAATCTCCAGAAGTTTGGAAAATCCATTAAATTCACAATTTGACCTTGAGGACCTTTGAATGACTTCCACATTTTTCGGATCACCTATAGTCCCTACCCACCAGTTCGTTCAAATTCCGACTAACTTGGAAATTTCGCTTAAAATTATTGCAAATTCGCGGCCCCAGCATTGCAGCGATGCCCACTTCGAACTCATCCGAGATTTTCACTAGGGCGGACAATTGTACCAAGTTTTCAGATCAATCGGATAAGCGTGAAAGAGTTATTGCGCTAACGTGAAAATCTTCCAATCGTGGAAATTATGCAAATTAGCGGATCCCGTTAATGTGGCGACGCCCACTTTCGAAACTGTCATCCGAGATTTCAATAAGCAGACATGTGTGCCAAAGTTTCGGTCAAACGGAACAAAAAGTGTTGTTGCAGAGAGTTATTGCGCTAACAAGAAATTGCGGCGGCGACGCGACGCGGGCGGCGGTGGAGACGGGCGAAGCCCAAAACCATAATATCCCCGAAGTGGGGATATAATTACCTGTCTGTTTGTGGTCCACCACTAGAAATGTAGTCCCTATGCACACATAAACTTATGCTAACATAAAAAGGAGAACTAAACAGCCCAGGATCTTTGAATCATTCCCGTAACCAATGTGCCGACACAAGGACAAATGGGAAATTGTAACTGCTATATGGGCAAACATATGACACATTTCACTGAAAAATGACACCATCTGACAAACAATAGAGTTCCAACAATACAGTACAGAAACCACACCCATAAACTAGATCAGATCAAGGATTTACAAAGGGTTTTCAACTCTTGACCTAAGAATCTAACCCAAATCAATGGAGAACAAATGAATTCAAGTATGAGCTCCATCCATTAGGATGGGGTTGAGTAAAGTTTACATGGGGGAGGGGCGGTTGAATCATGTTTACAAAGTAAAATTCACCCAAAAATCAGTGCGGCACAAAATTGCATGGTCTGTTGTAAGAAATGACTGAGAAGGAAGCCCCACACGGATTTCACCTGGATAAGACCACACATTATGGACCCTTGTGCTTGAGGGATTTTGAGACTGACCTATTTTTACCTCCATTTTCCCTCATTACTCCCTAGCAGGCAGCAAATACTGTTTAACTAATTCTGTCATCAGTCCAGGTGAGCAATCAGAGGGAAGATGATTTGTATGTCAACACACACATCATGCTCTAGTTTCCTGCGGCTGTTGACTCAGAAGAGTGTTCCCCATGTTGGGTTTTAGTCGGCAATGTTTGTGTGGTGATGGCGCCGTTGTCAGGATTTACCATAATTTTAAGATTCTAGCAGCAAGAGGAGAGATTTTTGGGGTAGTTTGGTATGGCATGTTAGATGTTAGGGATACAAAAAAAAGCTTCTTAATCATTTAACGATCCTTACCTCTAAATCATAATTGGCCAGCAGCTATATAACTACGACATCTATGATTTGCGCTTGTATAACCCTCAGACGTGGCCTGCGAGTCCCATCTCTGTTCATCGTGCTGCCTGCTCCATGCGTGGTTTGAAAATACCCTCTCAATCTCCGTTTCCTTGTTTCTTCAGTTCAATTTGTTCCCACGAAACTTTTTTTGTCTGCTTTATCATCTCTTCTGGAATGTTCAGCCTCCCCCAGACAGTCTTCTTTCTAATAGGTCGAAAACAGAACCCTAAACTGACATTTTTAATTATGTATGTATGTATGTATGAACGTCTGAATATGTCTGTATGTATGTATGTATGATACAATGCTGTTATATTCAGTGATCAAATTTATAACAGTGAGATGCTAGATAGTTCAGCTGACTTCACATGTGTTCAGCATAGAAAACCTGACCTATTGGTTTGTGATCGAGCACTATGAAGGCGTTTCATGGCTAGATATCCAGTCCATCGAATGCTTTCATAAACACTTGTTACGACCAAAGTTCAATGTTTATGCCACCACTAATATGAGTTGATACATTGGACACTTCTATCGAAATGTTATTGTTAATACCGCCGTCTTCAGCGTGTCATTTTGGTGAGTATAAATTCTTTACATGAAAAAGAACCCCCAAAAACATTCACTCTACTCTTCAATAGCTTGTGCCTGTTGTGTGCTGGCGCCCTAGGCAAGATAACCCCTAGTTGGGTTTGCATAGTACCAGACCAGAAAGACACGACAGACATTCTTGTGAAACCCTCGATTCATATTGGAAGTTTAGATGTCCACAAGAGCGTTATCCCAGGCTTTGAAGGTACTTGTTTAATAACCGCAAGAGCCGGGCTATTGCTAAGTATCCTTAGTGTAAGTGCGACTATCGTTTCCATTAACATTTGGAAGAAACGCGGCCATGAAAATATGGCATAATTGAATTTAGCATGGTTTTGACTATGGAAAAAAACCCCCACTTGGGGGCCCCCTAATGGCTGTGTTTTGTATTGTTGTTTTGATGGTCTCCATGTTAAGGTGTATCCTTTTCAGATTGGCTATTGCTTCTCCCTATTCCATACTGCTTGTACTTAACTGTCATCATTTTTCTCTTACTGTGGTTACCAGAAGCGATAAATATTCAAATATGTATGTATGTCTGAAGTTTATAATAGGAGGAAACAAGAGTACAATGGGTGCAAGAAGCTCAAGACCACATTATTCTAAAACACATTTTCATGGTACATCATTTCAACATTCAAAATGGACATTATAAAACGCTTTTTGGAAGAAGCGACATTTTTAGCATGTTCACAATTAGCCTAACCTTGTCACGTTACTAAACACTATTAATAAGATATAACAGCTTCCTTCACTGATAACCAACATCCAACCCTTATAGAGAGTGACTGTCATATTTATACATTATGCAAAATTACACCTTGCTTTTTGTGAGCACCCAACAAAATTTTTCCTGATGAATACATGTATATGCAATTCAAATGGAAGGATCAAAATTCCATAAATCTGCCAACAGACCAAAATAATTGCTTGTACCATGCAGTACCTGCGGTTATAATATAGGATAGTTTTTACATATATATTTACATGACTTCAGGGCGGCAATTTTGCGTGGCGATTTTGGGATGGACGACGGAACAAGATGGATCCGAATCTAAGCGTAGCGCCACCAAGTTGGCGTTAGCCTATGAAGGAAATTTTCCGTTTGACAGACCCCCTAGATTGCAGACATACTTCCCGTGCCTTATGAGACCGTAAGCAGCATTCCTGAAATTACGCACTATAACAAATTTTTTATTTTAGGAAAGGTTCTTCCAAAACTTATCGTTTAGGGATCATTTCAAGTTTTGGCTTGGGTTGCTGTGACATTTTAAAATACGATGCAGAGAGGTTACGGTCCATGAAAGGAGCGCTGGAATGGGCAATGGCACCAACCACTACGTTCGTGTGAGACTTTTCAGGATAACATTCGACCAACACATTACAACCTGACCCCTCTCTAACTTATCACTTAGATAGGCCCGGAGTTTTGTACCAAATTACGGCCCCATTTCATCTTCTTTGCGGACCACCAGTCCATGGAGGGACACTTCCATTTGGGGCCACATAGTGGCCACATGAGGGGGGGGGGGGGGGGGGGGGGGGAGTTATAAAACATAAGTAAACTCACAACTGGCGCCAAAATGTAACACTTGATTGGACATCCAATTGAACAGTCTGCCTGACTCTTAGGATAATAAACTTATCTTCACCACTAACTTTTGAATCATGTCTTCACACCAATTTGTAGCGTTCCTTGGCCGAAACTTTGACTGCTCTTTTCAAGGGGTTCCCACTTGCACCGTGTACTTGCCCCCTTGTATTGCCCTTGACCCCCAACTTCCAACAAGTGGTACACCCATAATTAATTGCTGATTACTCTGTTTTAAATTTACAAATACACCAGATTATTGCCAAAAAATTTCACAGGGCCTGCCAGGTGGTAGACTTACCTCCCCCATCGCCTCCAACCATCCTCCTCTCCAAAAACTAATGTTTTGCACTTTGGGCATTCCACATTCCATCGAAAGTTCGGGCAATATTTGGACTTGCCTCGTGGTGGCGTTCCCCTGGAAATGAGAAAACCTCTTTCATTGATAATTAAGAACCCCAGAGTAAATTTCATGGCATTTTTTGTTAAGGACCATGATATGTCTGCACAAGGCCAATCATTAATTTCTTCAACACTACTGGCACACAAAATAATACGCGGTCTACATAGCACAGACAAAAATTTCCAAAATGGAGCACAGAATTCACCACTTTGAGCATTTAGGTCATTAAGTATTGTTTGAACACAGTGTACTACTGACTACTACTACTAACTGCTGGTATGCCGGATACAGTGTCACGAAATAGTATCCGGAAGCTCAAATAAATGGGGGGTTCAAAATGCTTGCCGTCCCCCCCAACCACATATTGGGGAGTGCTTTCCCCCCTTTGATCACCCCTTGACATTTTTATTATTTTTATTCCTCCAATAAAGTACCAATAATTCGGCTGGGCAGGACCCCCCTTCCCACCATGACAGATTTCACCACTAAATCACTCCTAACTTTTTATTACTAGTACTATTCTGTTTGATGACTATAATATTCAAATCTACCCAAACACGCTGATATTCCCCGGGTGTCATAAGTGACCAGGGGAATGCACCAAGAAGAGAGTGACAAGGGGGAGGGAAGGGAGTAAAGGATAAAGAAATATAAATAGAAGGGAGCGGGAAAAAAATAATCAGGCACTGGTGGCCAAATAATTCGCTTATTCCAGCTTCAATGTGACCAGTGTACTGCGGATGGTCAATAACATATCGGAGCTGCAACATCTGTTTTCCCTCAGCCTGGTCTTCTTGAGAGGCTGATTCTTCTAATCATAGTCCGCTTCAACTCCTGATGGGTTCTCTGCTTGTAAATTTGAAGAAATACTGTTCCTTTGAAGAAGGATGCATATGTTAAAGATTCCTGTTTAGAGTAGCAAGGTGAGAAGATGAACATGGGCTTGTATCTGTTGCCTGTCCAGTTATTTTACTTAACACTACCATTCCTTGTTGTGATGTCACAAGGTGAATAACTAAATTTCATCTCTCATCTCCTGTGAACAATCTTGTTTGTTTTTATTTGATCACCACCCTAGTTTGTTTCCACATGCTTCTAGAGGATACATGTTTTGCATTTCTGTATTACACACGATCTGTTTTCATGATGCAACAGCAGATTGTGTTTTTATTTTTACGTATCGACTAAAGTTCGTATACAAGTTTATATGGCCATAAGGCCATTAATAGTGTGTAATTATAAGCAACCATTTTCTCTTGTAAATCTAAATGTCCCAATACTTGAATTTCAGTAGATTGCATCCGTGTATTGCTGGGTGTGATTCACTGCAGGAATACCAAGCAATTTCAGCTGAAAAGGTTAGGGCTGCTCATTGTCCGTGCTCACCACAGGTACTGTTGCTAACTGGCGCGTGCCTTAACCTGGAAAGCTGCAACAATTCACAAGGAGCACAGTTTTGTGACACGCCATAATGGAATCTGAAAGCACTAGCAGACTCAGATATTAGGCCACATACTATGGCAAGCAACAGAGGGACATTCAACCCCTGAGTCACAAGGGACTCAGCAAGCCTGGGCATCATTTGGCGCGCATATGAGAGTGTTCCTTACTCAGGGTTCATGCATGGACTTACATGACAAGACATATAGCAATTAACACTATGTCGACCTGGAAAGGTCCTGTGTTTTTACCCCGGTTTTCGCTTGATACCATGGTCTTTGTTCGTTGGGCAGAGATCAGGTGCAGTCGGTGCGCTGGCGGCCTGCCGTCAGATGTGCATATGCCCGAACCCCGGGGGAGCGCCTGGGGAGGCTGCCTTTCAGTTGCGTAAATCCCATCACCCCTCCTCTGCTAGTTTTCGCGACTAAGTGTCACCCTAGGTCGGTGTTTCGGGGTGCCCTCTCGAGGTCCGTGCTCTCCTATTTAGTCTTTGTTGGTGTCCTTGTCGTGCGGGGGTTTTCCACTTGCCCTACCTTTGACCTCCCTTCTTACTACCTATCAGGTTTTTCATTTCTCATACGACCCTCCTGCAGCCCTCAGCGGACATCTGGTTCCTCGTTTCTTCTCTTTCGCGAATAGACGCGATCTTCAAACCGCAATCTCAACCAGGTCCACCACCTCCTCATGGCTAAGCATCCTCATCTACTTTTTTTTAACTGAAACACAATTAATCACCTCTTGATTTACACATCTCCATTGTCCTCAACTAATATCCTTCATGATTGGTTTCATTTTAGGCTGGATTTGCCGCCTTTGTCCCTCCAGCATCCCTGTCCGCCGCCTTCTGAATTTGATCTCTGTTGTGATGACGTTCAACTCTCTGGCTCAAATCTCTCTTCCTCGCTGACTAAGGTGATTCGGTTGTTT